>OY720441.1:275174120-275490749 GCA_963082915.1 Dolichopus griseipennis
GTAATTAACCGGATGATATAATGTATATGTTACGGTCATACGGGTATCCCAGAGTTGACACAGTCTACTCTACTACACTCTTCCTCGTTTTTTGATAAAAATTTTTAAATATGAATAAATACGATTTAAAAAGCTATCGGTTACCAAACATTTTCAAAAAATTTTGTAAAAATGTGCCTATATAGCTTCACTCTGTCCGTCCATCCGTCCGTTTGATTACAAAACTTTTACACCGTTTGAAATAGAGTAAATAAATTTTAACCACGGGTAGATATTGCAAAAAAAATAATTTAGTAGAGGATTTTGTTTTGTAGCCCCACCCGTTACGGAGCTACAGCCCTCCAAATTTAGAAAAGCCCTATTTTTAAACTGTTATAACAAGAGTTTTGTTAGGTCTATTTTCAATATGACGCAAACGGGGTATACCATTATTCAAAACTAAATTTTTGCAAAATTTTTGGCCACACATATCTTTTAAACGGTTCAAGCAAGAACCTTCAATTTTCGGGCCCTTATAGCTCCTAAACAGAGGTGTGACAAAAAAAAATTTGTTCCTATTGATTTCTAAGAATCTAACTTCTCCCAAAATTTCAAAACTTTAGCTTGAACCGTTTAGAAGATACGTGGTACCCAAAAATTTTGCAAAAATTTAGTTTTGAATAATGGTAAATTTTAGTAACCGTAGGGTTACCAAACGTTTCCCTTTTAAAAATTTAGAAACTTTATAAAACCAGCTATCTTTTATACACATATGTGGTATATTTTTGTAGAGCTTATAAAAGCAGCTATCTTTTACCGTTTAGGTTGAAAGTATACCCGATGGAACTCTTGTTATACTAATTTAAATATAAGGCTTTTTGGAAATTGGCAAGTACTGTAGGTTCGTCACACTGTGAAATTAAAAAAAACCTTTGAAACATGTTGAAATATTATGTTGGAGCTGTGAACTTTGTATATTACTAAAAAAAACTTTGAAAAGGTATTCAAGTTACAGATGTTTAAAAATTGCAAAATTTTAATTTTGGAGTCCTTATAGCTCCTAAACAGGAGACGTTAAAAAAAATTTTGTTAGCCGATTCCTACTAATTTTAAAGGATCTCACCCCTCCCAAAATTTCAAGACTCTAGCTTGAACAGTTAAGAAGATTATGTAGAGCCAAGCGGTTCGCAAAAATTGAGTTTTTCATAATAGTAAATTTTAGTACCGTATGGCAACAGTAGTTAGGATATGAGAGAGCTAACGTATGAAAAACGCAAAAACTTGCTATTTGCCGTTTTTTGCCACTAGATGTCGGTAATTTGCCGCTAGTGTCGACTAGATGTCGGTGTATTTGCCGTTAGTGCTCACTAGATGTCGATGAGTGTATGAGAGAGCTAATGTATGAAAAACGCAAAAAGTTGTTATTTGCTACTAGTGGTCACTAGATGTGTGTGAATGTGTTATTTGCCGTTAGTGGTCACTAGATGTCGGTGAACGTCGAATAAATTATATGAGAGAGCTAATGTATGAAAAACGCAAAAAGTTGTTATTTTCCGTTAGTGGTCGCTAATGTAGAAAAACACAAAAAGTGGTTATTTGCCGTTAGTGGTCACCAGATGTCGGTGAATGTAAAGCTTAAAGATTAGGGTTGTGTACAGGGTAAAAAGTGAAGAAAAATGGGATCGTGTGCAGATCGTGTACATTTGGTGATAATTTTTGTGTGATGAAGCGTTTGTTTTAGACAAGTTAATTCAATAAATAAAAACAAAAATATTTAAATAAGAAGATAAGAAAATAAAATATTTTTAAAGCATGAGCTTTTTTTTGGATTGTTGTTGAATTGAATTATATTGATAAGAAATTTAAAATTTTCAAAAAGTGAAACATAATGTAAAAAGCAAATAAAGTAAAAAAATGTTTAAATGACGTCAGGGGGATTCCTATTGTTAATTTAAAAAGGAAAAACAAAATATATTAGTATTACAAAGTTTTTTTATTTATTTTTTAAAGTTTTTCGGTATTTATAATTATTTTCTTTAAATTTTTTTTACAATTTTAGCTAATCTCAATAAACATCTCTTGAAAAATTCGATTTTATTCAGGGCAAATAATTTCATCCATTTATCATCTTCATTTTCTCTAAGTGAATTGAATTTTCTTAATGTTGAATCAGCATAATTGTTCAGGAACCTGATATGATACTTAATTTCTTTCTTGTATTTCTTTCTGAAAAATATTTTATTTGCCAAATAAAAATTTTTGAACATAAGAAATGTTCTTACGAACTCCATTTTGTGATTAAAACTAAAATATTAATTAAGTAATTAATTTGCAAATAAAATACAAAAATAACGAGAACTAACAAAGTCTTTTGTGGATGGGAGTGGGAGGGTGTTATATAATAGTAAAATCTATTAGGTAAGTTTATTAGCATAAGGTTCGATTCCAATGATATGCTCTTACCCAGAGAAGATTGTTTAATTTTTTCTAAAGAATTTAGTTAATCAAAGACATTCATGGATTCATCATCGTCATACAACACAAACCAAGAATGTATTCGTTCAACTGTATTTGTACGACAAGCATTTAAAACATCATTTGGACCTTATCCTCAAGTTGCAATATGTTTCAATTGTGGTGAAAGAAACGTAACGAGAGTTGAATATGAAAATGCTAACAAAACTCATATTACAGCTCTACTAATGTGTTTGATAGGATTATGGTGTTGTTGCTGCATTCCATATTGTACTGATAACATGAAAAATGTGAATCATTATTGTTCGAAATGTAACAATTATTTAGGTATTAATAATAAATAAATAATTTAAAAAATATATATATGTATTTTTTTTTTCTAATAATAATTTGATACTCGAAATTCTATAAAAGACTAATTCTAACATAAAATATAGCATTATCTGATTAGACTATTAAGTATAAGCATCATAATGTTTTGGACTGATAATATTTTACATGGGTATAAATATTGTATTTGTGGTCGGAAATGGGCTTCAATTAAAATAATTAATTGGAGGATATTTCACGATTTTTTAGAGGTATATATAACTCCAGAAGGCGGTGAAAAAATTTGTTTATTTAAAATTCGATTTATCTCCTTTGGATTGGCAACATCTAAAAATAGAAGTATATGGTGGTGACATATCTATTATTGGTAAAATAAGAGGTTTAACAAATAAAAAAAAGCCAGCACCTAATCATTTTCATGCTGATTGTCCATTTTCTGAAGAAGATGATTGGGAGATGATTGAAAAGAATATTTCAAATGTTCTGCCAGCTGGTAAGAATAAAGAAATTACAGAACATATTGATTTATTGCCACTGACAAGAAATGAATATGAAGAAGATCAGAATGAATTGAAAAAGTCAATGATAAGGAAACGAATCGATGAAGGAATTATATTTATATATTCAATAGAAAATACATATAATGAAAAAAATAAAAAATTAAAAATTGGTGACGTGTTAATTAAATTTAGAAAATTACTTGAAAGTTTAAAAGAGGAATATTTAGATTATATGGAAGCTTTTTCAGATGGAAGAGACAGATTTTTACCGCTCTTTATGTATGTGTGTTCTATTATAGGTCAAGTAAAGTTTGTACATAATAAAGAAATTTCTAGAAAATAAAAAGTTTAAATTATATATTTATAATTTCCAATCGTGCATTACTAAATGAACTTTGAACGAAGATAGATCAATATTTTTGTGACAATGAAATCATTTTTGTTATTTATATTTAGTCTGTTCATTATTCAAGCAAATTCAGCCCCAATTTCTAATATTAGATTAGATGAATCAGCTTATGGTAGTACTTTAATATTTTACATACATATATTTAATATTGTACATACTTTAATATTTTACTTCCAAATAAAGAGACAGTGAAAGTAAATTTATCAGTTCAACTGTTGAAGCATGTAATTTCATCAGAATTAAGCACAGCAACAACAATTGAATCAAAAATTGTAACAACAACAACAACAACACCAATCACTACTTTAAAATCAGATTCGCAATTAGCTGGTGATCTTGCTGACTCAGTACCGCAATTTGTTTCTATTGATGAAGCTATTGAGGATTTTACACAAGAATTAATTTTAAAAGAACGTAATATTGGTGGAATTATAAATAGTGAACATAAATTTTACAGACATTTTCAATTGGAATATGGTGATATTAAAGATATTAACGTAAGATGTGAATATGATAGCAATTTTATAGAAAGGTTTCTCAAAATACGATGTTTTGAATATCGAGAAATGCAAGCAGAAAGAATTTTAAGTAATGGAGAAGTGGAAACTATTCCTGTAATAGACACAAATTATAAATCTTTGAACTTTTCTGATTTTAAATATTTCAGTTGTCCAGTTAGGTGTATACCCCTTTTCAAAAATATGTTTGAATTTGCTTATTCGAACTGAATCATTAACTTTATATTTTACAAGTGAAGCAATTTTTATATGATTATATACAGTTTTAAGCAAATTTTCAGCATTATCTTTATTAACATCTGACGGTCGTTTTTGAATTGTTCGATGTTTAGTGTTGTTATATTGTTTGGTTAATTCCAGAATTAGGTTAATCCATTTATAATTTCCGTTAAAACTAAATTCTTTCCACATCTTTTCTTTTAAAGTTCTATTAAAACGCTCTACAATAGAGGCTTTTAATATGCTAAATGTTGAGTAATGATTTATTTGATATTTATTCATTAAATTTTTGAATATTTTATTGAAGAATTCTATTCCATCATCAGTTTGCAAATTTTGAGGATGTTTTTTAGAAGTTAGAAAAATATTTTGCATTGCTTTTGTGACGTTCTCTGAAGTTTTTGCTTTTATAGGGATTGCCTATGCAAACTTGGAAAAGGTATTAATTACAGTTAATAAAAACTTAAAACCTTTGTTCTCTTTAGCATATGAACCAATTTCTACTAAATCAGCTTGCCAAAGATCATCAAACCCTTTAATTATAACTCTACGTCGTTTAAAATTTCTTCGTGCAGGCTTATGCAGCTCTTCAACCACCTATCTTTTACTCATTTTTAAATAAAATGCACTTATATAAAATTTTTATATATATATATAATAAGAAGCAAAACAATAAAATGTGTTAAAATTTATATTCTTTATTTATATAACATTATATTATAATTATTTATTTTTTATTCTTTTATATAAATCCATTAGTTTGGAACATTTTAACATATGATGATCTGCTGAATGACAAGGACAAGTATCTGGAACAGTTGTCATGTTGTCTGATGTATAGGGACATATATCCCAATGATATCCATTCTCTTTCGTTTCAATTAGGATAGAATTTTTAAATAATTTTAAAAAATGGAAGTGAATTTTTAATTGTTCATAATGTTCCTCAATAAAATATCATCTATTTAGCTAAAAAATTATTTAAGAATATCCGATTTGATGTACATCCATTTCGAAAAGTAAATGAAAACTGATCCCCAATTATGTTTTTATAAGTTCTAAACTACTAAGTAAATCCAATGCTGACCGAGCTTGGGCTTCAGCTTTTTGCAATCTCTCATGAATAAATTAAAGTGGTTTTTTAATTTGAAATTCAATGAAAATCATTCATATTTGAAAATTTTTCATTTAACAATCCCGAGAATTTGATATGGATTTCCTCTAAACTAACTTGAATTTTTTCTTCTAATATTTTTAATTTTTCTTCTGCTAATTTAAGTTCTCTAGATACGGTTGTCTGTAAATGATTAACATTTTTCGCATTTCGTTTTGCAATAGTTCTTTCTGAAAGAAAATATGTTTATTTACAGAATTTTGTGTTGCTGCATCACTGCCATCAATAGGTTCATGACATTTGATAAAATTTTGTTATCTAAATCATAATTTCCTTCAGAAGTCAATTTGAAACCAATACCTGGAGGACCTTGAGTATGTAGTTTTCTAGAAGAAGCTATACTACGTCCAAATTTATCAAGTGACATTATTGTTTTAACTGATTGTTAATGTAAATAGTTATTATATTATATTTGCTTCTCTCAACTCTTCAATTATAGAAACAATTTCATTATGATGATTGTTGTTACCAGCTGTTTCTGATGCAATTAAAAGTCTTAATCTGTCAACTAATTCATTAGGATCATCCCAATAAACATACTGAGATGATTGATTTGTATATTTTAAATGGGTTTCTGGTGAAGAAGATTTATTAATATAATTAGTAAAATTTTTTTTGAACAACCTGAACCAGTTTTTTTGTGTCTAGTGTTATAATCATGTATATATAATTTTCTTAATATATTTTTGTATTTAAAACCTTTATTTCCTTTTATTTGCTCGAAATGATCGTAATTTCTTCTATGTGCATTCGTTTTGTTAAGTATCTGATGATATGTTTTTAAATCACTTTCAGTATAGTTTATTGGTTTTTGTTTAAATATCAATTCATATAGACCATTAGTTCCTTTAAAAACTTCATTATCAATCAAAATATCTTTAGTAGTTTCATTTATTTCAAAATTAGCATTCCCAAGTTTTCGAACATTTAATGACTCATCAAAATAGGGTCCATATGACTTATCAAGTTGTGACTCGTTTAGAACAGGAAATTGTGAAATTGATGATTCATCAATAATATTATCAGTTATAGATGGTGTTTCAAATTTTATAGTATTTGGTGTTGAAGTTATAAATTTACTGTAAGTATTACTTTTGTTGCTAGGGGTTTTAACTTCCGGCTTAAATGATCTCATTAATTTTAAGGTGTTATCATCACCAGCAGACAATTTAATTTTCGGTTTGATAACATTATTTGAAAATTGTTGTTGCTGTTGTTGTTTAACTGTTGTTTGTTGTTGTTAATTCTTTCAATGGTTTTATAATTGGAGTGAAAGCTTCTTCCCGATTATGGTCTTCCAATAACTTCTGAACTTTTAAAGATTGAAATTTCCTTTTTAAATTTTTACGAGTTTTAATTAAATCTTCCATAAGTTGATCATCCATTTTTTTATGGATTAGTTCAATTATTAACTGTGAATTATCAACTGAACTGTTCTCTTGCTAACTGTTAACTGATAATCGCTAACTGCTGACTGGTAACTGCTACCTGTTATCTGCTAACTGTTAACTGATAATCGCTAACTGCTGACTGGTAACTGCTAACTACTACCCAATATCTATTAAATGACCTGTTCAGTTAGTAACTGCGAACTGCTAATAAATTTTGAGTTAACTAAAATTTAGCAAATGCATCAAAATTTTTTCTATAACGTCCATTATTTAAACCGCTATCTTTGTCAGTTGTTAGAAACCCATAATTATCATTCCAGCAGCATGAACTCAATTTTTTAAGTTCATTATAAGTCATATCAGAATTTACATGATCGTCATATATCTGTTTTAAATTTAAATCATCTTGCTTAAATATAATTAAAAAGTTAGTATTATCCCTAATTAAGTGCTTTGGAATTCTTGTATATGACTGACATAAATAAAAGCTATCTACTTCTTGATGACGTCCCATACAGAAATAGGCTCTTATATTATCTTGCTTATCACAAGCTACATCATCAAAAATAAATATTGAGTTTGGCTGTGAGGCTGATGGTTCAATTACATCAGCATTATTTGAAAATTCGTTATATCCCATTCCTTTGATTGGTTTTATTAATTTTTTTAAATATTCATATTTAGGTTGATGTAATGATTTCGAGTAGATATATATGTTTTCAAATTTAAGCCCTTTAGGATCTAAAAGCATACTTATCATAGCATTAGTTTTACCACAATTTGAAGGTCCGACTATTAATCCTCTTACACTATCTGGAAAACATTCACCATGTCTTTTAATTTTCTTTTTTGAATTTTGATCGAAATTTTTAATTTTAACTGCATTATCTAGTTTTATAAATTTCATTTTATAAAAGATGATTAGTATTTGAGTGACTTTCTTAAACTAAACAACTTAATATTATGCCACTTCATAATAAATATTCAACCAGTAACCAAAAAACTGTTAATGGAAAAGGTGTAGTTAATTCTCTAATTAATAAACTACCATTTGAAGCACATTTACCTGGTTTTAATTATTGTGGTCCTGGGACAAAACTAGCAAAACGATTAGCACGAGGTGATAAAGGAATTAATGGTTTAGATGAGGCTTGTCGAGAGCATGATATAGCATATTCTCAAAATACTGATCAAAATCAACGACATATAGCTGATAAAATATTGGCAGAGAAAGCTTGGGCTTGGCAAAGGATAAAAGCTAAAGACTCAAGTTTTGGTGAACAGTTAAATTCATACCTAGTTACAAACTCAATGAAAGCTAAAGTTAGGCTTGGTATAGGTTTAAAAAAGAAAAAAAAGAAAACTTCGAGAAAAAAGAAAACTTCAAGAAAAAAGCTCTTGAAAAATGTTATAAAGGAAGCTAAAATAGCTGTTAAAACTATAAAAAAACCGACGAAGGATAAGAATATTATAAAAACTGCTTTGCATGCTGCTAGAAATTTTTCTAAAGACCAGAAAAAAAACATTAAGATTCCTCGAATAATTCCTGTACCAAAAATTGGAGGAGTTTTACCTTTAATACCTATATTTGCGGGTCTATCAGCTATTGGAGCACTTTCAGGTGGCGCTGCAGGAATAACTAAAGCTGTTAACGATGCTAAAAATGCCCACAAAGAGTTAAAAGAAAGTCAACGTCATAATAAAATGATGGAAGCAATAGCATTAAAAGGAGGAAATGGATTGCACTTAAAACCATATAAGAATGGTTTAGGACTTTATTTGAATCCAAAAAACCATTAACTAAGCTACCCAATAGAGCTCTTACAAATATTGATTTAGAAAACTTTGCTAAAAAATACTTAAAATATTTTCGAGGAGTTTTTATGAGAGATAATTTACCAATAGAATGCGGTATAATAAATTTAGATAATTCTATTGGAGATGGAACGCATTGGGTAGCTTATTTTAAAAATATTGAAATAACTCATTATTTTGATAGTTTTGGAAATTTAAGACCCCCATTAGAAGTAATAAAATATTTAGGAGATAAACTTACATATAATTCAAAATTTTAATTCGTACAATTGTGGGCATTTATGTTTAGAATTTTTATCTCATATTGTTAAGAAAAAAAATTATCAGTAGATAAAACATAAAAATATAAAAATTTTGTTTTATTCTTAGTCTAGCTTTATTTAAACTGACCTACATTAATAATTTTGTTCAAGTTCAAGGTTATTTCTCTATATTTGAACATAAATGAAATACAAAAAACTAACTGATAAAGAATAATTAGAATTTAGTTATATCAAAAGAAATTTAAACGAAAAATTTTTGTATGTATGTATGTATATTATATTATTAATGCGTATTGACCTTAAATCTAAATCATTGAATTTTGGGATTAACCTTAAAAATCTATATAAAAACAGAATACACTACTAAAATATCTCATTGTATCAATTAAAGACATGTCAATAACATTAACTTTAAACGGAAATTCTTCCATATTGACAACTAATTATTTCCCCCCTATAGATCTAAAGGGAAGAGAATATACCTGCGGTTTAGTTGATTTCCAAACGTATAACTCAATACCTAATATAGATGAGGAGAATAATACATTTATTATTGATGATAAACCTATTACAATTTCAATAGGTTCATATGAAATTGGTGATATTGAACTATTTCTTAGGAAAACGCTGAATGTAACTAAAGCAGATATGGAAAAATTAATTATAAGAGCAAATAATAATACATTAAAGTGTGAAATTTTTGCTGATAAGGATATTGATTTTGAAAGAGAAGATACAATTGGCGGATTATTAGGTTTCAGTAAGAAGAAATTATTAGCCAATAAATGGCATACTTCAGATTTTTTTGTTGATATTAATAAAATAAATATAATAAGAGTAGAATGCAATATTGTTTCTGGAGCTTATATTAATGAAAAAGAGGCTCACACTTTACATGAATTTCTATTAACGTCAGTCCTGGCTATAAAATAATTGAAGTTCCTAAGAATGTAACTTATTTACCGGTAACTATTAATCAGATAAGTTCTATTACTGTAAAACTCCTTGATCAGAACGGTAATATAATAAATTTTCGTGGAGAAACAATAACAATAAGATTACACTTAAAGCTTCAGAATGATCGTATTTAATCAAAATTATCAATCCAATATACATTCACAGAATGATAAACATCATCTTAATTCTTTAAAGGCAGTCGAAGAAGGAGGTGTAACTCAGCATTTAAAATACAAAAAACGATTATCATTTAAAAATAAAGAATATTTAAAATCTCTTGGATATCTGCTAAAAGTAAATTAAAATGAAACTCTTTAATGATCCTATTTTTGTTGAAACTATAACTAGTGCTCATTGGCATTCATATTCACCATTCTTAAACACATTCGGATTAAGTGATATTATACGAATACAAATACAAAATCAAAACATAAATATATTACCCTCAACAAGTCTAATCTACATTGAAGGTTATGTATCAAAACATGATGGAACAACTGTCACTCACACTAAACTAGTTAATAATGCTATACCATTTCTATTTGATGAAATTCGCTATGAACTTAATGGTAAGGAAATTGATCATAATCGTAATGTTGGAATTACTTCAGCATTAAAAAACTATATTTCACTGAACCAAAATGAAAGTACAGCTTTATACAATGGAAGTTGGTCACCTGATGCATCAATTAAAATAAATAATTTATATGTTAATTTTTGTATACCCTTAAAAAGATTAATAGGATTTGCTGAAGACTACAAAAACATTATTCCAAATGCAAAACATGAGTTAATATTAACTCGCTCTCGATCTAATGACAATTCATTATTATGTAGCAGCGCTAATGCAAGTGAAAAACCAAAAATTACTATTACAAAAATATATTGGAAAGTTCAACATATTAACTTAGCTGATAATCTTAAATTAAATTTATACAAAAGTATTCAAAATGGGTCAGTTATGAAAGTTCCTTTTAGAAATTGGGAATTACATGAATATCCTACATTACCAGCTGGAACTATACATCATATTTGGAATGTTAAAACAGCTGCGCAACTTGAAAAACCTCAATTTATAATTTTTGCTTTACAAACTGGTAAACAAAATAAACTGGATGAAGATCCTTCAACTTTTGATTATTGTGATATTGAAAATATAAAGTATATTTAAATTCAGAATCATATCCATATGAAGATATGAATTTAGATTTTACAAAAAATCGTTATGCTATAGCATATGAAG
The DNA here is from genome assembly GCA_963082915.1 of Dolichopus griseipennis. NCBI lineage: Eukaryota > Metazoa > Arthropoda > Insecta > Diptera > Dolichopodidae > Dolichopus > Dolichopus griseipennis. The sequence goes on from OY720441.1 coordinate 275,185,394, forward strand.
CATATTCGAATTTTAGAAGCTTTTATTATAATGGCCTTTAGTTTCATGGAACAACTTTAAAACTAATTCTCCAATCTTCATAATTGATACTCGCTATCAAAATGATAATCTTAAAATGGGATCAGTTGATGTCAAAATTGAATTTAAGACTTTAAAAAAAATTCCAGACAATACTACAGCTTACTGTCTTATTTTGCATGACCGCTTAGTAGAATTTAAGCCATTAACAGGAGAAGTTAATAAAATTATTTAGATGTGCATTAATAAATAATATGAGAAAAAATTGTACGGAATCATCATCATTATCTTCAGATTTTTGTTGCATTTTTGAAATTCCACCATTTATTGTGGGGGTTTTTTTTATGATTGGATTACATTGTATAAGTTTTTTAATTTACAAACTATACAAATATATTAAATTTAATTCTTCGGAAACATAAAAACATGGATTACGTAATTATAGATATACAAGGTTTCCGAGATAATAAAAATAATTTTATATTAAAGGAAATTGCTATTCTAAGTTCAAATAATGAAATTCAACATTTTGTAATTAAACCTCCTTATGGATATCAATTTTTAGATAAAAAAATACAAAAAACCAATAATTGGTTAACAAAAAATCATCATGGATTTAAATGGTGCGATGGTAAAACAAATTTTCATGACATTATAAATTTTTTAAAGCTATTTGTAATCAATATCAATGTTGTTTATGTTAAAGGAAGTGAAAAAAAATCTTAGTAGAACAAATTTTAAAACAATCAAATATCATCGATTTAGATAAACATGATTCAACAAGTTTAAAAATATTAAAAGATCAGCATGCTAAATGTATTAGTAAATGTTCTTTCAATCATAAGGGTTTTAGTGCTCTTGAAAATGTTTATATAATGAAAATGCTGATCAATCAAAATAATTGTATTTCATATCAGTTTAAGAATGGATAACCAAAAAAAGCGGATAATGTTCACCATAATCATCATCAAATAAAAAAAAAAAACACCTGTATTTCATGAAAAATAATTTAAAAAAAATCTGAAAAATAAAATTATCTTTTGAAAAAATAAAAAAATCTTTTTTTCAATTATTAAAATTTTTTTTTATTAAAATTAAAAATATAATATTTTTTTTTTATATAATATCTTCTGCATCTTCAGAATCAACCTCTTCCTCCTCCTCCACCTCCTCCTCCAAACCTATAGTTTCAATTGGTACAAATCTTATTTTATAAGATTTTCCTATTTCGCCATCATTTATGAATATGAAACTTCCAGAACTTAAAGTTTTGATTTCTTTATCCGTTAATGTTTTGTAACGGATGGGTAAAAATACTTTAAACTCACTGGTTTCTAGAACTATTCTTCCTCCATATATTGTTGCAACACGTTTTAAACATTTAATTTTGAAATTTTTTCTTTGCTCCACTTCGCTCATTTTTATTGTAGGCACTTCTACAACGCTGAATTTTTAGCACATTTTCAAAAAATTTTGTAAAAATGTGCCTATATAGCTTCACTCTGTCCGTCCGTCCGTCCGTCCGTCCGTCCGTCCGTCCCTTTTTACCTACGATTGACAAAAAAATATCAGGAATGGATAGGTATTGCAATAAAAATAATTTAATGTTAAAACTTTTTTTTGTAGCCCCCTCCGTTACGGAGCTACAGCCCCATAAAATTGAAAAAAGCCCATATTTAAACAGTTATAATTAGAGTTCTAAAAGGTATATCTCCAACCTGAAAACGGTAACAAACAGCTGCTTTTATAAGCTTTACAAGTTTTTAAAAGCCAATTGTATAGGGTTACCATGCGGTACTAAAATTTACCGTTATTCAAAACTAAGTTTTACAAAATTTTTGGTCCCTCATAACTTCGGAACGGCTAAATCTAGAAACTTGAAATTTTGGGAGAAGTTAGATCCTTAGAAATAAGTAAGAGCCAGTTAACAAAATTTTTTTGTCACGCCCCCTCTTTAGGAGCTGTAAGGGGTCGAAAATTGAAATTTTGCTAAAAATTGAAATTTTGCTAAAAATTTAGCTTTTAAACACCTATAACTTGAATACCTGTCAAAATTTTTTTTTTATTTTTATACAAAATTGAAAGCTCAAAAACGAAAGTTTCAATTAGTGTCAAAGGTTTTTCTTAATTTTGACTTTGTCCGTCCGTCCGTCCGTCCGTATGTTTACAAAAACTTTTACACCGTTTGAAATAGAGTAAAGAAATTTTAACCACGGGTAGATATTACAAAAAAATTAATTTCGTAGAAGAATTTTTTTCTGTAGCCCTTCCCGTTACGGAGCCACAGCCCCCCAAAGTTGGAAAAAGCCCTATTTTTAAATTATTATAACAAGAGTTTTGTTAATTGTATTTTCAATCTGAACGGCAAAAGATAGCTGGTTTTATAAACTTCACAAAAATATAAGGTTAAAATGTATAGGGTTGCCATACGGTACTAAAATTTACCATTAAGCTAAACTCAACTTTTGCAAAATTTTTGGCGCCATATATCTTCTAAACGGTTCAACCTAGGCTCTTGATATTGGGAGAAGTTAGGTCCTCCAAAATTAATAGGAGTCGGTTAACAAAATTTTTTTTTCACGTCCCCTGTTTAGGAGCTATAAGGGCTCGAAAATTGAAATTTTGCTATTTTCAACCACCTGTAACTTTAACACCTGTTCAAATTTTTTTTTACAAATATGCAAAATTTACAGCTGCAGCATTATATTTCAACATACGTTAAAGGTTTTTCTTAAATTTGAAAGGGTCTCTTTAAATTGAAGAAATTGTTTCTTAGTATTAACCATTTTTGGTTAGATAATAATATTCTAGGTAAAATTCCAAATTTTGTTGGAGTTCCGAATTGATTTCCTAGAACCGGAAAAAAATGAAAGGGTGAACACAGGAGGGGGGTGAGCAGATCCATCATAAGTTTGCTAAGCAAAAATTTGGGAACCTTCCCTATTGAAGGGCTACTAGGTCTTCAAAATTAAAACTTTTATGTTCTTATAAAACAGTAACTTATTCACCAGTGTAAGTTTTTCCAAAATTAAACGTTAACATTGAAGCTCCAACATTATATTTTGCACTTATTAACAGGTTTTCTTGAATGCATTGGGGTTGTATTCTAAGTATTTCACTATTAGTCATATAATTAATTATTAATGAAATAACAAAATTATAATATTATCATAATATATATTTTTATAAAAATAAATGATAAAATACTCAGTAAGAAACCGTATATAATTTTGAAAATGTGCTTTTTAAAAACCCTTGGTTTTTTTCCCTCACTTGTTTGTTGATGTTTTCTGCAAAATTTTCCATTTTTCCAATTTTTTAAATGTTTATTGTCAGACTCTTATGTGAATAGTTTGAATAGCTTTTGAATACAAATAGTCTTGAAGAAATTACATGTAATTTATATGAAAATAATTGTTAGCAATTAGCCTTATAAAATTCAAATCTTCTAATATGAAAGGATGTATGCGGTTTTATGGTGCAGAAATTTCTATAAATTCTAATTCACTTATTTACTACATACATAATTTGATAAGAACATAACAATATGATAGAACTATATTTTTTTCTTAAGAAAATTCTTGGAATTGGATAAATTTTTTTTGATAACAATATTTTTTTTCTCTAGAAAATTATTGGAATTGGATAGATTTTTTTTTTCTTAGAAAATTATTGGACTTGGTTTTTTTTGTTTTTTTTTTAACAGGATGAATGTGGTTTTATAGTACCCAAAATTTCTTACAAAACATTTTACATCTTATTTCTACAAAACATTCAAATAATTACTTGATTTACGATTTAAACTGTACTTCTATGATAAGAATCGAATTAGATCATTTCAAATTTTTGGTAATAAGAAAAAAATTAAACACACTTTAATTCAGAACAAGAACAAGAAAAGTATAAGAATATATATACTAAAGAATGTATCTTTGCGGTTTATATGATAAGAAGCAGTTTTTTTTTTTAAATTTTTAAATTTTTTTTATAATTTATTTTGCTTTTTTTTTTATATAAAAGCAGAAGCAAATAAACAAAATTAATTATAAATTAGTAAAGTTTTCATTAGTTAAGATTTAATTATTTCGGTAAAGAAAAATGCCCACAAAGTCGGAAATTGAAAAAATGGGATATTCATCATATGGTTTACCATGAGAATATCAAATTATGGAAGCTGCAAACACAGGAAAGCCTTGCTGTGCTGTATACAGATTCTATGATCTGCTCTGGGATGATTATGATTTCAAGCAAGTCTGTCAACGTCATACTTCCCCAGAGCAGGTTTTCTGTGTAAAGTGCTTTTTGGAAATGGAGGAGAGATCAAAAAAATCTTGGTGGTCAACTTTCCATTTACAGTATTATGTTGCTGAATTTGACTGCAAGGAAGATGCTGAATATTTTATATCTCATCAAGGACCCGAGTGTATTAGCTGCCCTATAAAAAAAAATTTATGTAAAATAATCTCAGCAGCTTATTATGATGAAAAGGCTGTTGAAATTCGTCAATTTTATATGGAAAAATGATGAAATAAAAATTTAAAATAAAAATTTTTTGAATTTACTTAATTTAAATATATGTACTTTATTTTCATATAATTTTATTTTTTTTTACAAAATATTTTTATGTCCCCAAGACAATGTTCTAATATTATCATGCATTACATACTTCTTATTATCTAAACAATTTAAAACAACTTTGTTGATTTCTTGAGTGTAAATTGTATGCAGTTTAGACTTAAAAATTTGCATACTTTCATAAAATATTTTTTTAGTATTTAAACAATTTCTATAATCATCAATGCTTAAATTATCAACAACAATTTTTTTTATACCTTTAGATTTTTTAATAACATTATTTTTGCCCGCTTTAATGGAATACATTTTTGAACGTAAACCTACAAATTCCAAAATAATTTATCCATTCATTTCATCTTTAAACATCCCTAAGGGTTATTTACTTCATAGTCTGAAGTATCAAAAAATTTATGAAGATCGGGTTTGATTTCTTCATAAAAATGTTCAGTTTGAATAGTATAGACAAAACTGTCAGTATCCATATAATTCAATTGAATTTTATTTTTAAATTTCATTTTCATGAAATTATAATGAAAATCATACATCAAAACTTTTGATAGCTCTAATATACTGAAACCTGCATATATAGGTTTGTTATAACAAATTTTTGTTTTTTTCATTTCTATTGCCACTAAGTTATTTGTAAAAGATGATAAATTATGAAAATCAGGTCTTGCTATATAAGCTTTCGCACCTAAATGTTTTCCTTCACTTTCCCAAGTATCAGCTATGTGGATGACCCGATATTTCTCAACGTTCTCCATTGTTTTACCAAAAACTGCATTAACTTGCAATTTAAAGAATTTTTTTTCAAATTCATTTTTAGAATTTTGCCTATATCGAGTATTCAAATCAACGTATTTTTTAAGCCAATCTGATTGCTCAAATTGCAAAATTCTATGAATTTTTTTCAATTTTAAATTGTTGCGAAGACTTTGCTTAAGATTTTTATAATGAATTATATAGTTAGTTTTATTATACAATGTAGTCAATAGTTTACCAATTTTACCATTCGGGGGAATTTCCTTTGCTGCGCAAAACGGTAAGTCATTATGCAAATCATGTAAAGTTTCTGGATAATCTAAATCTACTTCTAAAATATAACCAAGATTTGAATTATCCGATACTTTTGTAATATCGAAATTTGATATTAAAGATTTTTCCATCCATTTAAAATTCTTATACGGTAGATATTGTGACATTGCATAACCATAAAGATTTACAGCATCTAAATACACAATATATTGTGTGGGATCATTTTTATTAAATTTTTCCTTCATATATTTGTTATTTGCAGTTGACGTAAAGAACATTGACTTATTCCACCACGCATTCCGCTTTTAATAAAACTGTACATATTTACATCAGTAAATAGTTCTAATTCAATTTTCGTATATTTCAACATTGCTTGCCAAGAAAGCCCTGGTGCAGTATAAAAATTAGAAGGATCTAAATCATAAATTTTCATACATATTTCTCGAAAACTTTCGAAAACATCAGTCAATATTAAGACATCCGTTTTCAAATAAATTTTCATATAATCTAACAAATTACAACATTTGAAAGTTCTCCAGACTGTATATGCGTAATTGTAATCAGAATCTGAACATGGTGTTTTTGTTAATCTATATATATAAAAGGGAAAGTTTGTTTGTTTGTATGTTTGTTTGTTTGTTTGTTTGTTTGTTTGTATGTAGCGAATAGACTCCTAAACTGCCCAGCCGATTTTCATGAAAATTTGTATATAGAGGTTTTTGGGTACGGAAAGAAATCGTGGCCTAAAAATTTTGCTCTAACGGACCGCCAAGTTGGGGCTGTGGTGCAAGTATTTAAACTTCTTTGTTCTAAAATGAAAACGGTTTGAACGATTGACTTCAAATTTTGTATACGTGATGCTCTTTGAGAATTGAGTTGACCCTATCAACAGTTTTGGAATTTGTTAACCCATGTCGGGCCGACGGGTGGTCAAAAAAAATTTTGGGTCCAAATTTTGTCCGATTTTACAAAATTCTGCTTTGGCTAAAAAGAAAGCCCCAAAAAAAATTTTGTTGAGTTCTATTAACCCATTGCGGCCCAACAGCTTTTTATAGGTTTTTTCAATACTTAACTCTAAATTAGAAACGGTTTGACCGATTTTCTTCAAATTTTGTATACGTGCTCCCCTGTGAGAATTGAGTTGACACTATTAACAGTTTTGGAATTTGTAAGCCCATGTCGGGCCGACGAGTGGTCAAAAAAAATTTTGGGTCCAAATTTTGTCCGATTTTACGAAATTCTGCTTTGGCTAAAAAGAAAACCCCAAAAAAAAATTTTATTGAGTTGCATTAACTCATTGCGGCCCAACAGCTTTTTATAGGTTTTTTCAATACTTAACTCTAAATTAGAAACGGTTTGACCGATTTTCTTTAAATTTTGTATACGTGCTCCCCTGTGAGAATTGAGTTGACACTATTAACAGTTTTGAAATTTGTAAACCCATGTCGGGCCGACGAGTGGTCAAAAAAAATTTTGGGTCCAAATTTTGTCCGATTTTACGAAATTCTGCTTTGGCTAGAAGGAAAACCCCAAAAAAATTTTGTTGAGTTCCATTAACCCATTGCGGCCCAACAGCTTTTTATAGGTTTTTTCAATACTTTACTCTAAATTCGAAATGGTTTGGCCAATTGACTTCAAATTTGGTATAAGTGATGCTCCTTGAGAATTGAGTTGACACTATTAACAGTTTTGGAATTTGTTAACCCATGTCGGGCCGACGGGTGGTCAAAAAAAATTTTGGGTCCAAATTTTGTCCGATTTTTCGAAATTCTGCTTTGGCTTAAAAGAAAGCCCTAAAAAAATGTTGTTGAGTTCCATTAACCCATTGCAGCCCAACGGCTTTTTATAAATTTTTTGGTTAATTTACTCTAAATTAGAAACGATTTGATCCTAGAAAAATCGTTTTAAAAAGATTGCTTTCATACATTTTTAAATTTACGTGTGTAAACCGTGGGTAATTTTTGTGTTAACTTTTAGCAGTAACATCAAATTCAATTAGACCTCCATTGAAAGGCGCAGCAACGCGCACCGGGTATTAGCTAGTTCATTATAAAATGCAGCTTGAGATGGGAAAGTATCATTTAATTTGTCAAAAGAATCTAAATATTCGTAGAAATATACATAGAAATATGTATATACGTAGAAATATAAGAAATATACATTTCTTTGATATCAAATTATAGTGCTCTCCGAAATTATTTTTAATGTGATGCTTTTTGTTATCATCTAGATTATTAAACAATCTATTGAGGCTTTCACTCATAAATCGAAAGCTGTCGAGAAATCTTAAAGAAAAGCTAAGATTCTCTTCTAAAAGATAAATTCGTTTAGTTAAAGATATGTATTTTTCTTTATTTAGCGGTAAAACACTAATGCTTCCCTCAACACAATTTAAAGATCTAAACAATAAATGACAATCATAACCCGAAAAATTATGGAAAAATATTGGGAAAAATGTAGGTTTTTTAAAAAGTAAATTACATTCTTTATGTGCTGGACCTCTATAATTACCACTATAGTGGCAATGATCTTTTACTCTATTAATATAATCTAATTGCTTACCACAAATACTGCAACAGGAATCCGTTAACTGTTGTAATTCTTCGTCTAGTGTTAGAGGTTTCATTTTTTGAATTTTCAAATTGAAATTTCTATAAAGCTCACTACAATCATTAATTAGTGATAAAATAAATTTTTGTGCACAATCTGCTCCTACACATTCCACATATTTATTCAAATTTTCATTAAAGGAACATTTTATAAAATATGCAAATGCAATCGCAACATGCTCCTTAATATTAGTAGTTGAAGGACCATTTACATCTGGTTTACATGTTGCTATCGGTTTCAATAAACTCTTGCAGTCTGCATATATTACGAATGGTGCTTTCATTTGAAGTCGATAATCAGCATACTTCAAAATTTTATTTTCTTCATCTGGTAAGTTGCAAACAATCTTTCCACATTGATTTTTATGAATCGCATATTTTTCTAATTCATCAAAATATTGCAAACAACTATTGCAAATGTATATTCGACCATTATGTCTCGTAAGAGATTTTCTTAAAAATTTCGATAAATCCTTTATATAAACAAAATGATATCTTTCATTCGATTCAATCATCAATAAATTTATATGATGCTGTTTTTCATTTTTTGTTAAAAAATATGGACCAATCAATTCGTGTTCATTATTTTTCTTTGATTTTGAATTAAGACCAAAAACATTCACACTTACATTAGGGTTGAGTTCCTCAAATTTATAAATATCGTCTATTTTAAAAGGAAATAATATATTTCCAAATTTTAAATTTTCTACTTTTCCACCATTGAAAAAAATTTCTGCCGCCGCTATATCAATTATATTATAACTTCTTGGATTCCATTGTTCATTTACTGCAGGCTTTAAAGCTGATATCAATGCCCATTTAAAACAATATTCATCAGAATTTTTCACATTTATGCATGCATTTTTCTTTTCTACTGATTTGGGGAGTTGAATGTACTGTGATCCTTTTATTGGTTCATATTTATTTATATTTATTTCGAGTCCAATAATACGAAGTAACGCCCATCCACTGTCCATTTCTTGAAATCCTTCACTTCTTTTTATTATGTTGTTGTTGTTGTTGTTTAGACGGGGGGGAAAGCAAGTCTCCCTTACACCTAGGCCTTGCGGCCCGTTGTGCACCCCTCATTAAATACTTTCTATTTATTTATAACTACTATATTATTTATTTTGTTTATATTATATATTTGTATATTTATATTATATTTGGTCACCATGGGGATTCGTAAAGAAAAATTATTTTTCAATAATTTTTTTTTTTTTTAATTAAATATTGTACGACCTGATCGGGAATCGAGTCCGGACTCCCTCCAAATGCTAAGCTTAATAAGCCAAATGCTTACCCACTGCACCACCGAGGCCCCTCTTTTTATTATACTCTCTATAATTTCGCTATAATTAGAATTGATATCAACTTCATTTAAAATTAAAACCATTTTTGATTTAAATGATTTAATGCTTAATTGCAATTCATCGTTATCATCGTCACCATCTGAATAAGGTTTTACATATTCAGCAAACAGTTCGAAGTTCATTTTGTAAAATTTATGTTTCAATAATGAATTCCTCAGAATAGTAAGAATATTATCCTTATTTTTATTTAAAAATTCGATTGGAACAATAATCCCCTCATCATCATTATCAATTAAAAATGTTTGAAGTCTTCTTTCAAATGATTCATTGATCACTCTAACATTGCCCTTTAATTTTTCTGCTGCACTCATTTTATGTAAATTTGTTCTTAAATGATAAACCAAGTTTACTGTAAATATTTTGCAGTAAGATCAGTATTTATGTATTTTTTTATGTCGTTCCAAATCATATTTTCGTTTGAATGTTTTTTTACAAACATCACAACAAAATTCTAGTTTAATTTTTTTATTTTCCATTTTAAATATTTATGTTGTTATTTATTACCTTGTCTTAAACAAACTAAAATACTTATTAAAATATAATATTCAAAATATATTATTTATGATAACTTTTTTATTTTTTTTGTTTTTTCTTTTTAAATTAACAATAGGAATCCCCCTGACGTCATTTAAACATTTTTTTATTTTATTTGCTTTTTACTATTATGTTTTACTTTTTGAAAATTTTAAATTTCTTATCAATATAATTCAATTCAACAACAATCCAAAAAAAAAGCTCATGCTTTAAAAATATTTTATTTTCTTATCTTGTCTTAAACAAACGCTTCATAACACAAAAATTATCACCAAATGTACACGATCTGTGCACGATCCCATTTTTTCTTCACTTTTTACCCTGTACACAACCCTAATCTTTAAGCTTTACATTCACCGACATCTGGTGAACACTAACGGCAAATAACCACTTTTTGCGTTTTTCTACATTATCGACCACTAACGGAAAATAACAACTTTTTGCGTTTTTCATACATTAGCTCTCTCATATAATTTATTCGACGTTCACCGTTGCAGCTTTTTACAAACTTTTTCGTTATTTTACTCTTAAGAAATAAGAGCTTGACCAATTGACTTTATATTTTGTATGCGCACATGTATATACTTATGATTCCTACGATTATTCAAAAAAAAACTTTTATAAGTAAATGACGTCCAATTTTTTAAAGTGGGTAAAACTTCTTTGAACTAGGGGAATGTTTAAAAAATATTTTGTCGAGTTCTTTTAACCGATTGCGAAACAAAAACTTTAAAAAACAGTTTGCAAAACAATTTAAACGATTATCTCTAATTTTTCTATACATGGTGCTTCTTGACAATTTGGTGCTCCTTGACGATAGAGTTGAGGATGGTATGAGGATGGTAGTTTCCGGCGAATAATGTTAACTGAATTAAAATTTTTTTTTATAATAATATTTAATAATTATGAAAAGTTTCAAGTGAAATTTGATAAATTTGTTGAAAAATTGCAAGAATAATTCTTCTAAAAGCGTTTTAAAAAAATTTTTTTATTTATATTTTAAAATGAACATGTACTCCATGGGAAATTTTTGTGTTAAAATTGTTCAACAACATCAACTTAAATTAAAACTCCATTAACTATAGGTCAAAAGGGTATACTAAATTTGCCATTATGTCATTATACTATGTCAATAGTAGTTTTCTTGAATTGCCAAAGTTTGAATAAAATATAGTCGATGCAAAGGTTTAAAAATCTGCTTTCCAATTTATATTTTGTTTTGTACTTACCTGAAAGTTGTATTTGTATTTCTATTTATTACATTATTAGTTTATTAAAAATATTTAACATCTTTGTAAATTAAATTAAAATTTGATAAACTATTTACAATTTTACAAAATTTATAAAATTATTTTTCTTTTATTTCATAAAAAATTTATAAATATATTAATTATCCATGGACTATTTATTTAAATTTTATTTGTCCTTATTATTGATTTAATTGATTTTTTAAATCTCTGCAAATTGTTAATATTTTTTACTTCCAATGGCAATTGATTGAAGAGTTGCAATCCTTTATACATTAAATTGTTTTGGCCATGAGCAGTTCTGTAGAATGGAAGTCTAAAATCACCAACATTTCTTAAACTATATGAATGACCTTCTCCAACAAAGCGAAGATTATTACTTAGGTATGTAGGATGTAAGTTGTTTTTTATCTTAAATACGAAAACTAATATATTAAATTTTAATCTCTGCATCACATTTAGCCATTTTAAAATTGACAACATCTCTGAACTTCTAGTGAATCTATTACATTTTAGTACGGCTCTCAATGCTTTGTTCTGAAGCACTTGTAAGCGATTTATTTGTCCCATATTGCAGATTAATAAAATCGATGAACAATAATCAAAATGCGGTAATATTATTGTATTATATATTATTTTTGCAGATGATAACGATGTTTGCTTTCTAATTCTCCATAAGAATCCAATTTTCTTTGATATTTTTTGGCATATTGTATCACAGTGTTTGCTAAAATTAAGTTTGTAATTCCCAAGTATTTTAATGCCTTCACACATTCAACTACACATCCATCTATATGTATATTGGCTACTTCATTTCGTCCATTTATTACCATGCACTTTGTTTTATTGATGTTTAATTTTAATTTATTCATATTAAGCCACTTATAAAGCTTGAGTCACACCTACGTGAGCATTTTGCACATCCGAATATATTTGTCCATTTTTACTCTTTGTATCCTTTCATATAAATAACATTTAAACTATTGTAATTCCACATTTTTTACACCTATCTTACTAAGTTTACTTATTAATACATTTTTATCTATAGTTTCAAAGGCTCTCTGGAGATCTAGAAAAACTACTAAAATGATTTCTCCATTTTCCATATAATTTTTCCATTCATAGATAACTAAGTTTATGGCTGTTTCGCAAGAGTGAGCTTTTCTGAAACCTGATTGTTCATTACATAATATATTATTTATATCTAAGTGATATCCAAGTTGATTATAAACTATTCTTTCAAAAATCTTCTCACAAATTAAAAGCATATTTATTGGTCTAAAGTCCACAGGTTCTTTCGCATTTTTGATTTTAGGTACTGATGTTACTATAGTTTCTTTCCAACTTTCCGGAAATATCCCTTCTAACATTGAATTATTTATATTTTTTCTCAGTTTTGGGAAAAAAGTTGGTTTACAATCTAAAATAATCGACTTATTTATTCCTATGTAATCATTTTTATTTTTTAAATCTTTAAATGCTATTTCTAATATTTCATCATTTACTAGTGCAAACTCAAAGTTTGTTTCTTTTTCAATTATATTGTCTTCACTTTGAATCTTTTTTATGCTATTATTTATATCCAATATACTTTTAACAAAGAAAGTTTTTAATTCTTTAGTTATTTCTAATTTGTCAACTAATACCAAAGACTCTTAATATACACAAAGTTACACAAAAATTAAAAACGAGCAATTTTTTTATTTCTATTAAGAAAGCGAGATCAGAAACTGGTATACTAAATATCAAAGACAAATACCAAAAACGGTTATACTCTTATAAAAACTCTTATACTAATTCAAAAATTTATTATACAACTTCAGTAATACCAGAATACAAAGATTATATATATATGATTATATTCACTTATATATATTATATATTATGTGCGTGCATATGTGTTTATGTTAAAAACTTTGTTAGTAGTATGTATGAATTTGTATAGTTTTGAAGCATTTATCACAGTTTGTGGACAGGCTGTTTGCGGGAACGAAGAGAAGTAAAAAATAATAAAAACGATTAAAACTACATTGATTTTAAAAGGCAAAAATAAATAGGTACTCTACTCGTATTTTAAATGATTTTATTTATAATATGAAATTAATTGTAATTGTATATGCATGTGTGCATTGTGTCTTTTATCTATGTATGAATTATTATCAAAGCTATGTGTTAATCGGAAAAAGAAAATAATAGTCTTTCTGAAAATTTAGATATATATAATTTTGATTTAGAATCTTCTATTTATACGGTTGAAATACCTAAATATGTATATGATGGTCCCGTATTAACAGAAAGAAATGTTTGCTATCAACAATTAACTTTGGAAGACATTTCAAAATTACCATCTCCTTCAAAAATGCGAAAGCCATCAAAATCTTCAGAATTTTTCTGCTATCAATGCAAAATCAAAGATGAAAACGTAGCTTATTTTAAAAATCAAACAAAATTGTATGCTGAAAAGTGTTTGAACCTGCAAGAAGAAAACGTCACATTAAGGAAAAAATTACAAAACCTTGAACAGAAGCAAGTTAGTATAGAAGCAAGAATAGATGTAATAGATAATATTACTACTAACACAAAAGAATTTTGTAAAATGTTATTGTCAAGAAAACATAGTTATAATCAGCAGCAAAAAATTTTATCGCAAAATATCAATTTCAGATCTTCATCATTTTATTCATTTTTAAGAGATGATTTAAATTTACATTTGCCAAGCCAATCTTCAATTTATAATTGGTGTCCAATAAAAAATCTTCAGACTGGATTTAATGAATGTCTCTTGAATAACTTAAAAAATCTTGTTAATAAAATGGATACTCAATCAAAACAAGTTGTTTTGTTGATAGATGAAATACATATTCGAAGAGATTTGACATATAATTTATCAAGAGATCTTATTGATGGACTTACGGATTTAAGTGAAACTAAAAGAGAAAGTTCTTTTGCAAACCAAATATGTGTGATAATGCTGCGGGGTCTGTTTTCTAATTGGAAATATGTCTTAAGTTATTTTGTAACACAAAAAGGCCTCTCCGCAGAAAAACTAAAGGATATTATAGAGGAAAATTTCGCAGAAATGTTTTGAAATGGATTTAAAAGTAAGATGTATAGTTTGTGATCAAGGACCTAATAACAGAAAGTATTATAAATTACTGGGTATTACAGAAGATAAGCCGCACATGTCATTTAATGGAAATAAAATATTTTGTGTATTTGATACACCTCATCTAATAAAGTCCATGAGAAACACTCTTTTGGCATGCGACATTACATCAGAAGATGGTATTAAAAGTTGGGAAGTCATTTCAGAAGTATACAAATTAGATGAAAAAAATAAATCAATTAAAATGTGACCAAAGCTAACGAAAAGACATATGGATCCATCACCTTTTGGCAAAATGAACGTACCTTTGGCAGTTCAAACTTTAAGCAGGAGTGTAGGTGCTGCAATCGAGAGTTGTTTGGTTAATAATTTCTTTTCAGCGAAAGCTAAAGCAAATGCAAAGGCTACGAGCAAATTTGTTTATATAATAAATAACACTTTCGATATTTTAAATTCTAGAAATCTGAGAGAAAAACACTCTTTCCAACAGCCTTTGAAAAAAGATGATGCAAAAACTCAATATCTTAATAATGTAATAATATTTAATAATTTAAAATCATTGAAGTTTCCTTCCGGAAAAAAGAATTTTTGCATTTCAGGATTGGTTCTTACAATAAATGGTATACAAGGTTTATGCGAGGAACTTTTCTCTTGTAAACTTCTAACTACGAATTTTCTACTGACGTCAAGAATAAATCAGGACCCACTTGAAAATATGTTTGCAAGAGTACGTTCAAAAGGCGGAAATAATAGAAACCATTCTGTGACCGAATTCAATTGGATTATTGCACGAATAATGTCAATGCGTATAGTGACATTTATGCATAGTAACAAAAATTGTGAAAACGATACAGATATTGCATGGAAATGTCAGATATTGCATTATTGTTCTGTTAATTTTGTTGTGTTATTTTTGTTTTGTTAATTTTTTTTGTTAATTTTTTTTTTATTAATCAATGCATTTTTTTTCTATTGATTTTGTTAAATTTTGAAATTTTGAACTTGTATATGTATATATATTTTTAATATTATTTTTAATTTTTTGTAAATATTTTGTTTTGTTTGAATTATATTTTTTCATTTATGAATTTTAATTAGGTAGGTACATATTTCTATTTTAATAAATAAACAAGTAAAGAAACAGTCAGTCGGTGCAACCGACTTAGAAATACCCTACACCAGCGGTTCTCAAACTTTTTGAGCTGCGGAGCCCTCCAAAGTCATAAATTTTTTTACGGAACCCCAGTGGTTCACTAATGACTAATTGTATGTATATCCCAATCGATTATGCCTAACTCCAAAGTGAAGTTTATTTTTTCATAATATATATTTACAAATTCATAAATAAAAAGAATTAATGAAATTATTAATTGTACTTCAAGAAATTAATTTATTAACAAAAATATAAATTATAAAAAACATAATAAATTATAGAAAACTATCATTTCTAGAGAGATGAGTGGACCTGTTTCCTATTTTTACATAATTCTTTTATGTCTGGCTTTATAGCCTAGAGTTGAGTTCTCATGTCAGCTTCTGCATCAAGTTGGTTGCGGTATTTTGTTTTTGTTGCAGCATATGAAGAAAATCCAGACTCGTACAGATAAGTGGTATAAGCTTTCATTGATTAATCTGCATATGCTTCTTTTAAAGTGCACCAAAATTCTGGCAAAGATACTTTTTCAAATATGGGTAGTAATGATGAATCTGAAATCATGTCAATGAAGACCTCGTACTCCTTTACTGTAAACTCTTCTGGCTTTTTCTGAACTATGAATGGATTTCTAATCCATGTGTAATTTTTAAGGTTTTCATTCTGCTCATCTGGAAAATACTGTTTTACTGAGCTCAGCATGTCTTCCAAATGTTGACGAATTTCATCACGCAACACAAAGTAGTCGCTTTCTGCAATGTCGCCATTAATTTCATTGAAGAATTCTTTAAGTATTGTGAAGCTATCTAGCTCACGAGAGCGAATGCAAATGATCCAAAACTCCAATTTTTTTTTAAAAGCTTCAATCTTATCATTGGCTGTGAACACTGTTATTTGCTTACCTTGAAGTGACATATTCACTTTGTTTATCTTTGAAAAAATATCGGCGAGGTATCCAAGTCGAAACAGCCACAGTTTATCTGTCAGCTTTTCCTGTAAATCCATTCTGTTCTCCATGAAAAAAGTGCCCAATTCGGAACGGAGCTTGAATAGTCGAACAAGGACTTTCCCTCGAGACAACCACCGTACTTCGGTATGGAGCAATAAAGCTTTATGTATGCTGCCCATATCTTCGCAAAGAATATTGAAAAGCCGTGTTTGCAGGGGTCGCGACTTAATGAAATTTTAGATCTTTATAGACTCGTCAGGACATTTTCAATAACATTGGTATTTTTTACTGCAAGTGCTTGGCGGTGAAGCATGCAATGGCTATTGGTGCAGTTTGGTGATAAATTTTTGCAGCACCCGCAGTTTTTCCTACCATTGCCTTTGCACCATCAGTGCAGATATCAACACAATTTTTCCAATCTAAACCATGAGTCTTAAAAAAATTATTCACGATATTAAATATTTCGGCATCAGTTGTGTTATTTGGCAATGGTTCACACAAAAGAAGATCCTCGTCAAGCAAATTTAGGTGCTGATATCCGACAAAAACAAGCAAGACTGCAAGTCCAGCTACATCTGTGCTTTCGTCCATTTGTAGAGAAAAATTACAACACTTCAGACGAAATATCAATTGAGACTTCACGTTGGCAGCTAAAACATTAATTCGACGAGCTACCGTGTCATTGAATAGCGGCACATTTGTGATTTCTTTTGCCAACTTTTCATCAAATATACATTTAGCTATATCGACTGCACAAGGCTTGATCAATGTCTCAGCTATTGTATGAGCTTCGCCTGCCAGTGTAATACGATAACTAACAATGTAAGTGGCCATCTCATTTCTAGTTTTAAAAGTTGAAACAAATAGGCTTTGGCGGTTTAAGAGTTCATCACGCATAGGAACAAAATAATCAACTTTCTTATGTTTAAACTGTGGATGTACGGTTTCCAAATGACGAAGCATTTTAGCGGGCACCATAGCACTATTTGTAAAAAGCTTGTTGCATAAGACACATTGAGACACATTATTAGCATCTATAAAACCAAGAGACAAATAGCTTTCATCATATCTCCGTTTCTTAGTGGCAGGCTCACGTAATTCACTCGCATTGGGAGCAGATTCCTCTTTTTCTAGATCTATGCAAGTTTCCACTATTGTGATATTTTTGGATGTAGACGGTTCAGGTGATTGCTGAGATCTTGTGTCTTTCGACGTACCTTTAATTAGCCAACGATCCATTCTTTATATTTATAACGTATATACAATTAGTGTAATTTATAGCAATAAATAAAATAAAACTCGGCTAATATATATAAAAATTTTAAAGAAATAAATAAAAGATAGCTACTTTTATATTGTTCAACTTCACTTGAAATAATTTTTTTACTAAAATTCAGTAAAAAACTATGATTTTTAATAAAAATTAAAATATAATGTCACACGTATACTTAAGACAACTGTTACAGTTTTAATGATTTTGTATTGTAACGAATTTAAAAAAAATTTAAAAAAAAATTAGAAATTTTGCTATGCATCTTGTATTTAACATGAAATTTTATGAATTTTGTTTTTTTTGTTTTGTTTTTTTTTTTTTTTTGTAGATAACGATTTCGAGTTACGATTTCATACGATTTAAATGATGCGTAGAATTTTTAAAAATATTTTAGATTTGGACTTTGTACTTTGAGATTTATGAATTATAATCATTATGAATATGATGATAATTTTCGATCATGATGATCATTATATGAATATGATTATATGATACTTATTTTTTGCTTAGGTTTTTATATGTATATTCGTGAATTAAAAATTAATTACAAGAGATAGAATTGAAAAATTAGAGCTAGAGTTTTGAAATTCACACAAAACATTTTTTGGACATTTTAAAGGTTCCCTATTCTTTTTGGTTAAGACCAGACCAAGGTTTCGGGGAGCTGCCACACAAATTATTTAAATCAATATGAATTTCTTCTAAAGTAATTATACCAGAAAGATGAAAATTACACACGGTTAGTTTTATAATGAATCAAGAACTTATATGAAGTTTCAAAATGTTACGACTTCATTTTCATAAGGCTGCCATACAACTTCTTTGCACCAATATGAATTTCTTGAAAACTGATTATACTACGAAGATGAAAATTACACACTGTTAGTTATATAATGAATCGAGCACTTATATGAAGTTTCAAAATGTTACTGCCCCATTTTCGGGGGGCTCCTATACAACTTCTTTGTACCAATATGAATTTTTTAGAAACTGATTATACTACGAGGATGAAAATTACACACTGATAGTTATATAATGAATCGAGCAATTATATGGAGTTTCAAAATGTTACGGCTTCGTTTTCGGGCAACTGCCATACAAAGTAATCAATTCGATAACTGTGAATCTAATGAAGCTACGAGGTTAAAATCAAAACTGGGCAGATAAAGTAATAGGGCAAGTTAGTTGGCAAAGTTGGACATCACTCGGACCAACTTTTAGGGCGGGCTATTTTTTTTTTATGGTTTTTTTTTTCTTTTTGTTTTTAAGCTAAAATTATGGTATAATGAATGAAAAATTTAATTTTTTTTCAAGCAAAAATTATGGGATAAAAAGGTAAATTTTTTTTAACTATTTTACTTTCTTATATTTTTTTTGTAATATTTATAATAGCATAGGGGAAATAAATAACGGTTAGTGGGTATGCACGGGTATCCAAAATTTGACAAGGGCAACTATAATCTTCCTCGTTTTGTTTCAAATTTGATTATGGGATCCCTTTGAGTTAGCTCGCGGATCCCCAGGGCTCTGCGGCGCACACTTTGAGAAACGCTGCCTTACACCTATTTGGTTAAAATTTAAGGACATATCCATAAGTCATTTTAACACCATAAAAGCTGTTATTAATTTGATCGTAAGACATAGCTAACCAAATTAACTTTATAATACTAAAAACATTTTCTAATTACACTATCTATTAAAAAATATTACAAATTCTTACTAATTTATCTATTTAAAAATATTAAAAAACAAATAAACTTGAAATAAATGAAAATATATTTATTCCAATTCAATTACAAAATGAAAAAATTCTAATTATTAAATTTTGTGATAAAAAGATAATCAAAGCATAATATATTTAATAATCCAAATTTTTCAAAATTGCAATTATTATACCCTACACCTATAGAATAGGTAAAGGGGTATATTAACTTTGGTATGGTGTTTGTAACCACCTAAAGGAAGCGAGCTAGATATGGAAAAGTATATATATTTGTGATCAGCGTGACCGCCTTAGTCGATATAGCCATGTCCGTCCGTCCGTCCGTCCGTCCGTAGGCACGATAACTCAAAAAATAATGGAGCTATCGTGATGAAATTTTAACTGTAGGTTACTGGGACTGAAAGTACGGCGGGGATTGCATATGGGCGAAATCGGCCCATGGGTTCGGATTCTGGACCTTTTAATCGGTTTCAGGGCTAACGAACAAATATAAAAAATCATGATAACTCAACAACTAATGACGCTATCTTCATCAAATTTGTGCTGTAGGTTACTAGTAATGAAACTACTTCGGGAATTACGTAAGGTCGGGATTGGACCATGGGTTCGGAACCTAGAACTTTTTGATCGAATTTAGGCCAAACGAGCATAATTCCGAAACCAATGAAGATAGAACCTCCAAATTTAGTATCAGGGTGTCCCTTCCTATTTCCTAAGTGTCTTGTGAATTTGGGTCCCATTGGAGTAGTGGGTCGGGGACCAGCCACACATTTCCGAAGACCTTAAAGCATATCTTTAAAATTAATAAAGATAACAAGTTGAAAAAATGTAGAAGCTTCCAATTTGCCACAAGGGTGTTCTTTACTATCTCTTGCATGTTCCCCTAATTTGGGATCAATTGGAGTGGTGGTTCTGTACCCCTCTCAGACCTCCCAAGTTTTAAAGGCTTATAATCGAAATTACTAAAAACAGTTACTTAAAATTAGGATAGACCGTTCAAATTGTGTACAAGGGTTAACTAGTACTATAAGTACAGCGCGGACTATATAAGGGCGAAATCAGCCCGACGGTTCGGATTCCGGACCTTTTAATCGATGTCAGGGCTAAAGAACATATATAAAAAATCACGATAACTCAACAATTAATGAGGCTATCTTCATGAAATTTGTGCTGTAGGTTATTGGCAGCAAAACTCCGGCGGTAATTACGTACGGTGAGGATTGGACAATGGGTTCGGAACTTAGAACTTTTTGGTCGAATTTAGGCCAAACGAGCATAATTCCGAAACCAATGAAGATAGAACCTCCAAATTTGGTATCAGGGTGTCCTTTCCTATTTCGTAAGTGTCTTTGAAATTTGGGCCCCATTGGAGTAGTGGATCGGGGACCAGCCACTCAGTTCTTAGGCCCTTAAAGCATATTTTCGAAATTAATAAAGATAGTAACTTGAAACAAATGTAGAAGCTTCCAATTTGCCACAAGGGTGTTCTTTACTATTTCTTACGTGCCCCCCTAATTTGGGATCAATTGGAGTGGTGGTTCAGAACCTCTCTAAGACCCCCCAATGTGTAAAAGCTTATCATCGAAATTAATAAAGCTAGTAACTTATAATTAAGATAGAACGTTCCAATTGCATGCAACGGTTAACTAGTATTGAAAGTATGACGGGACTGCATATGGGCGAAATCGTACCATGGTTTCAGGTTCTGGAACCCTTGACAAGTTCAATGACTAAAAAACATATATCTTAAAAATACCATAACCCATAAAATAATGCCGGTATTTTGATGAAATTTAAACTCTAGGTTACTAGTAATGAAAGTACCATGCGAATTGGTTCTGGTCGAGTTTAATTTCAAAGCCAAAGAATATATTTCCTATGTCCTATGTGTCTCCGAAATCTAGACTAAATTGTTGTGGTTCAGCTATGTTCAAAGGTACTTGCTGCATTTATGTAAAATTTATTTGAATATTTAAATGAATTATATGAAAAGTTCAAAATTTGTAATTGTATTTTAGAAATACATTTATTGCATATTTTGCGTTTATAAGCTTTTCTATTAGGTATATAAACTAACCATTTAAAATAATTGCAATTTTTAAAAATTTGGATTATTAAATATATTATGCTTTGATTATCTTTTTATCACAAAATTTAATAATTAGAATTTTTTCATTTTGTAATTGAATTGGAATAAATATATTTTCATTTATTTCAAGTTTGTTTGTTTTTTAATATTTTTAAATAGATAAATTAGTAAGAATTTGTAGTATTTTTTAATAGATAGGGTAATTAGAAAATGTTTTTAGTATTATACAGTTAATTTGGTTAGCTATGTCTTACGATCAAATTAATAACAGCTTCTATGGTGTTAAAATGACTTATGGATATGTCCTTAAATTTGAACCAAAGAGGTGTAGGGTATTTCTAAGTCGGTTGCACCGACTGACTGTTTCTTTACTTGTTTTAAATGGTTAGTTTATATGCCTAATAGAAAAGCTTATAAACGCAAAATATGCAATAAATGTATTTCTAAAATACAATTACAAATTTAGACCTTTTCATATAATTCATTTAAATATTCAAATAAATTTTACATAAATGCAGCAAGTACCTTTGAAAATAGCTGAACCACTACAATTAAGTCTAGATTTCGGAGACACATAGGACATAGGAAATATATTCTTTGGCTTTGAAATTAAACTCGACCAGAACCAATTCCCATGGTACTTTCATTACTAGTATAGAGTTTAAATTCCATCAAAATACCGGCATTATTTTTTGAGTTATGGTGTTTTTAAGATACATGTTTTTTAGTCCTTGAACTTGTCAAAGGTTCCAGAACCCGAAACCATGGTACGATTTCGCCCATATGCAGTCCCGTCATACTTTCAATACTAGTTAACCCTTGTACACAATTAGAAAGTTCTATCTTAATTTTAAGTTACTAGTTTTATTAATTTCGATGATAAGCTTTTACCCATTTTGGGGGTCTAAGAGAGGTCCTAAACCACCAGTCCAAATGATCCCAAATTAGGGGGGCAAGGAAGAAATAGTAAAGAACACCCTGGGCCAAATTTGAAGCTTCTACATTTGTTTCAAGTTACTATTTTTATTAATTTCGAAAAAATGCTTTAAGGTCCTCGAAACTGAGTGGCTGGTCCCCGACCCACTAGTCCAATGGGGCCCAAATTTCAAAGACACTTAAGCAATAGGAAGGGACACCCTGATACCAAATTTGGAGGTTATATCTTCATTGGTTTCGGAATTACGCTAGTTTGGCCTAAATTCGATCAAAAAGTTCTCAGTTCCGAACCCATTGTCCAATCCTCACCGTACGTAATCACCGCCGTAGTTTCATTACCAATAACCTACAGCACAAATTTCATGAAGATAGCCTCATTAGTTGTTGAGTTATCGTGATTTTTAATATATGTTCGTTATCCCTGACACCGACTAAAAGGTCCAGAATCCGAACCCATGGGCTGATTTCGCCCTTATACAGCCCGCGCTTTACTTATAGTACTAGTTAACCCTTGTACACAATTTTAACGGTCTATCTTAATTTTAAGTAACTATTTTTAGTAATTTCGATTAAAAGCTTTTAAAACTTGGGAGGTCTGAAAGGGGTACTGAACCACCTCTCCAATTTATCCCAAATTAAGGGAACACGCAAGAGATAGTAAAGAACACCCTTGTGGCAAATTGGAAGCTTCTACATTTTTTCAAGTTGTTATCTTTATTAATTTTAAAGATATGCTTTAAGGTCTTCGGAAATGTGTGGCTCGTCCCCGACCCAGTACTCCAATGGGACCCAAATTCACGAGACACTTAGGAAATTGGAAGGGACACCCTGATACCAAATTTGGAGGTTCTATCTTCTTTGGTTTCGGAATTATGCTCGTTTGGCCTAAATTCGATCAAAAAGTACTAGGTTCCGAACCCATGGTCCAATCCCGACCTTACGCAATCTCCGAAGTAGTTTCATTACTAGTAACCTACAGCACAAATTTGATGAAGAAAGCGTCATTAGTTGTTGAGTTATCGTGATTTTTTTTATATGTTCGTTAGCCCTTCGATCGATTAAATGGTCCAGAATCCGAACCCATGGGCCGATTTCGCCCATATGCAATCCCCGCCGTACTTTCAGTCCTAGTAACCTACAGTTAAAATTTCATCAAGATAGCTCTATTATTTTTTGAGTTATCGTGCCTACGGACGGACAGACGGACGGACGGACATGGCTATATCGACTCAGGCGGTCACGCTGATCACAAATATATATACTTTTCCATATTTAGCTCGCTTCCTTTAGGTGGTTACAAACACCATACCAAAGTAAATATACCCCCTTACCTATTCTATAGGTGTAGGGTATAAAAAGGGTTTTTTATGCCAATTGGAAAATT
The DNA here is from genome assembly GCA_963082915.1 of Dolichopus griseipennis. Taxonomy (NCBI): domain Eukaryota; kingdom Metazoa; phylum Arthropoda; class Insecta; order Diptera; family Dolichopodidae; genus Dolichopus; species Dolichopus griseipennis. Next base: position 275,209,398 of record OY720441.1, read on the forward strand.
AGTTTTATACTTTAGTACGAATACTGTAATTAAAAATTTTCCAGTTGGCTTTTTCCCTTTTGAAATTAACTTTATTCTTAGCTTTTTTTATTTTTTCATATTAATACCTATGTACATATTTCTAGCTTTAATATTTTATGTATTACATATATTTAAAAATATCTATTGCACATTTTAAATTTTTCTTTATGAAAATTTTCAATTCAATAAATCAATACCAAAGAAAAATAAAAAAAATTTTAAAATTTTCCAATTAATTTTCTTACTTAAAATACAAAAGCTGAGCAAACAGAGAGTCTGGCAAAAGTGTAATGAATAAACCAGGATGATATTAAAACAAGTAAAGAAACAGTCAGTCGGTGCAACCGACTTAGAAATACCCTACACCTATTTGGTTCAAATTTAATGATATATCCATAAGTCATTTTAACACCATAGAAGCTGTTATTAATTTGATTGTAAGACATAGCTAACCAAATTAACTTTATAATACTAAAAACATTTTCTAATTACTTTCAAAAATATTACAACTTCTTACTAATTTATTTATTTAAAAATATTAAAAAACAAAAAAGCTTGTTATAAATGAAAATATATTTATTCCAATTCAATTACAAAATGAAAAAATTCTAGTTATTAAATTTTGTGATAAAAAGCTAATCAAAGCATAATATATTTAATAACCCAAATTTTTCAAAATTGCAATTATTTTAAATGGCTAGTTAATATACCTAATAGAAAAGTTTATACTCAAAATATGCAATAAATGTATTTCGAAAATACAATTACAAATTTACACCTTTTCATATAATTCATTTGAATGTAAAAATAAATTTTACATAAATGCAGCAAGTACCTTTGAACATAGCTGAACCACTACAATTAAGTCTAAATTTCGGGGACAAATAGGAAATAGGAAATATATTCTTTGGCTTCGAAATTATATTCGTTCGGCCTCAAATCGATCAAAAGCTTCTAGAATCCGAACTCCTTGACCAAACTCGACAAGAACCAATTCCAATGGTACTTTCATTACTAGTAACCTAGAGTTCAAATTTTATCAAAATAGCGGCATTATTTATTGAGTTATGGTGTTTGTAAGATATATGTTTGTTAGCCCTTGAACTTTTCAAGGGTTCCAGAACTGGAAATTATGGTACGATTTCGCCCATATGCAGTCCCCGTCATACTTTCAATACTAGTTAACCCTTGTACACAATTGGAACGTTCTATTTTAATTTTAAGTTACTTGTTTTATTAATTTCGATGATAAACTTTTACACATTGGGGGGTCTAAGAAAGGTACAAAATTAGAGGGACACGCAGGAAATAGTTAAGAACACCCAAGTGCCAAATTTGAAGCTTCTACATTTGTTTCAAGTTACGAACTTTATTAATTTCGCAAATATGCTTTAAGGTGCTTGAAACTGAGTGGCTGGTCCACACCCACTACTCCAATTGGGCTCAAATTTCAAGGATACTAAGGAAATCGAAAGCGACACCCTGAAACCAAATTTGGAGGTTCTATCTTCATTGGTTTCGGAATTATGCTAGTTTGGCCTAAATTCGATTAACAAGTTCTTAGTTCCGAACCCATTGTCCAATCCTCACCGTACGCAATCGCAGCCTTAGTTTCATTACCAATAACCTACAGCACAAATTTCATGAAGATAGCGTCATTAGTTGTTGAGTTATCGTGATTATTTATATATGTTCGTTAGCCCTGACACCGATCAAAAGGTCCAGAATCCGAACCCTTGGCTGATTTCGCCCTTATGCAGCCCACGCTTAACTTTAAGCACTAGTTAACGCTTGTACACAATTTGAACGTTCTATCTTAATTTTAAGTTACTATTTTTGATAATTTCGATTATAAGCTTTTAAAACTTAAGAAGTTCTAAGAGGGATACTTAACCACCACTCCAATTGATCCCAAATTAGGGTGACACGCAAGGGATAGTAAAGAACACCCTTGCGCCACATTTTTTTAAGTTGTTATCTTTATTAATTTTAAAGATATGCTTTAAGGTCTTCGGAAGTGTATGGCTGGGCCCCGACCCACTACTCCAATGGAGCCCAAATTTCAAAGACATTAAGGAAATAGGAACGAACACCCTGATACAAAATTTGGAGGTTCTATCTTCTTTGGTTTCGGAATTATGATCGTTTGGCCTAAATTCGATCAAAAAGTTCTAGGTTCCGAACCCATAGTCCAATCCTGAACTTACGCATTCCCTGAAGTAGTTTCATTACAAGTAGCCTACAGCACAAATTTGATGAAGAAAGCGTCATTAGTTGTTGAGTTATTGTGATTTTTTATGCCCTTCGATCGATTAAAAGGTCCAGAATCCGAACCAATGGGCCGATTTCGTCCATATGCAATCCCCGCCGTACTTTCAGTCCTGGTAACCTCCAGTTAAAATTTCATCAAGATAGCTCCATTATTTTTTGAGTTATCGTGCATACGGACGGACGGACGGACGGACATGGCTATATAGACTCAGGAGGTCACGCTGATCACAAATATATATACTTTTCCATATCTAGCTCGCTTCCTTTAGGTGGTTACAAACACCATACCAAAGTTAATATACCCTTTTATCTATTCTATAGGTGTAGGGTATAAAAATTTTAACAAAAGAGATAATTTTGATAAAGTAAACATTCAACATACAGAATTAAGTATTTAAACAATTTCAAAAAAATGAATTGATGAATAACCAATGTACTACTGCCAAGTACCTACTACTAATAATAAATCTATAAATCTTATAATCTTATTATTCTAAATAAAGTAATCATATTGTAGCAAAAAAATATTGAAAATTAAGAAAGTTAAGTTTAATTAAAATTATTTAATTTTATTTGAACTTAAAAAAAAATATTTTTAACAGCCTTTTTTTAGTTTAATAGCTTTGATAATAATTCATACATAGATAATAGACACAATGCACACATGCATATACAATTACAATTAATTTCATATTATAAATAAAATCATTTAAAATACGAGTAGAGACCTATTTATTTTTGCCTTTTAAAATCAATGTAGTTTTAATCGTTTTTATTATTTTTTACTTCTCTTCGTTCCCGCAAACAGCCTGTCCACAAACTGTGATAAATGCTTCAAAACTATACAAAATTCATACATACTACTAGCAAAGTTTTTAACATAAACACATATGCACGCACATAATATATAATATATATAAGTGAATATAATCATATATATATTATAATCTTTGTATTCTGGTATTACTGAAGTTGTATAATAAATTTTTGAATTAGTATAAGAGTTTTTATAAGAGTATAACCGTTTTTGGTATTTGTCTTTGATATTTAGTATACCAGTTTCTGATCTCGCTTTCTTAATAGAAATAAAAAAATTGCTCGTTTTTAATTTTTGTGTAACTTTGTGTATACATATTAAGAGTCTTTGCTAATACAATTACTTACTATTTGTTCTATTTCATTTTCTTCTTTTTTTAATACATACATCTTTAAAATTTTCCACATATCACATTGATTACCCATGTTTTCTAGAATTTTTTCTTCAGTATATTTATTTTTTTTTAAATTACATTTGTACTTGTATTAATTTCTTATAGATTTATAATTACTCCATGCTAATTGATCATTTAAAATTTTTGCTCTATTATAAAGAAATATTTTCTGCCTGTTAAGAAGCTTTAATTCTTCATCGTACCATTTATTCATTTTATTATTTATTGTTACTGTTCTTCTTAAATTCTCTACACTACAAATTAAATCAGATTTTAATTCCAACGCACAGCTATTTACACTTGTTATGTTTAATATATTGTCAAACTCTAAAGCAATTAATTTATTAATTAACTCTTGTTTATTGTATTTGTAGTAATTTATCTGTTTTTCATGTTGTTGTTTTCAAATCTATGTATTTCTATTTGTATAGTGTCATGATCCGATATTTTATATTTATTATTTATATTTACTTCTAGTTCAGTTATATGATCCGTTAAAACGTAATCTATTAGAGTTCGTGATGTTTTCGTGATAGAACGCTACGTTAACGGTACTACGCTATTCCTCGTTTTTTTATGATTTTATAAGAGAAATGTAGACTTGTTTTTGGAAAAAAACTGTTTTAAAATACTGTGTTTCTAAGCATAATATATACGAAATGAAATTTTTTGATTTTCGATTTCATTTGAAGAAAACTGCAATTTCACACTGAAATCTATTTTTAAAAAACAACAACTGCAAAGTAGATAAAAAACAATGACTTACGGAAAAATGTAGAGAAGGAAAATGTTACGTTATTTAAATTTAAATTTAAATATATTATTATTCTGATTTTTTATTAGCTTTATTTTTATTATTATTAATATTATCTCATTTAGCTTTTGCACTATTTGAGACTATTTGAGAGCAAAAACTTTAGTCTTATTAATTAAGTGAGCTTTTGGAATTAAGGTTAAATCTTGTTAATACCAAAAATTTCATTGAATCTTTGTGCAAAACGCGTAAACAGGTTAAAACCAAATTAACCCTGGGGGTTTTTATAATTAAAATGCTGATACAAAATTTTCAATAAAATTATTTTAATCGTTTAAGCAAATAAAATTTACAGAAAACTTCATGGCGTTGTCGTGAAAAACGGGTTAATCGAACTTAACTAAAACTTTTTGCAGGCTCTTTTTTGGATTTTAAAATCAACCTGTAAAATTGGACAAAAATCGACAATTTTGTTTGAAAGCCTGCCAGGCCAAAATGGATTAATTCATTCCAACCAAATTTATAGGCACAGGGTGGTGTAAAATTGGACACAAATCGGAAACACAAAATTTTTTGGAACCCCACCAGGTCGAAATGGGTGAATTCTCTCTAACCAAATTTATACAACTAATTCCGGTTGCTAAGAGAAACATTTGTGCAAAATTTCTAGTCAATCGGTCAAAACGATTCTGAAGCCGCAACGTGTTAACTTATAAAAAGTTACATAGTGTATGTCACCCCCGGGCTCTCAGAATTATTCCTTTAAAATTTTGTGACAATCGGACCAGTGGTTTTCACGTGAATCCTGGACAAACAAACAAATTTTCTCCTTTATATATTAGATTTGTCTAGAATGAGGTGTAACAAACCCATTCAATTAAAAATAAAATATTATTAATTAATTTATAAATTGTAATAAATAAATAAAATATTAAATAATTTATTTTTGTTTATTTTATTACATATTTAAGTTTGTTATGTTTTACTAAAATTATAGTTTTACGTTTGTTTTGTTTTTATAGTTTTATGTTATATAGTTTGTACGTAGATTCTTAGTTTTAAGAACCTACTATCATGTTTAAAATTTTTTTGAACGTTATTCATTTTATTTATTATATAACTTCAATTCGACTTTTCCCTTTTCTAAAAATATAAAATGAAAATTGAATTTTAAATATTGATTGTGTTTTTATTTTTTAATTAAACCAAATTTTTCAGATATTATTTTACTTTTCCCGTCTCATCTATTTAATTCTATTTCTCAACGAGTATTCAATTTTATATACGATGTACGGAATTTTAATTGTACACACTATATATCCAATATTAATTTTGTTAAAATTCCTAAATTTAGACTATTCTTAAAATTCATTTGATAGCAAAAAACAAATTCGTTTGTCTGTTCTTCGCTATGATGCTATATTACTTCAATACCTAAAGAGGTAAAATGAATATTTTAAAGAGAAAAATTTGATTGAATATTAAAAAAAAAAATATTTATACATACATACATACATATTGTATTGTATTATTTATATTTGATAGTTAAATACGAGTATATATTTACATTGGTATTTGGTATTATCAGTATTATATTGAAACACACAAACTCATTAAAAAATAAAATTAATGTACCATCTTTATAACTTTTTTTTACTTTTTTTTAAGAAAATAATAATAACTAGTATCGCCCTTTGTTTTAAGTTCGAGCTTTTTGTGCTAGACTAATATTACACGAAACTAATTTTTTTTTCCTATACATAATAAAATGTATGGCAACAATGTTGTCAACAATTCTTGCGTTTGAAATTTGCTTAAAAAAAAAATTTATAATTATAAAAAGTATTTTTGAATTTTATTCCTGTAGCTTAACGCGCTATAAAGAGAGTATAATTTTGTACACTTATTACACAAAAAAATATATAATGTTCTGAAAATTTGATGATTTTTCTAAACAAATACATATATATACATATTTACTGAAGTCAAGTAGCCAAAATTCGATTTAATGCTGTCCTACATAGAGTTCGTTATAAATGAAAACTACTGTATAAACCAAATGTATTGCTTTCATTTCGAACAGAACTCATTTTTTTTCACTGGAATTTTAGAGAGATAAAGAAAAAAAAAAAAAAAAAATTTTAAAAAAAGTTTCAATCTCCTTGTTCATTGAACATTGAACTAAACAAAAAAAAGAAAGACATAAGTCGGCGTATATAATAGTTTGATTGAGCTGCGAGTTACAACCGAAAATCTAAACACTTTAGTACGATTTGAACTATGTTGTATGTATTCTGTATCCTAATTAAAAAGTTTATTCATAGATCATAATATATACAACAAAATTTAACATACCTATCATAATTCATAAGTAAATAAGTTAAGTACTTAGTATTATATTGAAGCTGCCAAAATACAAAATAATAGTTAAGTTGACAGAAGTCGAGATTTTTTTAAAATCACAATTTCAAGATTTATAACATATCTACAAAGATATTAAAAAAAATTACTAATCAATTAAAAAATTGATAAATTTTTCCTCCTCTTATTCCATTTTTTAATTTAGTAGCTACATAGGCAAATAAGCACTACATTTCAATAATAAAATCTGAAATTTTTACTACAAATGTATGTACATATACAAAAAATGGTTCTGAATTCTTTACTTTACTTTATATTATACCTATTTGTCTAGGAGTAAACTCCTCTTACAGCTACAATACATCGCCTCTTGAAAAAGAGTAGATGAAAGGGGTAGATAATTAAATATTTATTTTATCTAAATTAAAGAATACAACGTACAATTTTTATAAGGCAGTACGTCAATATGTCTATCTATATATCAGTAAATTGATACGCGCGTACACACAAAAATATTTATTTGAATGCTTTAATTTAGTACAAAATATTTTATTAATTTCACATAACAGGTACATTTTGAATTTTTTTCAAAATAAGATATTTTTTAAAACATAATCTTAGAAATATAAGAAAAACCAAAAACCATTTATCAATTTGTAAATTTAACAAGTAAAGAAACAGTCAGTCGGTGCAACCGACTTAGAAATACCCTACACCTAATTGGTTCAAATTTAAGGACATATCCATAAGTCATTTTAACACCATAAAAGCTGTTATTAATTTGATCGTAAGACATAGCTAACCAAATTAACTTTATAATACTAAAAACATTTTCTAATTACACTATCTATTAAAAAATATTACAAAATCTTACTAATTTATCTATTTAAAAATATTAAAAAACAAACAAACTTGAAATAAATGAAAATATATTTATTCCAATTCAATTACAAAATGAAAAAATTCTAATTATTAAATTTTGTGATAAAAAGATAATCAAAGCATAATATATTTAATAATCCAAATTTTTAAAAATTGCAATTATTTTAAATGGTTAGTTTATATACCTAATAGAAAAGCTTATAAACGCAAAATATGCAATAAATGTATTTCTAAAATACAATTACAAATTTTGAACTTTTCATATAATTCATTTAAATATTCAAATAAATTTTACATAAATGCAGCAAGTACCTTTGAACATAGCTGAACCACAACAATTTAGTCTAGATTTCGGAGACACATAGGACATAGGAAATATATTCTTTGGCTTTGAAATTAAACTCGACCAGAACCAATTCGCATGGTACTTTCATTACTAGTAACCTAGAGTTTAAATTTCATCAAAATACCGGCATTATTTTATGGGTTATGGTATTTTTAAGATATATGTTTTTTAGTCATTGAACTTGTCAAGGGTTCCAGAACCTGAAACCATGGTACGATTTCGCCCATATGCAGTCCCGTCATACTTTCAATACTAGTTAACCGTTGCATGCAATTGGAACGTTCTATCTTAATTATAAGTTACTAGCTTTATTAATTTCGATGATAAGCTTTTACACATTTGGGGGTCTAAGAGAGGTCCTGAACCACCACTCCAAATGATCCCAAATTAGGGGGGCACGGAAGAAATAGTAAAGAACACCCTTGTGGCAAATTGGAAGCTTCTACATTTGTTTCAAGTTACTATTTTTATTAATTTCGAAAATATGCTTTAAGGTCCTCGGATCTGAGTGGCTGGTCCCCGACCCACTAGTCCAATAGGACCCAAATTTCAAAGACACTTACGCAATAGGAAGGGACATCCTGATACCAAATTTGGAGGTTATATCTTCATTGGTTTCGGAATTATGCTCGTTTGGCCTAAATTCGATCAAAAAGTTCTCAGTTCCGAACCCATTGTCCAATCCTCACCGTACGTAATCACCGCCGTAGTTTTATTACCAATAACCTACAGCACAAATTTCATGAAGATAGCCTCATTAGTTGTTGAGTTATCGTGATTTTTAATATATGTTCGTTATCCCTGACACCGACTAAAAGGTCCAGAAACCGAACCCATGGGCTGATTTCGCCCTTATACAGCCCGCGCTTTACTTATAGTACTAGTTAACCCTTGTACACAATTTGAACGGTCTATCTTAATTTTAAGTAACTATTTTTAGTAATTTCGATTATAAGCTTTTAAAACTTGGGAGGTCTGAGAGGGGTACTGAACCACCTCTCCAATTGATCCCAAATTAAGGGAACACGCAAGAGATAGTAAAGAACACCCTTGTGGCAAATTGGAAGCTTCTACATTTTTTCAAGTTGTTATCTTTATTAATTTTAAAGATATGCTTTAAGGTCTTCGGAAATGTGTGGCTGGTCCCCGACCCACTACTCCAATAAGGCCCAAATTCCCAAGACACTTAGGAAATAGGAAGGGACACCCTGATACCAAATTTGGAGGCTCCATCTTCATTGGTTTCAGAATTATGCTCGTTTGGCCTAAATTCGATCAAAAAGTTCTAGGTTCCGAACCCATGGTCCAATCCCGACCTTACGCAATCCCCGAAGTGGTTTCATTACTAGTAACCTACAGCACAAATTTGATGAAGATAGCGTCATTAGTTGTTGAGTTATCGTGATTTTTTATATATGTTCGTTAGCCCTTCGATCGATTAAAAGGTCCAAAACCCGAACCCATGGGCCGATTTCGCCCATATGCAATCCCCGCCGTACTTTCAGTCCTAGTAACCTACAGTTAAAATTTCATCAAGATAGCTCTATTATTTTTTGAGTTATCTTGCCTACGGACGGACGGACGGACGGGCGGACGGACGGACATGGCTATATCGACTAAGGCGGTCACGCTGATCACAAATATATATACTTTTCCATATCTAGCTCGCTTGCTTTAGGTGGTTACAAACAACATACCAAAGTTAATACCTATTCTATAGGTGTAGGGTATAAAAAATCAGATTACAGTACATCGCGTTACGCGTATTTTGGTTGCTCTCATGTAAATTCATGTACCTATTTATTTGTAAATTTTTTGACAGAAATTATACGTCAACTTTTATTTAAATTGAAGATTTTTTATAATTTTTTTTTGGGAACATATTATAGTTATTTTCAATTACACTTTCAATTTGAATGTATGTTTTTTAAAAAAAAAAATATTTTAAAATATTTTATTTTGAAAACTTAATCGTAGCAACATCAGAAGAAACAATTACAATATTTTTATACGCTTTGTCAAATTTTAAAATTTTAAATTCCGAAGTACAGTACATAACATACCGACTTATTTCAAAATTTTTTGACAGAAACTGCATATATTTCAAAAGTCGGTTATTTTATTGTTATAAAAAACTTAACAAAAAGTATCAAACATTTACGAAGTAGCAAAATAATTTCTTTAAAAAAAAAAAAAAAAATACAGTACTTTTCGCTTACAACGACCATGAAGAGACAGAAAATATTTGTCGTAATAAACGAATTTCGTTTTAAATGAATGCTGTGAATTTTGAAAAATTAGTATAAGACTAGAACATTGCAGAATATGCTAATTCCAGAATGGACACTTCGAACTCATTTTCTAGAATTTTATTTGATGTGTTGATATTCAAAAATAAATATAAAAATACTAAAATAATCACCAAGCAACACTATTAGATATAATAAGTTCAAATATAAATATGAATGTAATAAACCACTTTTTTAGGTAAACTTTAATTCTTTGGCAAAAAGTGTAACGTTTATTATAACTAAAATTGAACAGAGTTTGTTATAAATGAAAACTACTGTATAAACCAAATGTATTGCTTTCATTTCGAACAGAACTCTTTTTTTTTACTGGAATTTTAGAGAGATAAAGAAAAAAAAAAAACAAAAACAAAAAAAACATTTTAAAAAAAGTTTCAATCTTCTTGTTCATTGAACATTGAACTAAACAAAAAAAAGAAAGACATAAGTCGGCGCATATAATAGTTTGATTGAGCTGCGAGTTACAACCGAAAATGATTACTTTTACCCATAATATTAGAGCCATAAGCCTTAACTTTTAACAGCGTGACCGTTAAATTCAAATTTACTTTAAATTAAAGACGAGTTTTCACCTGTAAAAACGCAATATTCTAAAAACAAATCATTGTCCTATGAAAACAAACAAAACCTTTCTTTTGGTTGTTGTTTCATTAAAATTGATCTTATAGTTTACCCGGAAAAAGCACGTTAATATTTGTATGGGGAAAAATAAGCCGATTAAATATTATGATATAAAACAATATGTAGGATGAGAAAGATATATGTTTTTCTAATGTATACTATCGTTTTTACTCTTTCGTGGGGCATTGGATTTCACAAAATATAGTGAAAGATTTTTTGTTCTACTTGCTTTATCTATACTAGTATCGCCCTGTGCTCGAAGTTCGAGCTATTTTTGCTTTTAAGTTAACATATAAAATTCGTTTTGTGTAAATTATATTAGACTATACATAATAAAAATTATGCCAACAGTGTTGTCAACAATTCTTGCGCTTGAAATTTGCTTAAAAAAAATTTATAATTTTTCTTAATTATTAAAACGTTGTTTGAGTTTTATTTCTATAGCTTAAGCCGCTTTAAAGAGAGGATAAATTGGTACAGTTAAATTAAATTACATATAAATATAAATATTATTGCATACATATAAATATTATTCTAATAAATACATATTTCTAAACATATACATATATTTATTGAAGTCAAGAACCCAAAATTCGAGTTAATGCTGCCCTTCATATAGCAAACTGTACTTTTTTCTAAACATTTTAGTACGATATGAACTATGTTGTACGTATTCTGTATCCTAATTAAAAAACTCTATGAATACATAAAATGTACAACAAAATATAACACATCATAATTCATAAGTTCAGTAATTAATATTAATGAGCCATGACTCATAAGTTTCTTAAAACAAATAAATATTATTTATATTTTTCTTTTATTCCTTTAAGGGGAGTAAACTCTTTTCTACTCTCAACTATTGCCAGCTACTTCAGCCCTTGTAAAAGAGTATATGACAGAGTACATAAATAATTTCCGGAAGATGGCTTTAATTAAAATTCTCTTGAATACGTTATGTTAAATCATATTTTTTATTTGATAACCAATAAGCACTTACCCCCTTCCATTTTAAAAAATATAGTTTATATTTATATCAGCAATAAACCTTAATTTTTTCACTTTATTAATATTTAAATACTATTAAATATAATTAACTTCTCAAATGACAGGTAGTTTTAAAATGTCAAATATATATATGATGATAATCTGACAATTATGTACTCCTGAAACAAAAATTAGCATTCCATTTATAAACTACGCCTATCTAATCTTCATGTACACTTTTTGATATATAAAATTCGTTCGTTTTGTCAAAGTAAATCTAAAAATAGTTTTTTTAATTATAAAAAAACATTATTCGATGTTGAAAGTGTGAAATAAACTTTTCAATTATTAGAATGAAATCAAAACATACGACGTACAATTTTTATACAGCAGTACGTCAATACGTCTGTCTGCATATTCATTATCGGTAAATCGATACGCGCGTACAATATTTAATTTATCAAAAATATTTATTTGAATGTTTTAATTTAGTACCTACAAAAAATATTTTTAATTTCATATTATAGGTATTTTGAATATAAGATATTTTTTATTAAAAATTATTGTAAAAAAATATTATTTTTAAAACATAATATTAGAAATATAAGAAAAACCAATAATAATATGTTTATACATTTTGTCAATATTTGTAAATTTTAAAAATCCGAGATACACTACATTGCGTTACGCGTATTTTCGCTGCTCTAATGTACATTTATGAACCTATTTATTTCTCAATTTTTTGACAGAAATTATATGCTGCACGCTTTTATTTAGGTTAGGACCTAAGGAATAAATAACTTTTTTTGAGAAAGATAACTTTTTTAGTTTTGCAAACATATTTACTGTAAGTATTTTTAATTTATTTGAATATTTGTATGTTTTAAACTATTAATTAAAAAAAATGTTATTTTAAAATATTTTATTTTTAAAATTTAGTCGCAGCAGCATAAGAAACAATTACAATATGTATTTTTATACACTTTGTCAATTTTTAAATTTTAAAATTTAAAACGTCGCTTATGCTTTCATGTAAATTTTTTTACATAACTAATTATTTCAAAATTTTTTGACAGAAACTGAATGCCGTACATGCTGATTTTGGCTGATCCATAAGAAACAAATCATTTTTCTTAGAAATATTATTTTTTTTTAAGTTTCTGCATATTTCAGAATTCGGTTTTTAATTTTACAAAAAACTTAACAAAAAGCAACCACAATTTACGATTTACAAAAAATTTTTTTTTTAGTACCTACTTTATTACAATAAATTGCAAACAAAAACAAAATACAGTACTTTTCGGTTATAACGACCATTATGGGACTGAAAATTTTCATCGTAATAAACGAATGTCGTTTTAAAAGAATGCTGTGAATTTTGAAAAATTAGCTAACATTTTATTTGATGTGTCTTAAATAAAATATTAAGCCTATGTTATAGTGCTTTTTCTTCTATTGAATTTTTTTTTGTATTTTTGATGCGTTATTATGAATGTTTTTATATTCAAAACTAAATATAAAACACTTAATTAATCGCCAAGCAACATTATTAGATATAATAAGTTTAAATAAAAGAAATATAAATGTAATAAACAACTTACATTTTTAGGTAAAATTTAATTCTTTATCAAAAAGTGTAAAGTTTATTATAATTAAAATTGAACCGAGTTCGTTATAAATGAAAACTACTGTATAAACCAAATGTATTGCTTTCATTTCGAACAGCTCTCATGTAAATTCATGTACCTATTTATTTGTAAATTTTTTGACAGAAATTATACGTCAACTTTTATTTCAGTTGAAGATTATTTTTTAGTTTTTTTTGCGAACATATTATAGGTATTTTCAATTATTTGGAATGTATGTTTTTTTAAAAAAAAATATTATTTTAAAATATTTTATTTTGAAAACTTAATCGTAGCAACATCAGAAAAAACAATTACAATATTTTTATACGCTTTGTCAAATTTTAAAATTTTAAATTCCGAAGTACAGTACATAACATACCTACTTATTTCAAAATTTTTTGACAGAAACTGCACGTCGTATGCATTTATTCTGGTTGATTCCTAATGAACACATAATATTTCCTAAGAAATGTAATTTTTTTGTTTCTGCAAACATATAGCAAAAAAAAAAAATTACAGTAAAGCTCGCTTATAACGACCATGAAGAGACAGAAAATATTCGTCGTAATAAACAAATGTCGTTTTAAAAGAATGCTGTGAATTTTGAAAAATTAGTATAAGAATTGAACATTGTAGATTGTGCTAATTCTAGAATGGGCACTTTGAACTCATTTGCTAGATTTTTATTTGATGTGTCAGCCTCACCTCTACGTTTATAGATGTATATATGCTTTTTCTTGTAATGAAATTTTTTTTGTATTTTTGATGCGTAATTATGATTTTGTTTTATATTCAAAAATATATATAAAAATACTAAAATAATCACCAAGCAACATTATTAGATATAATAAGTTTAAATAAAAGAAATATAAATGTAATAAACAACTTACATTTTTAGGTAAAATTTAATTCATTGGCAATATTATATAAATTTATTATAATTAAAATTGAACTGAGTTCGTTATAAATGAAAACTACTGTATATTGCTTTCATTTCGAAAAGAACTCATTTTTTTCGTTCACTTTTTAAGATAAAGAAAAAACAAAAACAAAAAAAAAATTTTAAAAAAATTTAAATCTCCTTGTTCATTGAATATTGAACTAAACAAAAAAAAGAAAGATATACATAAGTCGGCGCCTATAATCTTTTGATTTAGATTTAGCTGCGAGTTAAAACCGAAAATGAATTACATTTACACAGAAAGTCGGCGCATAATATTAGAGTCATAAGCCTCAACTTTTAAAAGCGTGACCGTTAAATTCAAATTTACGTTAAATTAAAGACGGATTTTCACCTGAAAAAACGGAATATTCTAAAAAAAAAGATCATTGTCCTATGAAAGCAAAAAAAACCTTTCTTTTGGTTGTTGTTTCATTAAAATTGGTCAAATAGTTTGTTCTAAAAAAGGATGTTTATATTTGTATGGGAAAAAATAAGCCGATTAAATATTATGATATGTATAATTTTTGATTCTGTTTAAAGAGGCTTAGGCTATAGGAATAAAACCCAAAAATACTTAACAATGTTTTTATAATTGAGAATATAAACGTTTTTTAAGCAAATTTCAAGCGTAAGAATTGTTGACAACATTGTTGCCATAATTTTAATTTCGTATACAAAAAAAAAATAATTTTTCCTGTAATATTAGTATAAAATAAATTACACAAAACGAATTTTTTATGTAAATTTAAACGAAAACGAGGAAGAGTGTAGGATACACGTATGACCATAATATAAATATTATATCATCCTGTTAATTACGTTTGGCAAAATTTCAAACATACAGCTTCATTAAGTGTTGTGTATTGCTCATATAAAAGAAGGAGTTGTATGGCAGCTACTCGAACCCTCTGCAGTAGACCAACCAAATTTTGCAGAAACTTTGGTCATAAAACTGTACTACTTTGGGCAAGATTCCAGACACGCAGCTGTAATAGATAGAGAATAATACTCATATAAAAAAAGAAGTTGTATGGCAGCTACCCGAACCCATGGACCAAAATGGCCGGACTTAAATAGCGATTACGACTACTGCAAAAAAACAAATTTGCGAAAATTTCTAGATTCTAGCTCCTTTAGTTTTTGAGTTATCGTGAGGACGGACGGACGGTTGGGCATACATAGCTAAATAGATTTATTTTTCGATTCTGATCCGATCAATACACTTGAGTCTACATCTACCTCCCCGCCTTCTCTGCGTCGCAAACGTAATTGCAAATTTATTATATATAATGGTAAATTTATTTTTGGATTTTTAGCTGTAGCGCATTTACTATTGAATGATTTGGTACCCGTGATTAATTATTTCAATTTTAAATAATTTTTCAATATATTCTCTTAATTTACTTATTTTTTAATGTTCCATATAATTAAACTCAAAGTTATTCGAAAGAAATATTAATTTGTAATAATATAAATATAAAAGTTTATATAATTTGATGTATGTTAATTAAAACCATTAATGCTTTCATTAACTTTTTATCACAAATTTTAATAGTCAAAATATGCGATAAATGTATTTCTTAAATACAATGACAAATTTAGAACTTTCCATATAATTCATTTAAATATAAAAACAAGTAAAGAAACAATCAGTCGGTGCAACCGACTTAGAAATACCCTACACCTATTTGGTTCAAATTTAATGACATATCCATAAGTCATTTTAACGCCATAAAAGCTGTTATTAATTTGATTGTAAGACAAAGCTAACCAAATTAACTTTATAATACTAAAAACATTTTCTAATTACACTATCTCTTAAAAAATATTTCAAATTCTTACTAATTTATTTATTTAAAAATATTAAAAAACATAAAAACATGTTATAAATGAAAATATATTTATTCCACTTCAATTACAAAATGAAAAAATTCTAGTTATTAAATTTTTTGATAAAAATCTGATCAAAGCATAATATATATAATAACCCAAATTTTTAAAAATTGCAATTATTTTAAATGGCTAGTTAATATACCTAATAGAAAAGCTTACACGCAAAATATGCAATAAATGTATTTTGAAAATACAATTACTAATTTACGCCTTTTCATACAATTCATTTAAATATAAAAATAAATTTTACATAAATGCAGCAAGTTCCTTTGAAGAAAGCTGAACCACTACAATTAAGTCTAAATTTCGGGAACACATATGATATGATTTCTATTCTTTGGCTTCGAAATTGTACTCGTTCGGCCTCAAATCGATCAAAAGCTTCTAGAATCCGAACTCATTGACAAACTCGACCAGAACCAATTCCAATGGTACTTTCATTACTAGTAACCTAAAGTTTAAATTTCATCAAAAAAGCGGCATTATTTTTTGAGTTATGGTGTTTTTAAGATATATGTTTATTAGCATACACATAAACATTATATGTTTATATTATTTGTACGATTTCGCCCATATGCAGTCCCCGTCATACTTTAAATACTAGTTAACCCTTGTACACAATTGGAACGTTCTATTTTAATTTTAAGTTACTAGTTTTATTAATTTCGATTATAAATTTTTACACATTGGGGGGTCTAAGAAAGGTACAAAATTAGAGGGACACGCAGGAAATAGTAAAGAAAAGCCATGTGCCAAATTTGAAGCTTCTACATTTGTTTCAAGTTACTATCTTTATTAATTTCGAAAATATGCTTTAAGGTCCTCGCAACTGAGTGGCTGGTCCACACCCAGTACTCGAATTGGGCTCAAATTTCAAGGACACTAAGGAAATCGAAAGCGACACCCTGAAACCAAATTTGGAGGTTCTATCTTCATTGGTTTCGGAATTATGCTAGTTTGGCCTAAATTCGATCAAAAAGTTCTAAGTTCCGAACCCATTGCCCAATTCTCACCGTACGCAATCGCCGCCGTAGTTGTATTACCAATAACCTACAGCACAAATTTCATGAAGATATCCTCATTAGTTGTTGAGTTATCGTGATTATTTATATATGTTCGTTAGCCCTGAAGCCGATTAAAAGGTCCAGAATCCGAACCCTTGGGCTGATTTCGCCCTTATGCAGCCCACGCTTAACTTTAAGCACTAGTTAACGCTTGTACACAATTTGAACGTTCTATCTTAATTTTAAGTTACTATTTTTGATAATTTCGATTATAAGCTTTTAAAACTTAAGAAGTTCTAAGAGGGATACTGAACCACCACTTCAATTGATCCCAAATTAGGGGGACACGCAAGGGATAGTAAAGAACACCCTTGTGCTAAATTTGAAGCTTCTACATTTTTTTAAATTGTTATCTTTATTAATTTTATAGATATGCTTTAAGGTCTTCGGAAATGTGTTGCTGGTCCCCGACCCACTATTCCAATGGGGCCCAAATTTCAAAGACATTAGGAAAATAGGAAGGGACACCCTGATACAAAATTTGGAGGTTCTATCTTCTTTGGTTTCGGAATTATGCTCGTTTGGCCTAAATTCGATCAAAAAGTTCTAGGTTCCGAACCCTTGGTCCAATTCCGAACTTACGCAATCCTCGAAGTAGTTTCATTACTAGTAACCTACAGCACAAATTTGATGAAGGAAGCATCATTAGTTGTTGAGTTATAGTGATTTTTTATATATGATCGTTAGCCCTTCGATCGATTAAAAGGTCCAGAATCCAAACCCATGGGCCGATTTCACCCATGTGCAATCCCCGCCGTACTTTCAGTCCTAGTAACCTCCAGTTAAAATTTCATCAAGATAGCTCTATTATTTTTTGAGTTATCGTGCCTACGGACGGACGGACATGGCTATATCGACTCAGGAGGTCACGCTGATCACAAATATATATACTTTTCTATATCTAGCTCGCTTCCTTTAGGTGGTTACAAACACCATACCAAAGTTAATATACCCTTTTACCTATTCTATAGGTGTAGGGTATAATAATTTTACAGCTTAAGTATCGTACACAGTTCCTTAATTATATATTACCTACGGTAATAATTCAATGAAATATAGATATATAATAAAAATTAATAAAAAAAAAAAATTATATAGTTTATTAAAAAAAAATTTAAAGAATTATAATAGAATTTAAATTTCATCAAAATAACGTAATTAATTTTTGAGTTATGGTGTTGTTGAGATAGATGTTTTTTAGCCCTTGAACTTTTCAAAGCTTCCAGAACTCGAAACCATGGTAAAGAACCCCTTGTGCCAAATTTGAAGGTTCTAGAATTGTTTGAAGTTACTATCTTTAGTATTTTCGAAAATATGCTTTAAGGTCTTTGAAATTATGTGGACGGTCGATCTCGAAAGTATTGTAAATACATACTTAAATAATTGTAAATAAGA
This sequence comes from Dolichopus griseipennis, assembly GCA_963082915.1. Lineage (NCBI taxonomy): Eukaryota > Metazoa > Arthropoda > Insecta > Diptera > Dolichopodidae > Dolichopus > Dolichopus griseipennis. Next base: position 275,228,084 of record OY720441.1, read on the forward strand.
AGTTTAACAAATAAATGTAGGGAGTTTTATGCTGAATTAAAATAAAAATATTTGTGTTTTTAATATAAATATCCCTACATTTAAGTACCAATTTAAATTTGGCTTTTTATTTAAAGTGAATATAATTATACGAGCACCAACAGTTATGTAATAATTTACATTTGGAATTAAAAAACAAGTAAAGAAACAGTCAGTCGGTGCAACCGACTTAGAAATACCCTACATCTATTTGGTTCAAATATATGATATGATTAACATTAAAAAAAAGGAGTTTAACCGTTTATTAAAAAAATATTTTGTTTTTAATTTATAAAATATTATACAAAATATGTTTTATGGTAAAATTGTTAGCCTTTCAAAAATATAAAAGTGTTAAATAAAAACGGAAATAGGAAAGAACCCTCGTGTATCAAATTTAAAGTTTCTATCTTCTCTAATTTCGAAGATAAGCTTTTTAGTTTTGGGATTTCTTAAGAGGCATCTGAACCAATACTACAGTTAAGTCTAAATTTCGGGCACACATAAGAAATAGGAAATATATTCTTTGGCTTCAAAATTATACTCGTTTGGCCTTAGATCGATCAAAAGCTTCTAGAATCCGAACTCATTGTCCGAACTCGACCAATTCCCATGATACTTTCATTATTAGTAACCTAGAGTTAAAATTTCATCAAAATAGCGGCATTATTTTTTGAGTTATACTTCTTTTAAGATATATGTTCGTTAGCTTTTGAACTTTTAAATGTTCCAGAACCCGAAACAATGGTACGAATTCGCCCATATGCAGTCCCCATCATACTTTCAATACATAGTTAAGCCTTGTACATGAACATTCTATCTTAATTTTAAGTAAATATCTTTATTAATTTCGATGATGCTTTTAAACCTTGGGGGTGTAAGAGGGGTACTAAAGCACCACTCTGATTGATCCAAAATTAGACGAACACACAGGAAATAGTAAAGAGCACCCATATACCAAATTTGAAACTTCTAAATTTGTTTGAAGTTACTATCTTTATTAATTTCGAAAATATGCTTTAAGGTCTTTGGAACATTGTGGCTGGTCCCCAACCCACTACTGCAATTGGTGCCAAATTTCAAGGACACTAAGCAAATAGAAAGAGACACTCTGATACCAAGTTTGGAGGTTCTATCTTCATTGGTTTCGGAATTATGCTCGTTTGGCCTAAATTCGATCAAAAAGTTCTAAGTTCCCCGTTGTACATTACCCACCGTACGCAATCACCGCCGTAGTTTCATTACCAGTACCCTACACCACAAATTTTATGAAGATAGCGTCATTAGTTGTTGAGTTATCGTAATTTTTTATATATGTTCGTTAGCTCATAGACTGATTAAAAGGTCCAGAATCCGAAGCCTTGGGGTGATTTCGCCCATATGCAGTCTGCGCTGGTCTTTAAATACCAGTCAACCCTTGTTGTACACAAGTGGAACGTTATATATTAATTTTAAGTTACTATTTTTAGTAATTTCATTTATAAGCTTTTAAACCTTGGTAGGTCTAAGAGGGTTACTGAACCACTACTCTAATTGATCCCAAATTAGGGGGACACACAAGAAATAGTAAAGAACACCCTTGTTCCAAATTTAAAGCTTCTACATTTTTTCAAACTGCTATCTTTATTAATTTTAAAGATATTCTTCAAGGTCTTCAGAAATGTGTGGCTGGTCCCCGACCCACTACTGCAATTGGTGCCAAATTTCAAGGACACTAAGGAAAAAGAAAGAGAAACCCTGATACCAAATTTGGAGATTCTATCTTCATTGGTTTCGAAATTATGCTCGTTTGGCCTAAATTCGATCAAAAAGTTCTAAGTTCCGAAGCCGTTGTACATTACCCACAGTACGCAATCACCGCCGTAGTTTCATTACCAGTACCCTACACCACAAATTTTATGAAGATAGCGTCATTAATTGTTGCGTTATCGTAATTTTGTATACATGCTCGTTAGCCCTTAGACCGATTAAAAGGTCCAGAATCCGGACCCATGGGCCGATTTCGCCCATTTGCAATCCGCGCCGTACTTTCAGTCCTAGTAACCTACAGTTAAAATTTCATCAAGATAGCTCGATTATTTTTTGAGTTATCGTGCCTACGGACGGGCGGACGGACATGGCTATATCGACTAAGGAGGTCACGCTGATTACAAATATATATACTTTTCCATATCAATATCGCTTCCTTTAGGTGGTTACAAACACCATACCAAAGTTAATATACCCCTTTACCTTATTCTATAGGTGTAGGGTATAAAAAAGAGTGAAAGTAAGATCAAAAACCGTATAACAAAGAAATCACATTTTGCTGTCTGGGAGACTTTGCATTCTGGGAGACTTTTTTTTTGAGGTGATGTCATGGCGATGGTTTACGAAATATATTAAAAGATAAAATTCAGATCCAGAGCAGAATTTTTTTTTTGTAAATGCAATTAAATTTTTAAAACAATTATTTTTTCACTAAGATTCTCATGGATTGCTATTTTAATTTTTTTTGTATTTAATATCATTTTATAATAACAAGTATTTAATTCTAATAATAAAATAGGTGCTGAAAATTATTTTTTATTTACATAGTTTAATTACTTAGAAATACATACATATTGTGTATTTTTCGGTTGATTCCAATTTTAAAGAAGAAATACGAAATCTATATGAAAATATCATGAAATCTATTTTATGAAAGTATTAAAATTGTATGTGGCTGTAGCGTTCGAATTTCTGCAACAAATTGGTCTTGAGTTCAAGGGTTCTCTTGGGCTTGTTCACATATATTCTTCTTTCAAATAACCCCAAAGAAAATAATCTGGTAATAATAATTTTGGCGAACGCGCTGGTCAATTTCTGGAAATTATTCGTTCTCGAAAAATTTGGCTTAAAAGTGCCATTGTATCTCGGACAGTGTGGGCATTGAAATCTGTTCAGCACTTCCATTATCATTTTTGAAGAAGTGAGGCTCAATGATATTTTAAAAAAAGTTTTTGGAAAAAAATAAATATCAATCAGACATAGTAATTGTTTAAAAAAATTATCGATAAGAATTGACAATACTCTTATTAACGTATACAAAGACAATACTCCTATTAACATTCCTCCAGATAATGTACTATCATCTGTCCCTCTTAATACGCCATATAATCGTGAATCATCTTTGGCTGTAAATATGAAAGGAGAGAACTATAGATATAACTTTTTGCAAGCGCTACACAATGAAATTATAAAACTGCAAAATATTAATACTAATGAAATGAATAAAAACGAGGAAGAGTGTAGTAGAGTAGACTGTGTCAACTCTGGGATACCCGTATGACCGTAACATATACATTATATCATTCGGTTAATTACTTCTGGCAAAATTTCAAACATACAGCTTTATTAGGTGTAGTGTAATACTAATATTAAAGAATGACTTGTATGGCAGCTACTCGAACTCTCGGCAGTAGAATAATTAAATTTTGCATTAACTTTGGCCATTACATTAAACTATTTTTGGCAAACTTTCAGACACCCAGCTTTATTAGGTGTAATATAATTCTCATATAAAAGAAGGAGTTGTATGGCAACTACTCGAACCCTCTGCAGTAGACCAACCAAATTTTACTGTAACTTTGGTCATTACACTAAACTATTTTTGGTAAAATTTCAGACACGCAGCTGTAATAGGTACAGAGTTATACTCAAATAAAAAAGATGTTGTATGGCAGCTACCCGAGGATCAAAATGGTTGAATTTAAATAGCTTTAGTTTTTAAGTTATCGTGCGGACAGACATTCAAAGTTAAATCGATTTATTTTTCGATTATTATCCGATCTATACACTTGAGGCTACATCTACCTCCCCGCCTTCTCTGCGTCGCAAACGTAATTGCAAATTTATTATATATAATGGTAAATTTATTTTAGGATTTTTAGCTGTAGCGCATTTACTATTGATTGATTTAGTACCCGTGATTAATTATTTCAATTTTAAATAATTTTTCAATATATTTTCTTAATTTACTTAGTTTTAATGTTCCATATAATTAAACTCAAAGTTATTCGAAAGAAATATTAATTTGTAATAATATAAATATAAAAGTTTATATAATTTGAAGTATGTTAATTAAAACCATTAATGCTTTCATTAACTTTTTATCACAAATTTTAATAGTCAAAATATGCGATAAATGTATTTCTTAAATACAATGACAAATTTAGAACTTTCCATATAATTCATTTAAATATAAAAATAATTTTACAGCTTAAGTATCGTACACAGTTCCTTAATTATATATTACCTACGGTAATAATTCAATAAAATATAGATATATAATAAAAATTAATAAAAAAAAAAAAAATTATATAGTTTATTAAAAAAAAATTTAAAGAATTATAATAGAATTTAAATTTCACCAAAATAACGTAATTCATTTTTGAGTTATGGTGTTGTTGAGATAGATGTTTTTTAGCCCTTGAACTTTTCAAAGCTTCCAGAACTCGAAACCATGGTAAAGAACCCCTTGTGCCAAATTTGAAGGTTCTAGAATTGTTTGAAGTTACTATCTTTAGTATTTTCGAAAATATGCTTTAAGGTCTTCGAAATTATGTGGACGGTCGATCTCGAAAGTATTGTAAATACATACTTAAATAATTGTAAATAAGAAGTTTAACAAATAAATGTAGGGAGTTTTATGCTGAATTAAAATAAAAATATTTGTGTTTTTAATATAAATATCCCTACATTTAAGTACCAATTTAAATTTGGCTTTTTATTTAAAGTGAATATAAATAAACGAGCACCAACAGTTATTTAATAATTTACATTTGGAATTAAAAAACAAGTAAAGAAACAGTCAGTCGGTGCAACCGACTTAGAAATACCCTACATCTATTTGGTTCAAATTTAATGGGAAGTCCATAAGTCATTTTAAAACAATAAAAGCTGTTATTAGTTTGATCGTAAGACATAGCTAAAATTAACTTTATAATACTAAAAACATTTTCTAATTACTATATCTATTCAAAAATATTACAAATTCTTACTAATTTATCTATTTAAAAATATTAAAGAACAAAAAAACTTAAGTTAAATGAAAATATATTTATTTCGATTCAATTACAAAAGTGAAAAAATTTGAATTATTAAATTTTCTGATAAAAAGCTAATCAAAGTATTATATATTTAATAATTCAAATTTTTCAAAATTGCAATTTTTTAAATTTTTAGTTTATGTACCTATTAGAAAAGTTTATAAACGCAAAATATGCAATAAATGTATTTCAAAAATATAATTACAAATTTAGATCTTTTCATATAATTCATTTAAATATAAAAATAAATTTTACTTAAATGCAGCAAGTCCTTTTGAATATAGCTTAAGTATTGTACACAATGTCTTCATTATATATCCCCTATGGTAATAATTCAATAAAATATATGATTTAAAAAAATTAAAAAAAAAGAATTTAATTGTTTATTATTAAAAAATACTTTGCTCTTAATTTTTGAAATATTATACAAAATATGTTTTAGTCTTTAAAAAATATAAAGGTGTTAAATAAAAACGGAAATAGGAAAAAACCCTCGTGTATAAAATTTAGAGTTTCTATCTTAATGAATTTCGAAGATAAGCTTTTTAATTTTGGGAATTTTTAGGAGCCACCTGAACCACCACTACAATTAAGTCTAAATTTCGGGGACACATAGGAAATAGGAAATATATTCTTTGGTTTCGAAATTATACTCGTTTGGTCTCAGATCGATCAAAAACTTCTGGAATCCGAACTCGTTGTCCGAACCAGACCAGAACCAATTCCCATGGTACTTTCATTAGTAGTAACCTAGAGTTTAAATTTCATCAAAATAGCTCCATAATTTTTTGAGTTACACTGCTTTTAAGATATATGTTCGTTAGCCCTTGAACTTTTCAAAGGTTCCAGAACCCGAAACCGTGGTACGATTTCCCCCTAATGCAGTCCCTGTCATACTTTCAATACTAGTTAACCGTTGTATACAATTGGAACGTTCTATATAAATTTTAAGTTACTATTTTTATTAATTTCGATGATAAGCTTTTATACCTTGGGGGGTCTAAGGGAGGTACTAAACCACCACTCTGATTGATCCAAAATTAGGGGGACGCACAACAAAGAGTAAAGAAACCCTTGTGCCAAATTTGAAGCTTCCACATTTTTTCAATTGGCTATCTTTATTATTTTATAGATATTCTTTAATGTCTTCAGAAATGTGTGGCTGGTCCTTGACCCACTACTCCAATGGGGCCCAAATTTCAAGGGCATTAAGAAAATAGGAAGGTACACCGTAATACCAAATTTGGAGGTTCTATCTTCATTGGTTTCGGAATTATGCTCGTTTGGCCTAAATTCGATCAAAAAGTTCTAGATTCCGCACCCATGGACCAATCTCGACCTTACCCCATACCCGCCATAGTTTAATTACTTGTAACCTACAGTACAAATTTGATGAAGATAGCGTCATTAGTTGTTGAGTTATAATGGTTTTTTATATATGATCGTTAGCCCTTCGATCGATTAAAAGGTCCAGAATCCGAACCAATGGGCCGATTTCACCCATGTGCGAAATGTAATGTATTCAAAAAAGCACAAGAAATAGAAACAGAGATAGAACCAGTAAAACAAATTTCGTATTATCATGTAAAAGAAAGTAACCATTCAGGCAATCCCCGCCGTGCTTTCAGTCCTAGTAACCTACAGTTAAAATTTCATCAAGATAGCTCCATTATTTTTTTAGTTATCGTGCCTACGGACGGATGGACGGACGGACATGGCTATATCTACTCAGAAGGTTACGCTGATCCCAAATATATATACTTTTCCATATCTAGCTCGCTTCCTTTAGGTGGTTACAAACACCATACCAAAGTTAATATACCCCTTTACCTATTCTATAGGTGTAGGGTATAAAAAGGTAGTAATTTTAACAAAAGCTTAAGTAGGAATAATAATTTCAGAATACAAAATAAAAATAATAATAATTCAGGGCCGTTTAAAAATAGCTATAATAATAATAATAATAATATTAACGGAAATAATAAAAATAATTATGAACATTTTAGGCAAAATAATAATCATTATAATAATTTTCAAAATAATAATTTTAAAAATAATTATGATAATAAATATACCAACTCAGGATTATATAGAAATAATCATGGCAATCCTGAACGGTACTATCAAAGATCAGGTAATCTTAGAAATTACTCGGACCAATGTCGCCAACAACAGAGTTATACTAGGCAAGATCAGATAGAGCCAATGGATATAGCGAATATCCTTTCAAATAATAATAATTCTTACCAAGTGTCAGGAAACCCTAGAGATAACCCGGGCCAATATCGCCACCAACAGGGCTATACTAGGCAAAGACAGGAAGAATTGGATAGAAATGTAGAAAAGGATCAATCAAATAATGTAGAGTTTTTTATGAATTAGCCTCGGAAGAACTACCTATGATTCAGATTACCATAAACAAATGAAACTTTATAGCATTAATAGGCACAGGCTCAACTTTAAGTATTATAGATGATAAAATTTTAGGATTTAGAGAGATAGAAATACCACCAATACATTTTCCCACAATTAGTGGTAAAGATTCAATTAAATACGAAGTACATACACCTTCACCTGATCAATTCAGATCCCCTCAGGGTGCTCTAATACGTTGGAAAAAGAAAAGTTTACCACAACGTAAATATCAATTTATAATAGGAAATGATCTATTGACAATACTTAATACAACAATAGACTTAGAAAAAGGAATAATTATACTAAATAATCAAAAACTGAAATTTCTAAATAAACCATATTTATCAGAACAAATTTGTACTTTAGAATCATTAGATAATGACATATGGACACATTTAAAATTAAACCATTTAAACAAAGAAGAATACCAAGAAATAAGAAAGATAATTAAGAGATTTGAAAGTATATTTTTTAAAGAGGGAAATAAATTAACTAGCACTCCAGAAGTAGAACACGAGATTATTACAACTACCAATCAGCAAATCAATTCTTAATTATATAGATACCCTCCCCAACACGAATTAGAAGTTAGGAGACAAATTAAAGAGATGGAAGATCAAGGAGTAATTAGAAAAAGTATTTCTAGATATTCAAGTCCTTTGTTAATAATACCAAAAAAGGTAGATAATTCAGGGAAAATGAAATATAGGTTAGTAGTTGATTATAGAAGGTTAAATGAGGTTACGGTTGATGATAAATTCCCGTTACCCAATATAGATTCACTATTAGATAAATTAGGAAAAGCACAATATTTTACTACATTAGATTTAGCGAAAGGTTACCAATTATGATAAAGGAAGAAGATAGAAAGAAAACAGCATTTGTAACACCTTTTGGCCTTTATGAATTTAATAGAATGCCATTCGGTTTGAAAAACGCACCAGCCACCTTTCAAAGACTTATAAACGAAATTTTAAAAGATCACATAAACAAAAATTGTGTAGTATACTTAGATGATATTCTGATATTTAGTACATCTCTTCAGGAACATGTAAGAGCAATTACAGAAATTTTCAGAATACTAGAAACACAAGAATTGAAAGTGCAAGTAGATAAATGTAATTTTATGAACAGAGAAACTGAATTTTTAGGGCACATTTTAACAAATGAAGGAATGAAACCTAATCTAGATAAGATAAAAATAATAGAAAAATTAGAAGTCCCAAAGACTTAAAAACAGATAAAAAGTTTTTTAGGCTTGACAAGTTATTATAGGAAATTTGTAAAAGATTATGCTAAAGTAGCTCAACCTATTACGAAATAGTTAAAGAAAGATATGAGGATAAACCTAAAAGATCCAAATTATATAGCTGCGTTCGAAAAGTTAAAAACATTAGTCATTAGCCACCCTATATTGAAATATCCAAATTTCGAAAAATCTTTCACGTTAATTACAGATGCTTCTAATTATGCTATTGGAGCAGTTCTGTCTCAAGAAGGACACCCAATATGTTTTGCATATAGAACTTTAAAAAACCATGAAAAGAATTATTCTGAAACAGATAAGGAATTCCTAGCCATTATGTGGTCAGTGAATTATTTCAGATCATACTTGTATGGAAGTAAATTCAAAATCTTTACAGATCACCAACCAATTAAATATTTACATGCTAAGTATAAGGGTAAAGACATGTCACCCAGACATCAAAGATGGTTGTTAAAGTTAGGTGAATATACCTTTGATATAGAATATTTAAAAGGTAAAGAAAATAAAGTTTCCGATTTTCTTAGTAGAATCGAACCAAACGAAGACAAACCATTTCCTAAAGAAAAACATAAAGAAAATTCAGAAAATTCTCTAAACAATTACGAAGAAGAATCAGAATTAAATTTACTATTCAATATAGAAAATGAGAATGATAACGTTACAATGGCTACAGTACATTCCGCAGAGAAAGAATTGTTAGACCATATTCCAATTAAGGAAGAAATCGTTAATAAATATAAAACCCAAATTATTATAACTAACAATAAAACTAAAGAAACAGAAACAATCTTAGGTAGAAAAATTATTTATATAGCGAATTTTGATTTCAATAATTTAGGAGAAATATTTCGAAGACATTTAAACAAAGGTTTAGTAGGTATATATTCAGAATTGCAAGATACACAATATAATATAGTACAACAAAAACTTCGCGAAATGTATTCAAAAAAGCACAAGAAATAGAAACAGAGATAGAACCAGTAAAACAAATTTCGTATTATCATGTAAAAGAAAGTAACCATTCAGGTATATAATCCAAAATTATTAAATGTTATTCAAATTGTAATTAACCAATGCGACGTATGTAAACAAGTAAAATACGACAGACGTCCAATTAAAGCAAAATTTAAAAAAACATTTACACCAAGCGACATAAATGAAATTATCCACGTTGATACATATACCATTATGAAATTCAATTTTATGACTATAATAGACAAATTTTCCAAGTTTGGTACAGTTTATGACTTACAAGACAAAAATCAATTGACCTTAATAGAACGGATAACGATTTTAATGTAATACAAATCAAAGAATTCTTACAAGAACAGGGAATAGTACTACATTTTACAAAACCTAATAGTCACACACACAGGTAATAGTGATATTGAACGGTTCCATAACTCTTTAGCTGAAAAATTTAGGGTAATTAAACTACTTAATAATAATTTATCCACACAAAGAATAATACAACAAGCCGTTAGAAGTTATAATGAAAGATTTCATTCTACAATAAAAAACATACCAAAAGGAGTTCAAGATCATAAAGTAGATTTCGAAAAAATTAAAATGTATATGGAAACGACCAAAATAAATAAAATAGAAAATTTAAATAAAAAGGGGGAAGATTATGAGGAAACTAGAATAGAAGGTTTTATAAAAAATTATATTAGCTATTATATATAGCTATTATATTAGCTAGATATAAACAATTACCTAAATATAGAAAATCTAAATTAAATAATATACATGTATCAAATATTAAAAGAAAATTAAAATTTTCAGAGAATACAAACGATGTTGATATGCATAGTATAAATAACACCGATTAGCGGACATATGAACATACAGGGAATTGACGAACACAACGGTTTTACTATACTAAATTTATACAAAACAAAAATAGTAACGGAAACAAATATAATACTACATATAATCAATACAACAGAAATAATTGGAATCATTAATGACATGACAAAAAATGTACAAGAATTAGATATTAAGAATAAACAAATATTAGAAATAGAATTAACAGAATTAACAAATAAAGTTCTTACATTAGTACCAAGACATAAAAGAGAAAAAAGAGGACTCGTAAATATAATAGGAAGCGCCTCTAAATGGCTATTTGGAACAATGGACGAAGGGGACAGACAAAAAATAGAAGAGCACTTGACGACAATAGATTTAAAAAATTTTAAAGCAATTGATCAACTTAATAAACCAATCAGAATTAATGACAATTTTAATAAAACATTGATAATGCTAAAAGATACAATTTTAAGTGATAGGTAAACCTATTACAGTTCCAACAGGTTCATATGAAATTGGAGATATTGAGCTTTTTCTTAGAAAAACATTGAATGTACCAAAAGCAGATAAGGAAAAATTAATTATAAGAGCAAATAATAATACATTAAAGTGTGAAATTTTTGCTGATAAGGATATTGATTTCGAAAGAGAAGATACAATTGGTGGATTATTAGGTTTCAGTAAGAAGAAATTATTAGCTAATAAATGGCATACTTCAGATCTTTTTGTTGATATTAATAAAATAAATATAATAAGAGTAGAGTGCAATGTTATTTCTGGAGCTTATATTAATGAAAAAGAAGCTCACATTTTACATGAATTCTCCATTAACGTCAGTCCTGGATATAAAATAATTGAAGTCCCTAAAAATGTAATTTATTTACCTGTAACTATTAATCAGATAAGTTCCATTACTCTAAAACTCCTTGATCAGAACGGTAATTTAATTAATTTTCGTGGAGAAACAATAACAATTAGATTGCACTTAAAGCTTCAGAATGATAGTATTTAATCAAAATTATCGGCCCCATATACATTCGCAGAATAATAAACATCATCTTAATTCATCAAAGCTAGTCAAAGGTAGTCAATTGACTGAACTGTTCTCTTGCTAACTGCTAATCGATAACTGTTATCTGCTATCTGCTATCTGCTAACTACTACCTGTTATCTATTAAATGACCTGTTCAGTTACTAACTGCCACCAGTTAATAGATCTTGGGTTAACTAAAATTTAGCAAATGCTTCAAAATTTTTTCTATATCGACCATTATTTAAACCACTATCTTTGTCAATTAATAGAAAACCATAATTATCATTCCAGCAACATGCACTTAATTTTTTAAATTCATTAAATGACATATCAGAATTTACATGATCATTATATATATGTTTCAAATTTAAATCATCTTGCTTAAATATAATTAAAAAATTTGCATTATCTCTAACTAAATGCTTTGGAATTCTTGTATATGACTGGCATAAATAGAAACTATCTACTTCTTGATGACGTCCCATACAAAAATAGGCTCTTATATTATCTTGCTTATCAAAAGCTACATCATCAAAAATAAATATTGAGTTTGGTTGTGAGGCCGATGGTTCAATTACATCAGCATTATTTGAAAATTCGTTATATCCCATTCCTTTGATTGGTTTTATTAATTTTTTTAAATATAAATATTTAGGTTGATGCAATGATTTTGAGTAGATATATATGTTTTGAAATTTGAGCCCTTTAGGATCTAAAAGCATACTTATCATAGCATTAGTTTTACCGCAATTTGAAGGTCCGACTATTAACCCTCTTATACTATCTGGAAAGCATTCACCATGTCTTTTTATTTTCTTTTTTGAATTTTGATCAAAATTTTTAACTTTAACTGTATTATCTAGTTTTATAAATTTCATTTTATAAAAGGTGATTAGTGTTTAAGTGACTTTCTTAAACTAAACAACTTAATATTATGCCACTTTATAATAAATATTCAATCAGTAACCAAAAAACTGTTAATGGAAAAGGTGTAGTTAATTCTCTAATTAATAAACTACCATTTGAAGCGCATTTACCTGGTTATAGTTATTGTGGTCCTGGGACAAAACTAGCAAAACGATTAGCACGAGGTGATAAAGGAATTAATGGTTTAGATGAAGCTTGTCGAGAGCATGATATAGCATATTCTCAAAATACTGATCAAAATCAACGTCATATAGCTGATAAAATATTGGCAGAGAAAGCTTGGCAAAGGGCAAAGCTAAAGACTCAAGCTTGGGTGAACAGTTAAATTCTTATCTAGTTACAAACACAATGAAAGCTAAAGTTAAACTCGGTATGGGTTTAAAAAAGACAAAAAAGAAAATTTTAAGAAAAAAGAAAACTTCGAGAAAAAAGCTCTTGAAAAATGTTATAAAGGAAGCTAAAGTAGCTGTTAAGACTATAAAAAAACCAACGAATGATAAGAATATTATAAAAACTGCTTTACAAGCTGCTAGATATTTTTCTAAAGGACAGAAAAAAAACATTAACATTCCTCGAATAATTCCTGTACCAAAAATTGGAGGAGTTTTACCTTTAATACCTATATTTGCGGGTCTATCAGCTATTGGAGCACTTTCAGGTGGCGCTGCAGGAATAACTAAAGCTGTTAACGATGCTAAAAATGCCCACAAAGAATTAAAAGAAAGTCAACGTCATAATAAAATGCTGGAAGCAATAGCATTAAAAGGAGGAAATGGATTGCACTTAAAACCATATAAGAATGGTTTAGGACTTTATTTGAATCCAAAAAACCATTAACTAAGCTACCCAATAGAGCTCTTACAAATATTGATTTAGAAAACTTTGCTAAAAAATACTTAAAATATTTGCGAGGAGATTTTATGAGAGATAATTTACCAACACGCAAACCTTTGAAATATGAATGTGGTATAATAAATTTAGATAATTCTATTGGAGATGGAACGCATTGGGTAGCTTATTTTAAAAATGATGAAATAACTCATTATTTTGATAGTTTTGGAAATTTAAGACCACCATTAGAAGTAATAAAAAATATAGGAGATAAGCTTACATATAATTATAATAAATATCAAAATTTTAATTCTTACAATTGTGGACATTTATGCTTAGAATTTTTATTTCATATTGTTAAGAAAAAAATTATTATCAGTAAATAAAACATAATAAAAAATAAAAAAAGTTTTTATTCTTAGTCTAGCTTTATTTAAACTGACCTACATTAATAATTTTGTTGAAGTTCAAGGTTATTTCTCTATATTTGAACATAAATGAATCAGTATATTATCAGTAAATAAAACATTATAAAAAATAAAAAAAATTTTTTATTCTTAGTCTAGCTTTATTTAAACTGACCTAAAAAATAAAAAAAATTTTTTATTCTTAGTCTAGCTTTATTTATACTGACCTACATTAATAATTTTGTTGAAGTTCAAGGTTATTTCTCTATATTTGAACATAAATGAAATAAAAAACTAACTGATAAAGAATAATTAGAATTTAGTTATAACAAAAGAAATTTAAACGAAAGATTTTTGTATTTATGTATATATTATATTATTAATGTGTATTAGCCTTAAATCTAAATCATTGAATTTTGGATTTAAAAACCTATAAAAACAGAATGCACAACTGAAATATCTCATTATATCGATTAAAGACATGTCAATAACATTAACTTTAAACGGAAACTCTTCTACATTGACAACTAATTATTTTCCTCCTATAGATCTAAATGGAAGAGAATATATCTGCGGTTTAGTGGATTTCCAAACATATAATTCAATACCTAACATAGATGAAGAGAATAATAGATTTATTATTGATGATAAACCTATTACAATTCCAACAGGTTCATATGAAATTGGAGATATTGAGCTTTTTCTTAGAAAAACATTGAATGTACCAAAAGCAGATAAGGAAAAATTAATTATAAGAGCAAATAATAATACATTAAAGTGTGAAATTTTTGCTGATAAGGATATTAATTTCGAAAGAGAAGATACAATTGGTGGATTATTAGGTTTCAGTAAGAAGAAATTATTAGCTAATAAATGGCATACTTCAGATCTTTTTGTTGATATTAATAAAATAAATATAATAAGAGTAGAGTGCAATGTTATTTCTGGAGCTTATATTAATGAAAAAGAAGCTCACATTTTACATGAATTCTCCATTAACGTCAGTCCTGGATATAAAATAATTGAAGTCCCTAAAAATGTAATTTATTTACCTGTAACTATTAATCAGATAAGTTCCATTACTCTAAAACTCCTTGATCAGAACGGTAATTTAATTAATTTTCTTGGAGAAACAATAACAATTAGATTGCACTTAAAGCTTCAGAATGATAGTATTTAATCAAAATTATCGGCCCCATATACATTCGCAGAATAATAAACATCATCTTAATTCATCAAAGCTAGTCAAAGGAGGAGGAACTCGACATTTTAAATACAAAAAACGATTATCATTTGAAAATAAAGAATATCTAAAATCTACTAAATTGGATATCTACTAAAAGTAAATTAAAATGGATCTCTTTAATAATCCAATTTTTGATGAAACTATAACTAGTGCTCAATGGCATTCGTATTCTCCATTCTTAAACTCATTTGGATTAAGTGATATTATACGAATACAAATACAAAATCAGAATTTAAATATATTGCCATCAACAAGTCAAATTTATGTAGAAGGATTTGTATCAAAACATGATGGAACAGCTGTTGTAAATACTAAACTAATTAATAATGCTATACCATTTCTATTTGATGAAATTCGTTATGAACTTAATGGTAAAGAAATTGATCATAATCGTAATGTGGGGATAACTTCAACATTAAAAAACTATATTTCACTCAATCAAAATGAAAGTACAGCTTTATTCAATGGAAGTTGGTCACCTAGTGCATCAACTAAAATAAATGGAATTCATTTCAATTTTTTAATACCCTTAAAGAGATTATTAGGATTTGCAGAAGATTATAAAAATATTATTCCGAATGCAAAACATGAATTAATATTAACTCGCTCTCGATCAAATGATAATTCATTATTATGTAGTGCTACTACTGCTGCTAATGAAAAACCAAAAATTCAAATTACAAAAATACATTGGAAAGTTCAGCATATTAACTTAGCTGATAATCTTAAATTAAATTTATATAAAAGCATTGAAAATGGTTCGGTTATGAAAATTCCTTTTAGAAATTGGGAATTACACGAGTATCCTACATTACCAGCAGGAACTACACATCATATTTGGAATGTTAAAACAGCATCACAACTTGAAAAGCCTCGTTTTATAATTTTTGCTTTACAAACTAACAAACAAAATAACGTGGAAGAAAATCCATCAATTTTTAATTATTGCGATATTGAAAATATAAAAGTATTTTTAAATTCTGAATCATACCCATATGAAGATATGAATTTAGTTTTTGCAAAAAACCGTTATGCTTTAGCATATGAAGCATATTCAAATTTCAGAAGCCTTTATTATAATAACTCGACAACAGAACCGATGGGAAAACTTTAAAAATAATTCTCCTATCTTCATAATTGATACTCGTTTTCAAAATGATAATCTTAAAATGGGATCAGTTGATGTTAAAATTGAAATAAAGACTTTAAATGCAATTGCAAACAATACTGCAGCTTATTGTCTTATTTTGCATGACCGCTTAGTGGCATTTAAACCATTAACAGGAGAAGTTGCTAAAATTATCTAAATTTATGTATAAAAAATAAATGATTTTGTCTATAAAGAAAAAGCTTATTAATAAACATGGAATATGTAATCATTGACATGCAAGGTTTTCGAGACAATAGCAATAAATTTATTTTAAAAGAAATTGCTATTCTTTCATCAAATGATGAAATTCAACATTTTATAATAAGATCACCTTACAGTTGGCATTATTTAGACGCAAAAGCAAAAACCACCAATAAATGGCTCACTAAAAATCATCATGCCTAGGCAGTCATGCCTAGTCTGATGGTAAAACCCATTTTTGTGAAATCATCAATTTTTTGAAAATTTTATTATCCAATCAAACAAAAATTTATGTTAAAGGAGGAGAAAAACAATCTTGGATTATTAACATATTGAAAAATAACAATGTTTTCGATTTGAATAATCGCGATTCTACGTGTTTAAAAATATTGAAGAATAAGAAGAATCAGCAAATTCATTGTTCTAAAAGATGTTCTTTTAACCATATTGGTGTTTGTGCTTTGGAAAATGTTTACATGTTAAAATTGTTGATTTAGCTAATTCAAAGGGGGCTTAAGAAGAAAAGAAATGATCAGAAACATATCTAATTTACCATTTACAATCGCTAGTTTTAAAGGAAAAAATAAAAATCTGAAAACAAATCAATCTTTAAAAGATTAATAAACTTAAAATTCTGAAAAAATATAAGGAAAATAAAAAAAAAAAAAAAATCTGGAAAAAAATAAATAATTTAAAAAATAAAAAATTGTTGTTGTTTAATTTCTTTTGATAATTTTTATACCCTACACCTATAGAATAGGTAAAGGGGTATATTAACTTTGGTATGGTGTTTGTAACCACCTAAAGGAAGCGAGCTAGATATGGAAAAGTATATATATTTGTGATCAGCGTGACCGCCTTAGTCGATATAGCCATGTCCGTCCGTCCGTAGACACGATAACTCAAAAAATAATGGAGCTATCTTGATGAAATTTTAACTGTAGGTTACTAGGACTGAAAGTACGGCGGGGATTGCATATGGGCGAAATCAGCCCATGGGTTCGGATTCTGGACCTTTTAATCGGTTTCAGGGCTAACGAACAAATATAAAAAATCACGATAACTCAACAACTAATGACGCTATCTTCATCAAATTTGTGCTGTAGGTTACTAGTAATGAAACTACTTCGGGAATTGCGTAAGGTCGGGATTGGACCATGGGTTCGGAACCTAGAACTTTTTGATCGAATTTAGGCCAAACGAGCATAATTCCGAAACCAATGAAGATAGAACCTCCAAATTTAGTATCAGGGTATCCCTTCCTATTTCCTAAGTGTCTTGTGAATTTGGGTCCCATTGGAGTAGTGGGTCAGGGACCAGCCACACATTTCCGAAGACCTTAAAGCATATCTTTAAAATTAATAAAGATAACAACTTGCAAAAATGTAGAAGCTTCCAATTTGCCACAAGGGTGTTCTTTACTATCTCTTGCGTGTTCCCCTAATTTGGGATCAATTGGAGTGGCGGTTCTGTACCCCTCTCAGACCTCCCAAGTTTTAAAGGCTTATAATCGAAATTACTAAAAATAGTTACTTAAAATTAGGATAGACCGTTCAAATTGTGTACAAGGGTTAACTAGTACTATAAGTACAGCGCGGACTATATAAGGGCGAAATCAGCCCATGCGTTCGGATTTTGGACCTTTTAATCGATATCAGGGCTAATGAACATATATAAAAAATCACGATAACTCAACAACTAATTAGGCTATCTTCATGAAATTTGTGCTGTAGGTTATTGGCAGCGAAACTACGGCGGTGATTACGTACGGTGAGGATTGGACAATGGGTTCGGAACTTAGAACTTTTTGATCGAATTTAGGCCAAACGAGCTTAATTCCGAAACCAATGAAGATAGAACCTCCAAATTTGGTATCAGGATGTCCTTCCTATTTCGTAAGTGTCTTTGAAATTTGGGCCCCATTGGAGTAGTGGATCGGGGACCAGCCACTCAGTTCTTAGGCCCTTAAAGCATATTTTCGAAATTAATAAAGATAGTAACTTGAAACAAATGTAGAAGCTTCCAATTTGCCACAAGGGTGTTCTTTACTATTTCTTGCGTGCCCCCCTAATTTGGGATCAATTGGAGTGGTGGTTCAGAACCTCTCTTAGACCCCCCAATGTGTAAAAGCTTATCATCGAAATTAATAAAACTAGTAACTTAAAGTTAAGATAGAGCGTTTCAATTGTGTACAAGGGTTAACTAGTATTGAAAGTATGACGGGACTGCATATGGACGAAATCGTACCATAATTTCGGGTCCTGGAACCCTTGAAAAGTTCAAGGACTAACAAACATATATCTTACAAACACCATAACTCAAAAAAATAATGCAGGTATTTTGATGAAATTTAACAGTAGGTTACTAGTAATTAAAGTACCATGGGAATTGGTTTTGGTCGAGTGTAATTTCGAAGCCAAAGAATATATTTCCTATGTCCTATGTGTCTCCGAAATCTAGACTTAATTGTAGTGGTTCAGCTATGTTCAAAGGTACTTGCTGCATTTATGTAAAATTTATTTTTATATTTAAATGAATTATATGAAAAGGTGTAAATTTTTAATTGTATTTTAGAAATACATTTATTGCATATAAGTTTTCTATTAGGTATATAAACTAACCATTTAAAATAATTGCAATTTTTAAAAATTTGGATTATTAAATATATTATGCTTTGATTATCTTTTTATCATAAAATTTAATAATTAGAATTTTTTCATTTTGTAATTGAATTGGAATAAATATATTTTCATTTATTTCAAGTTTGTTTGTTTTTTAATATTTTTAAATAGATAAATTAGTAAGAATTTGTAGTATTTTTTAATAGATAGGGTAATTAGAAAATGTTTTTAGTATTATACAGTTAATTTGGTTAGCTATGTCTTACGATCAAATTAATAACAGCTTCTATGGTGTTAAAATGACTTATGGATATGTCCTTAAATTTGAACCAAATAGGTGTAGGGTATTTCTAAGTCGGTTGCACCGACTGACTGTTTCTTTACTTGTTTTTATTAATAAAATTACATTTTTTTAAAAAATTCTATTTCAATAAATTTATTCTTTTTATCTGTAATTTTAAAAAAGTATTTAATTTTGCCATTGGCAATTTTTTTATTTAACAAGTTTACGATGGTGGAATTATGCTTGTCAGCATAATATTTTGGTAGATAAGTAAAAAACTTTTCTGTGTGGAAAACCACACAGCGACCCCCATCCACCTTATTTGACACTGTTTCCTGCAGTCTTGTTACTTGAAAGGTTTCATTTAAATTAACCTCACCCATTGGAACGAATTTCGTTTTTCTGTTGATGTCACTTAGGAATTCTGCTAACAAATTTTCTTCTTTCGTCTCGACATCGTATTCATCATCTTCTGTGAAATTTGTGAAATCTACTAAATCTGCGATTGGATCCATTTTTAGGTTTGCGTTGTTTTAATTGTAATAAAATACGAATATATTTTAAAGAAAACTTGGTTAATTTATGTAAAAATAATTACAAGAAAGCTTTTTTAATACAATAAAGGATGTATGCGGTTTTATGCTCTATAAATTGATAACAATATGTTTTCTTAATTTTTTTTTTTTTATTTGATAACAATATTATTATTGAGTATAAAAATATAATTCAATCTATGTTCAACATTCTATAGTAATCTATGTTCAACATTCTATGGCATTGAAAAATTCTCTATAAAAGTAATGTAAAATAATTAAAGCTAAATCAAAATATAAAGAACCGCCGTAAAGTGTAAACATTTTTTATTAACAATGCCAACAAATCACGAAATCATCAAGATGGGATACTCATGCTACGGTTTTCCGTGTGAGTTCCAAATACTGGAATGTGCAAACACAGGAAAGCCGTGTTGTGCAGTTTATAGATTTTGCGATTTGAAAGGTTTTTTGTTCGATCGCGGAGAAGATTTCAAGGAAATGTGTGAAGTTTACCCTCAGGAACTAGTATTTTGTTATTCCGCAAAAACGAAAAGCTAGAAAACCGTAATAAGAAATCGTGGGCAGAAATTTGCAATACTCAATATCATATTGCGGAGTTTGACTGCATAGAAGAGGCTGAGGATTTCGTGAGCAAAAAAGGGCCTAAATGTCGTAGTTGTTGTTCACATCAAAATAAAATATACAAGATTTTGCATCAAAGTGAATACGAAGAGAAAGCTTTGGAAATAAAAAAATTTATAGAAAAAAGAGAAAATAAAATTTATTAAAAAATTAAAAACAGTTTTTTTCATTTTAATTTCATATATATATATTTTTTTTTTTTTTCTTGCAGATTTAGATAACATTTATTACATAAGTATGTGGAACATTAAATAGTATTGATTTTAATATTTTTGTGTCCCCATGAGTAAGTTTTTACATTATCAGGCAAAATATACTTCTTATCATCTAAATAACTTAAAGCTATTTTATTTAGTTCCTGCGTATAAATTGTATGTAATTTAGATTTGAAAACCTGCATATTTCTATACAATATTTTTTTATTTTTCAAGCAATTTCTATAATCATCTATATCTAAATTATCTATCACAAACTTCTTAACACCTTTAGATTTCTTGATAGTATCATTTGTGATCGTCTTTATAGAATACATTTTAGAACGCAAGCCTATAAATTCTGTAATAATTTTTCCGCTCATTTCATCTTTAAACATTCCTAAAACTTTTTTATTTACAGAAGGAAAATTGTATGGATTATTTATCTCATAATCTGAGGTATCAAAATATTTATTAAGGTCGGGTCTTATTATCTTATAAAAATCTTCGGTTTGTATAGTATATACAAAACTATCGGTATCCATATAATTTAGTTGAGCATTGCTTTGAAATTTTGATTTTATGTAATCATAATGAAAATTATACATTAGAACTTTTGATAATTCTAATATGCAAAATCCTGCATAAATTGGTTTATTATAAAATATTTTAGTTTTTTCTAATTCTATTGCTATCAAATTATTTGTAAATACTGTTAAACTATGAAAATTAGGTTTAGCTATATAAGCTCTCGCTCCTAAATGTCTATATTTATTTTCCCAACTATCTACTATTTTAATTTCCCTATATTTTTCGACATTTTCCATCGTCTTGCCATAAACTGCATTATTTTGTTTCTTGAAAAATTTTTTGTCAAAATCATTTTTAGCATTTTGTCTATGGAAAGTATTTAGATCAATATATTTTTTAAGCCAATCAGATTGTTCAAATTCTAAAATCCTATGAATTTTGCGTAGTATTAACCCATTTTTCAGGCATTGCTTAAGATTTTTATAATGGATAACATATTTTGATTTATTTTCCAATGTTGTTAGTAATTTGCAAAGTTTTTTATTGGGAGGGGTTTCTTTTTTTGGGCAAAATGGTAAGTCGTTATGCAATTCATGCAAATAATCGGGATATTCTAAATCAACTTCTAAAATATACCCAAGTGATGAATTGTCTGAAATATTATTAACATCGTAATTGGTTACTAATGAATTTTCAATCCATTTAAAATTTTTATATGGTAGGTACTGTGACATAGCATAACCGTACAAATTTACGGCATCTAAATATATAATATATCGTGCTGGCTGTTCGGAATCAAATTTTTCTTTCATATATTTATTGTTTGCAAGAGAATAACGTAAAGAACATTGGCTAATACCTCCGCGCATTCCCTTTTTAATAAAATTAAACATATTAATATCAGTAAATAGTTCCAATTCTATATTGGTATATTTGAGCATTGCTTGCCAAGAAAGACCCGGTGCTGTATAAAAATTAGCTGGATCTAAATCGTAGACAGTTTTACATATATCACGAAAACTTTCAAAAACGTCGGTCAATATTAACACGTCAGTTTTTAAATATATTTTTAAATAATCTAACATATTTTTACATTTAAATGTTTGCCATACTAAAAGGGCATGATTATAATCAGCATCTGAACATAGCGTTTTTGTTAGCTGATTATAGACTTTTTTTGCTCTTTATACTTAAAAACTTTATTATCAAAAAAAAAAAAAAAAAAACAAAAAAATTCAACTTTCAATTCTTTCATTCTACTGCAAAACAACATAAAATTTTTAATACAATTTCTTATCTTTTATATAAAACATTAATTAAACAAAACCGCAAAAAAAAAAAAATATTTCTTAAATTTTCCTTATCTCTAAACTGAACTTTATTCATACAACTATAGGATATTCTCAAAACTATAAAAAAAATTCGAAATCTCAACAGCAACAGCTATCTTCGAATCTAGAATTCTAGAACTACGAATTTAGAATTGTCAAGTTCTATATTAAATAATATAAAGATTAGGAGTTTCTCATACCAACCGCCGATTTTATTAACCGCCGCAGCCAATGCTCCGCCGCTATTATTAACCGCCGCAATTATTGCCCTGTTGCACCTCTCCTTATCCTACCAAACCCCTATCTAGAATTCTATAATATAGAGATTAGGAGTTTGTCAAACCAACCGTCGCAGTTATTACCCTGCTGCTACACCTACTCCTACTTACCCCTACTCCTTCCTTACCCCCTACTCCTTCCTTACCCCCTACCAAACACAATACCTCATCACATTCTCATAATACCACTATAAAAATTCTATTCCCTAATACGTCTCATTATTTCATTATTCACAACTGAAATTCTATTCCCTAATACGTCTCATTATTTCATTATTCACAACTGTCAAATATTTTACTACGTCATCTGACAGCGCCAAAACCCGCATATCTATACTACTTGGTATATCTCGAAAAATTCCGAATATGAGGAATTGTCAGAATTAGGAGGAAAGTAAACAATACCAAGGTATAAAAAATTATTACCTAAGTTAACTTTAATAAATTGGTGATCAAAAGAGTGGTAAGCCCTAGTGATTAATGCCACACTAGATAAGGTATTGTTTACTGCAAGTAGTACACCACCACCACGGGAACAATTTGTAGGAAGATAATCCCGATCTTTTCTATAAATCGACCAAGTACTGTCCAAAATTTCTTCATTTACAAAGGAATCGTTTAACCATGTTTCAGTGATAGCAATAATATTAAATTCACATGACTTAGCATCAATATATAATTTCTTAAGCTTTCCCCTCATACCACTGCAATTGTGGTAGAATAATTTCAGTTTATCAGAGGAACTAACGCTATTTTTATTTTTGATACTATGGTTAGACAGTGTGACTAAATTGGAATTAGTATAAGAATCGATATAGAATTTTGAATTTAAATTGTTATTTGCTGCTCGGCCGAAAAAACTTATTATAATTTTCACGAGATTGATACAAGTGATTGTCGTAATTGCTATTGCAATGACTATGAAAAGCATTAAGATCTTCTTCTACCTGTTTGGAAGTGAAGCCAAATGTGATACTTAAAATAAAGGTCATATAATTGCTTGTAATTAGATGGTAACCCTTCATTATGTATCAACACAAGTAAATTTGTTCTTGTTTTACTCTCAATTACGCGATTATTTTTGTCATCGTGTAAAAATGCAAGAAATAGCCTCGTATAATTTAGAATTTTTTCATCTCTAAATCTGGAAAGTGCGTAAGTACAGTCTTCCGTTAGAGATTTCTGAGTCATTCTTACAATTGGAGATAAAATAGGGTTTAACGAGAAATTAGCTTTAAGATTATTATTATTAATATTATTTTTAGTATTAAAAATATCATTATTAACATTATTATCATTATTATTGGTAGTAGTAGTAATATCGATATTAACATTATTATTATTATTATTATTATTAGTAGTATTAATATCATTATTAACATTATTATTATTATTATTATTATTAGTAGTAGTAGTAATAACATTATTAACATTTTTATTATTATTGTCATTATTATTATTATTATTATTAATAGTACTAGTATTATTATTATTAATATTAATACTATTACTATTATTATTGTCATTATTATTGTTAATATTATTATGATTATTCTCATTATTATTATATTATTATTATTATTATTATTATTATTAGCATTCTTAATAATATTAAAAGAAGCTGGCTTTAAAGTTCTTGTATTTCATTATTATTTAGCTTAAAAGTATTTTTTAGAAACTTACTGAGGTAACTAGGTGTTGTTGATGCAGCCAATTTTGTAAGGAACAATGAATGCAAAACCATTTTGCATTCGTTTATAACCTTAGTTGATTTGAGCCTTTGTTTTGTACTAACTTCCTTGTCAAGAGGTAGTGTACAACGAACTTTTTTGGCTACTAACTTTGGAGCAGAAGTATTAGATAAAGATGATGATGGTGATGATGATGGTGGTGATGGTGATGATGATGATGATAATGATGACGTTGATGTTGAAGTAGACGTTGAATTGTGATCAACTAATTTAGTTGATAAAATTAATGGAGATGAAAATGATGCAGATGAAGCAGGTATTGAGTCCAAATAAACGGAGGAACCGCATTGTAGTAATTCATCATGTAAGGAATTATTTTCTTTTACTGCTTTTGAATTCTCTAAGGATGTAATAGATTTTGAATCTATAACATCATGCGTCAAATTACTTGAATATTCAACCGTTTTAGAATTAATCATGTTGAAAATGAAAGCATTTTGAAAATTACTGTATTGAACTGGTTCATCCGTTTGTGTCCATACATCTTTTGAATTTTGACATAGATACATTTGGTTGTATCTAAAAGTATCAAAAAATCTATCCAAACTAGCATCTAGTTTGACACCCATATTGATAATTTCTTTTCTTAGTGATCCAATTTCTCCATTTAAATTCTTTGAGAAATCATTTGTCTGGCTGAACTTTGAGGAGAAGAGTTCTTGAAGTTGGAGATTAATTGAAGATGTAAGCTCACTCGTCAAAGTTTTTATTGATTCACTAGTATTATTTAATATGGTAAGAAGCTCATCTATTTTTTGAACTAATTGCTGTGACAAAGAAACTTTTTGTCTGTCAGACGTTCTGCTCAAAGATGCATTAAGGGACTCACGTTTTTTCAGAAGCAGGTTTCATATAGACTTCAAAAAGTTCTCTTAATTTTTGTACCTCCTCCAATCTTTTTTTTTCAATACTTAGTCTTTGTCGTTCAATGTCAATAATTTCGTTATATTTGGCATCATCTTTTTTTACTTCTTCTTTCAATAAAACGATTACATCATCCTTCTCTTTTTCTTCTTTACGCCGTTTTTTAGGTATATTATCAGTATCACTCTCAATGAAAGACAGCCCTGCTTCAGGTTCACTAGATTCCAGTCGATCAGATACATCAAATAATTCGTAACTAAAGGAACATAATAAATTATCTTCGGGTACATTTCTCATCTACTAGTTTTCAAGAGCTGGTGTGGTGTAGCTGGCAGTAGGTGAGAGTAAACAAGATTAGTTTACTCCTCAAATTGGAAACCAAAGAGAACATTGTTGCCATAAATTTTATTATGCATAGGAAAATAAAACTAAGTTTCGTGTAATAATAGTCTAATATAAATTAAACAAAACGGATTTTTTATGTAAATTGAAAAGCACAAAAAGCTCGAATTTCGAACACAGGGCGATACTAGTTATTTCGAATTAGTTGTTTCGAATATATATGACGTTAATACCCATGGCGTCATCTAGTGGTCAAAAAATGCATTACCAAATTTTTAGTATTAAAAGTACTACAGTTATGTAGGGCTCAATATTGGCTTTAATACATAATTTGTTTCATCTTGAATCGGAGCTTGAATTCAAGAATTCATCTTGAATTGAGACATTGCAATTTCAAGTGGAAATTTAAAAAAAAAAAAAATTCAAACTTTCAAAAAAATCGCTATAAGTATGAAATTTTCAAAAACACCATATATAATAAATATGGCATATGTTGACAAAACGCTCCACCAGAGTTTATAAATGCAAACTGAAACAACAATTTTATTAAAAAATACATACTTAATTTCTCATACATTTATTGTGCCTTTGTGTTTTCCTGTTAAAATATGTTTGTAAAAATGTAAGTAGGATACACTTTACAGTTGGATACAATATTAAGTTGGGTTTTAGTATTTTGTTTGGAGGGATTTTTGGAGGTGGCAAACCCACAGTTTTAAAATTTTTGTTGTTGAAATATGTATGTAAAAATAAAATTAGAAAGTTGGCTACAAAATCAGAATTAAGCGCTACTTTCATAATATTTATAAACATATATATACACAAGAATCTGAATTAGCAGGGATTTTAGAGTTGGATTCAAAATCATGATTTCCGTTTTTTCCAGAATATATATGTGTATATGTATATACAATATTAGAAGAGATTTTAGAGTTGGATTCTAAATCGGGATTTTCGCATTTTCCAGAATATTTATTTGTGTATATGTATATCCAATATTAGAAGAGATTTTAGAGTTAGATTCTAAATCAGGATATCCGCTTTTTCCAGAATATTTATATGTGTGTATGTATATACAATATTAGAAGAGATTTTTGAGTTGGATTCTAAATCAGGATATCCGTTTTTTCCAAAATATTGATATGTGTAGTAAATGTATTTCCAATATTAGAAGAGATTTTAAAGTTGGATTCAAAATCAGGATTTCCGCATTTTCCAGAATATTTATATGTGTGTATGTATATACAATATTAGAAGAGATTTAAGAGTTGGATTCTTAATCAGGATTTCTGCTTTTTCCAGAATATTTATAAATATATGAATATGCCAGATTCTGAATTTGAAAGGATTTTAGAGTTGGATTCAACTATTAGAGTTGGATTAATATATTCCATATTTTTTTGTTTCTTTATTTTTAATTAGTTGATACATCTAAATTACTTACATATTATTATACATATACAAATAAACGTAATTAGATACATATTATAATTATAAACTGAATAATACCTTAACATTTATGTACATAATCCATAATTATATTTTAGTATTTTTTTTCGGAAATTTGTTTGTTTGTTTGTTTGTCCAGGATTCACGTGAAAACCACTGGTCCGATTGTCACAACATTTTAAAGGAATAATTCTGAGAGCCCGGGGGGTGACATAGGCTATGTCACATTTTTAAAAATCAACAGGTTGCAGCTCCACAGCCGTTTTAAGCTTTTATTTTTTATGTCGAGTCAAAATGGCTTGAACGATTGACTTGAAATTTTGCACAAATGTTCCTCTTAGCAACCGGAATAAGTTGTATAAATTTGGATGAAATGAGTTAACCCATGTCGGCCTGGCGGGCTTCCAAAAAATTTTGAGTTTCCGATTTGTGTCCAATTTTACAGGTTGATTTTGCAGTCTAAAAGGGAGGCTGCAAAAAGTTTTAGTTAAGTTCGATTAACCCGTTTTCCACAACGACGCCAGGAAGTTTTCTATAAATTTTATTTGCTTAAACGATTAAAAGTATTTTATTGAAAATTTTGTACCAGCATTTTAATTATAAAACTCACAGGTTTAATTTGGTTTTGACCTGTTTACGCGTTTTAAACAAAGATTCAATGAAATTTTCAAATTTTTGGTATTAACGCAAATTATCCTTTATTCCATAAGCTCACTTAATTAATTAGACAATTTTTTTGCTCCCCTTAAATAATCTCAAATAGTGCAAAAGCTAAATAAGATAAGATAATATTAATAATAAAAAAAAAATAAAGCTAATAAAGAATGCGAATAATAATATCTTTAAATGTAAATAACAACATTTTCCTTCTCTACATTTTTTCGTAAATTATTGTTTTTTATCTACTTTGCAGTTGTTGTTTTTTAAAAATAGATTTCAATGTAAAGTTGCAGTTTTCTTCAAATAAAATCTAAAATTTAAAAAATAATTTCATATATATTATGCTTAAATACATAGTATTTTAAAACAGCTTTCCATAAAGGAAGCCTACATTTCTCTCACAAAAAAATAAAAAAACAAGGAAGAGCGTAGTAGAACTTGCAGGTAAGTACAAAACAAACTAAAAGTTGAAAAGCAGATTTTTAAATCTTTTCTAAACCATCGACTATATTTTATTCAAACGTTGGCAATTCAAGAAAACTACTATCGACATAGTATAATGACATAAAGGCAAATTTATTTTTTACCTATAGTCAAACGGGTGTAATAATACATATATGTAAATTGGCTATTACAAGCGCACCAATCGCACGTCGCAATTTTGTGTTTTCGATTTGTGTCCGATTTTGCAGTCGAAAAGAGGGGCTGACACAAATTTATGTTGAGTTCGGTTAACCCTTGGTTAACCTTTTCGGTTGTTTTTTAAAAACAGATTTCAGTGTAAAATTGCAGTTTTCTTCAAATAAAATCTAAAAGTCAAAAAATTCAATTTCGTATATATTAGGCTTAAATACATAGTATTTTAAAACAGTTTTTCCAAAAAAGAAACCTACATTTCTCTCATAAAATCATAAAAAAACGAGGAAGATCATAGTAAAACTTGCAGGTAAGTATAAAACAAAATATAAGTTGAAAAGCAGATTTTTAAACCTTTTCTAAACCATCGACTATATTTTATTCAAACGTTGGCAATTCAAGAAAACTACTATTGACATAGTATAATGACATAATGCCAAATTTAGTAGGCCCTTGGCATGTTGCGCTACTCAATGGAGTTTTAATTTAAAATTATGTTATTTAAAAAAGATAACACAAAAATTACAGATGGTGTACATGTTAATTTTAAAATGTAATAAAGATATTTTTTTAAAACGCTTTTTTTAGATTTATTGTTGCAATTTTTGAACAAATTTATCAAATTTCACTTAAAACTTTTCATAATTATTAAATAATAAAAATAAATATTTTAATTCAGTTTAAATTATTCGCCGGAAGCTTATCATCCTCAACTTTATCGGCAAGGAGCAGCAATTTGTCAAGAAGCACCACAAATAGAAAAATTAGAGATAAACGTTCAAACTGTTAATTTACTTATAAAATTTTGTTTTTCAACAATCGTAGGAATGACAAGTATATAAATGTACGCATACAAAATATAAAGTCAATTTGTCAAACCGTTTCTGCTTAAGAGTAAAGTAACAAAAAAATCTGTAACAACCTGCTGTGTCGTAATGGGTTAACGGAACTCAACAAACCTGTTTTTGAGACTTTGACCAAGCAAAATTTCGCAAAATTGGACGTAATTTACTTACAAATTTTTTTTTGGAAAATTGTCGGGCGGCAAGGATTAACAAATTTCAAGTCTGTTAATAGAGTGAACATCATTCTGAAAGAGGAACACATATACAAAATTTGAAATCAATCGGTTAAATCATTTCAAATTTATAACAAAATAACAAAAAAATCTATAAAAGCTGTTGGGCCGCAATGGGTCAACGGAACTCCACAAATATTTTTTTGGGGATTTCTTTGAAACCAAAGCAGTATTTCGAAAAATTGGCCAAAATTGCGTTTTTACAATTTGCATGCTCCCGGACAACGCCGGGTTAATCTGCTAGTAACGTATATTTAAATATATATATAATACAACGTATATTTAAATCTGTATGTGTATAATAAATATTCTGGAAAAAGCGGCAATCCTCATTTTGAATTTTTTTGTGTCAGTTTTTTATTTATGTTCTCTGGTGGGGCTATTTTTCAACATATGCCATACATATTATATACAATTGAAAAGAGTGTATAGAGACCTATCGAACGGTAATAATATATGTTTTTGAAAATGTCACACTTATAGCGGTTTTTTTAAAAAATTGAATTTTTTTTTATTTTAAATTTCCACTTGGAATTGCAATATCTCAAAAACGGTAGCACCGATTCAAATGAAACAAGGTGTGTATTTAAGTAAGTATTAAGCTTCATAACTATATAGCTGTCATAATTTGGTTCCTGTATATGGTCCTAGGTCGAAAATATGATTTTTTACATAAAATACTACAAAAAATTAAGAAAATTTTGTAATTCATTTTTCGACCACTAGATGACGCCATCGGTACTAATGACATATATATTCGAAAACTTGGAAATATAAAGTACCGTTATGTGATGAGGTTATCTCGATATTTTGGGTTCTCTCTGCAGAAGAATATCCTAAAGTTAATTTTAGTAGGGAAAAAGCTAACTGGAAAATTTAAAAATTATGAATTTAAATCTAATATTTTTTTTTCAACTAGCACAAAAAACCCTGTTTTTATTACATAAATTAAAAATTATGTAATAAAAACGTGTGATTTGCTTTATATTTTGGAATTAAATTATTATTAAAGCCCGCTCTTTACAATAAAAATAAGAAATAAAGACTTTTTTAAAAAATAGTATCTAACAAACAAAACACTAACAAAATTTTTCTCTTCAATACAATTATAAATTAATCATAAAAATATATGCATACATACATGATCTACATTAAAGCAAAAGATGTTTTTATACCCGTGCATACATATATGAACATCGGGTATATTAAAATTACTCCTCCGTTTGTAACGCATCGAAATATAAGAGCTAGATATAGTGTCAAGGGTACGTATCGAATCAGCATCGAAAAGTGAATCGATCTAGCTATGTGTGTCCGTCCGTCCGTCCGTCCGTCAGCACGATAACTCAAAAACTATAAGAGCTAGAGTTCTGAAACTTTCACAAAGTAATTTTTAGACAATTTGTAGGTTCCCTTTTGTTTTTGGTTAAATCGGAGAAAGGCTTCGGGTAGCTGCCATACAAATTTTTCGATATTTTATGAGTATTTTCAAAATTAATAACGAAATAGAAACCAAATATAAAAACAAACAAATTGTTGTTTAATTATTAATCGATTCATGGTGTAGTAGTGGACATGTTACTTGTAGCAATAATGTCTCGGTTCGAGTTCAGGCTAAGGAAAATTTTTTTTTTTTTTTAAATTCATTTTTTTTTATCTTTTTTTTTTTTATAAAATATATGTTGTAAAAAATTTTATTTTATAGAAAATTTGACAGAAGACTCTCATTTATATTAAAAATTATTAATTTTTTTTAATATTTCTATAAAAAAATTCAAAATTGTTATTTAAAACAAACAATTGATGCCATAGCAACTACAATTATTTAAAACTGTTATTTAAAACAAACAATTGATACCATAGCAACTACAATTATTTAAAAAAAAATAATGAGATAAATAAAAACTCGTTTTGTAGACAAATAATTAATTGTTCTATGGTATAGGGGATAGGACATGGGACTAGTAGTCATAAAAGTTTCGGTTCGATTCCTGGCTGGGGCAAAAATTTTTCTTTTTTT
This sequence comes from Dolichopus griseipennis, assembly GCA_963082915.1. Classification (NCBI taxonomy): domain Eukaryota; kingdom Metazoa; phylum Arthropoda; class Insecta; order Diptera; family Dolichopodidae; genus Dolichopus; species Dolichopus griseipennis. The sequence continues at coordinate 275,259,676 of OY720441.1, forward strand.
AAATTCATCTTAAAATTCTCATTTATAAATTATTTATTTTTTTTAATACATTTTTAAACAAATTCAAAACAGTTATTCAAAACAAACAATTGATACCATCTCAACTATAATAATTTAAAAAAAAAATTGAGATGAATATAAAGTCGATGGCTTAGTGGTTAAGACGTCGACATTTTAATTGAAAAGTGTGGGTTCGAATCTCGTTGAGAGCATATTTTTTTTTTAAATTCATCTTTTTTTTTAATTCATTTTTTTTTTATTAATTTTTTTTGTAATTAAATATATTGTCTAAAATCTTTGAAATAATTATAAAAAATAGGCTTGATAATTTTCTTCGAATTAATCCAATTCTGCAGAATGAACAATTTGGTTTTGAGGAAAATTCGAACACCACAGCGGCATGCTTAGAACTAACTAATTTTATAAGTAACAATATAGACAAAAAGAAATATGTTGCTTGCGTTTTCCTTGACCTTCGGAAAGCCTTTGATTGTGTGGACCATAGCGTGCTACTGCAGAAGCTCCTTATGGTAAATTTTGATGAAAACCAGATAGAGTTTTTCAAATCTTATCTCGACAAGAGGCGGCAAAGGGTTCGAATTAATGGAAAACTCAGTAACAGTGCTATGGTAAAAAAAGGAGTTCCTCAAGGCTCTATCTTAGGCCCAATTCTTTTTAAACTCTATGTTGATGATATATCACGACTTGTATTAAAAGGGTCTATTCAACTATACGCTGATGATGCAGTAATTAAATATGCTGAAATCAGCGAAGAATGTTTGAAAAGCTCAATTATACACGATTTGGATGTCATTGGAAAATGGCTCAGTAAACACAAACTTTTACTAAATGTAGAAAAAACAAAAATTCTTCTATATGAGAATAAAGTATTCCATGATTTCGTCGTTCCATATAAAAATCATGTCTTACAGGTAACAAAAATTTTAATTACCTAGGGTTAATTTTAGACAGCAGATTCAATTGGCAATGTCATATCAATCAAGTTTGTAAAAAAATTAGTCCGTATATTTTTATCTTCCGCCGGCTTAGGAATTTCTTTTCCAAAGACGTGCTTTACGTTATATACTCGTCATACATCATGTCAAATATCATATACCTTAATCCGATCTGGAGCAGAGCTTCCCAAGTTGCTATAAATAAATTAGACATTTTACATAAACGTGCAATAAAAACAATTCACTGTTATCCAACAAGATTTCCAACACACACCCTATATTCAGACCAATATTTAAGTTTATCTAACATTTGTAAAAAGGAACTATATATAATAGCTTATAAAATAATTAATAATGAGATAAAACATAATTTTATATTAAATAAATCGATTGATATACACAATCACAATACTAGGAACAAGTGTAATTTCTACTTACAATTATTCAAGACAAATAATCAGAAAAGTAATTGTTTATATAATTGTTTAAAATGCTATAATGAATTACCAAATGAATTAAAATCTATTGAAAATATTGCGGATTTCAAAAAAAGAATAAAGGTTTTTATTATGAATAATTGAAAAGTAAAGATTTTTATTATTAGAGATATGTTTTTAATTATTAGAGATATTATTAGAGATATGTTTTTAATTTATATTTCTTGTTTAACTTTTGTTTCTCCTTAGCTTTAAGCTTTTAATTACATATACATAATTATATATTCTTTTAATGTTATTTGATTTTATTTAATTTCTTACCTAATTGAATTATTTTCTGTTTTTTTTTAATTTTTCTTTCTATTGGAATTGTATTCTTTAAAATATTAGAATTTAAAACATTTATATAATATTATGACAACTAAACTTAATATGCTAAAATCATAAGACCAAACAGCAAAAGCTAGGGTCTATAAAAAATTATATTAAAAAAAAAAAAAAAAATATATATATATAAATTTGTTATTGTTATATTTTTGAATTATATTGAATAAATAAAGAAAAAAAAAAAAAAAAAAAAAAAAAACAAATATTTTGAATTTTCTGTCAAACAGTTCAATTGCAATATAAGAATTTCTTATTTATTTAATACACGCACGGGTATCTAAAAGTTGACAAGGGCAACTATAATCTTCCTCGTTTTCATTAAAAAATATTACAATTTAGAAGTAAACAATTTACCCATATTCTTAATTATTTTTTAAACCAATTTTTTTACTATATAGAGTGCATCTACATAGATACAAATAAAAGTATGCATTATTATGTGTATGCTTTGTTATTAAAATTATGAATACACAGTCACATCAATGACTCAACTTCCCAGCTATTATAACAATAACAACACTAATACACTCTTCCTATTACCCATTGGGTTACTTCAGAATTGAATAAAATTCCTTAAGATTTTTTTTCTACGTCATTACTCTATATTATATTTACTGTACGATATTATGTAAATCCAAATTGATAATAAGTTGCACATTATTTTTATTAATGTATGAGTTTTAAGAAAGATTAGGAGGATCAGAAATTTTTCAGTTTCAGTAATTTTAGTAATTTTCAAGTTATTACAAGAATGTGTATTTTTTTGCAACTACTATAGCTCGCTCAATACCCAGAACTTCAGTTATATAACTAAAATTACCAACGGCAATTCTATGTGGATTGGTAGAATGTTTTCTTATTTGAATGGCACAAAATTTCGAACAAGTATAATAGAAAAATATAATAAAGACACATTTTCATTTATGGCAGGTTTATACGAAACTATTAGTATTTTTGGATACATTTAGAAAAATAGATTTCAATTTTTACTGTGGGGAAATACTTTATTAATTTCTATATTTTTCTTTAAATATTATATTTTTACTTAAAAGTATGTATATATTCAAATATTTAATATTATATTTTTGCTTAAATGTTATGTTTAAATGTATAATGTAGGTATTATAAAAAAACACGTATTCAAAAAATGTTCTTCTGCTTACCATATTTTTCCCAAAGTTCTTGTATCTTTAATCTATCTGTTCCTTTGAAAATTGGAATTCTCCACAGCTGAGCTCCATCATAACGTTTTCGTAAAATTTTTTCTTTGATATTGTTGTTCTCATTTTCCATTAGTTTTATTTTATCTTGTTTTACATCTTTATATGCCAAGATATTAAAATTATTATTATCATTGTTTTCTACTGTAATGGAAGTATTAACAGTTTTCACCAAAAATTCAGATTTTGATAAATTTATTTCCCATAAAATTAAAATCGAAAATAAAAAAAAATTATTTGACATGTTGTTAAAACTTTTGTTATTCTGGTAATATTTCATTTATTTAATTTACCACTGCTTTTTATACATAATATAAAAAATGCTTAAAAGAAATAAAGAAAATCTACACAACTCTATCTCAAAAGGGCTTTTTAGCACATTTTCAAAAGATTTTGTAAAAATGTGCCTATATAGTTTCACTCTGTCCGTCCGCCCGTATGTTTACAAAAACTTTTCTACATTGTTTGAAATACAGAAAATAAATTTTAACCACGGGTATAGCAAAAAAAAATTCCTAGAACAACTTTTTTCTGTAGCCCCACCCGTTAGGGAAATTTTTTTTGTCCCGCCCCTGTTTAGGAGCCATAAGGGTTAGAAAATCAAATTTTGCTATTTTTAAACACCTATAACTTGAATGCAATGCATGTGGCAAAGGTTTATCTGAATTTTGAAGGGTGACGAAACTACAGTTCTCGCAAATTCTAAAAAAGCCCTGTATTTCAATTTGTATAATTAGAGTTCTATAGAGTATACTTTCAATCTAAAAAAGAGAGCTGCTTTTATAAGCTTTACAAAAATATATCGCATATATATATAGAGCTGCCATACTAAAATTAACCGTTACGAGAAACTCAGATTCTTCTAATTTCGTGGTACCACATATCTTCTGAATGGTTCAAGCTATGAAATTTTGGGAGAAGCTAATGGAAACTAATGGAAGTCGGTTAACAAAATTTTTTTTTATCACGGCCTCCGTTTAGAAGTTATAAGGGCTGAAAAATTTAAATTTTGCTATTTTTAAACACCTGTAACTGTCCAATTTTGTTTTTTCAATATAAAAAATTTTAAAGTCCAACATTATATTTTAACATATGCCAAAAGTTTTTTTTTCAATTTTTGGTGGAATTTACAATTTAATTCGTATGACCTAAAAAAATGGATAGGGGGGATAGTGAAGTTAGATCCTTGAGAAATTGGGCAACCTTCCCCATAGAGGGGCTATTAGGACTTAAAAATTAAAAAATTTACTGTTTCTACAAGTAAGTGGTAACTTAGTCACCAGTGTATATATTCCTAAATTAAACGTTAACATTGAAGCTCCAACATTATATTTCGATAAAATACTCAGTATGAAACACTATATAATTTTGGGAATGTGCTTTTTTAAAAACCCTTAGTTTTTTTTTTATAACTTGTTTAAATTGCTTTTTGTTAAGTCTATATTTCAAAATAAAAATATAATAAAAAAAATTAAACGGCTTTGTACATTATTTTGTCTATGCGATAGTTTCTTTTTTAATTATTAATTTAAAATTTATTATGAATTAAAAAAAAATGTTCATGTTAAAAATTTTTAAATATTTAAAGAAAACTATTTATTTTGTGATACTTACATATAACATTAACTATGGTTTGGATAGATTTTAAATATGAAATTGCATCGGTTATTTTTTAAAATGTTTTTTGGGAACATTTATTTAGATAAATAAATTTCTGTATTTAACTATATTTTAGGATTTTTAAAATACTCGTATTATATTATAAGATATTAGATTATTTTATGTAATGGAAAATGGTCAAGCTTTTTAATATACTAGTGCTACGTAATTAAATAATGAAAATATGTAGGTACTTATATATATTATATTATCTTACATTTACTGGAACGTATATTATTACATAGTTATAATCATTCGTTTTAATTTTGCTATTATAAAAGCAGAATAGTCTTTTTTAGTCGTTTGTCCTCGCAATATTTTTCCCAATATTAACCTACAATTTTCAAAATCTAATTTAAAAGGATTTTGTTTTTTGAAAACTAATAACTTGATATAAAATTGTTCTTTGACATTAATTTAAAAATAAAACAGGAATTTCTCAGAAAGTTTAAGCTTTTGAAACTAAAATATATAAAAAAAATTTAAACCGGTCCTCATAAAAATTATTTTTTAAAACTTTTTTTTCTTTTATTATACAGAATAATACAAAAACTGAGGTCATTGAAACCAAGAACTCGAAGTTAACTAAAAATGAATCAGATTATAATAATGATTCCAGCAGTTCATTAAAGAATAAAAACAAAATTATCGAATTCAATTTTAATAAAACAAGTGGATTATATGATTGGAATACTAAAAATTCTGGTATAAAAAATGCTTTAGAATTTAATTCTTCAGATAACAAGGAGAAGAAATATGAAATGAGAATTCAAACAGAATTGAAAGAAAAAAGAAAATCATTTAATAATAAATCTCGAATTTCTGACGCAAATAATATGTACATAACAAAATTTATTGACCAAAATTCAATGCACCATCTTTGTTCAGAACAAATGTGTAAAAAAGAATTTATGTATACAAATAATTCACCAAATAATTTTCTTCCTTCTTCAAAAACTGCTCACGAAAATATTTCTATAACAAAAAAGTATTCCCTTAAAGTAGAAATCGAACAGCTTCAAGAAAAACTGAAGGACACTGAAGAACGTTTACAAAGTTTGAAAATTCAATATGATTCATTATCGCAATTGCATCGAGATTTACGGGAAAACAGATCACAAATTCAGGTGGAATCAGAAAATTTAAAATTGGAAGTTCAAAATTTGACTGAATGTGCAAACATATTAAGATCCGAATTAAAAGGGGCAAGAAATGATCGTAACGAAATTTTGGAAATTCAAAATTCTTTATTAGTTGAATTTGATAAATGCAAAAATGAAAAGAAGAAATTAACAGAACAAAATGACAAGGACTTAAAAATTATTCAAGATTTACAAAGGCAGTGTAAAGAAATGGAGAAAATATTGATGAGAAAATATCCTGATTCTATTACTGCTTTGATTGGTAATATTATCTTAATGTGTAGATAAAGCATCAAGTTCATTTCATCAAGTTATTATTTAATAATTTTTTGCACTTTGTATGTACATATATGTTTTTTTGTCTTTTTTTCCCAAAATAAGATTATCGCTGTCTAAGAAAAATAGCAATATTTGCAGTTTATATTTCTGAAAGCTAATTTTAAACTTTTAAGTTTCAAATATTAGAATTAAACTTTTTGAAATGTTCCCATAATATTCACTTTAATATTATATAATGTTGTTTTATTTCTTTTAATAATTTTTAACAAACCAAATTAGAGTCTTGATAAAAGTAATGAGCACTATGTGGCTGCTCTTTATAGGATTTAAATAATTTTTATAATTAACTTCGCAATATTTTCAAAAATATTTTAATTGTGGCCTATATTAAACATTATATTTTATTTTTTAGTTGCTTCCAAGAACTCTTCTCAAAGCAATGAATATTCATCGATAAGTAGACATTTATTAGAACAAAGAATTGCCCAATTAGAAGCAGATGCCAAAAAACAGGACTTTAAAGCTCAACAAATTTTAGCTAATGTGCAAGCTAAATTTAATTCTGTTCAAGATAAATATGAAACTCATATTGCGGATTTGGAAACTCAAGTTTTAAGGCAAGAAATTACAAAAACTACATAATAAAATAATTTGAAATATTTAAATATATCAAAGATTTTTACTTCTTTTTATTAGTCTTCAAGAAATTAATACAAAGCTAAATAAAAAAATCGAGTTCCAAACTGCAAAATTAAATAATTTTGCTAAATCCAACGACGGTTTTAAAAGTTCGTACACGCAAACTGATGAAATTCGGAAAAGAGAAGGTAAGATTGTAACAATATCGACACAAACAGATTTAAAGATACCAGCGAAATCAAATGGAAATATTGGAACAAGTACTGGAGCTGCGAAAAAAACAATACAATCCAAAATACCTTCGTCTTATTTTGACACACAAATTTCCGTTGCTTATCACTCTTCAAATAAAGGAGACGCACATTTACTTGCTACATTACGTGGAATGCGTGTTGATTTGGCTATTAAACAGAAAGCAATGCAAAGATTATCTAAAGAACTGGATGAGTGTAAGAAAACTATTAAAAAACTAGAAAAGGAGAAAGAAGGTAAATTCATTTCTATTTAACTTAAACGGCACAAACAAAAGATTTTTTAAATATTTAGCAACCAAAGTAGAAAAATTTAGTTTTCTAAAAAAATCGAAAGATCCTAATCAAAACTTCGGTGAAAAAAATATTTGTGAATCGCAAATACTTAAGGAAGCTCTGCACAAAATAAGACTGCTCGAGCTTGACTATAAAGCATTACATGATCAACGTTTACAAGATGTAAGAGTCTTATACAAAAATATTTAAAATTATTCTCTTTTTGAATTTTTAGTTTTACCACTTTAAAAATTTTAATTTTTTTGTTATTTCTTAGTTAAAAACTTTACAAGCGGCCCATGACAGAGAACTTACAGCCTGTCATGACAGTGTTCAAATACTACAACAGAGGTTGGCAGAAAGAGATGAAGCTTTTGCAAACCAGAAACGAAGAAAAATTCCTATCGACTATTATGCACTGAAAGCAAAGGTAAAACAAAAAATAATTTTGATTAAAACATGACACTTCGTATAAATACACGAAAACTATATACTTAGAATTAGATACAACTTAAATGTTAAAGTATTTTTGTTTTTGGATTTTTATTAAACTTAATTATAACTATGGTTTAAATTAAACTAGTATCTCCCTGGACTAAAAATTCGAGTTATTTTTGCTTTTAAAATAAAAAAAAAATTTCTTTTTTATAACTTATATAATACTAATTTTATAAAATTATAAAAAAATTATTTCTCTTTTTCCTATACGTAACAAAAATTATGGCACCAATGATGTCAACAATTCTTGCGCTTGAAATTAGCTTAAAAAAAAAAATTATAATTTTATAGCTTAAGCCGCTTTAAAGAAAGTATAATTTGGTGTAGTTATTACACAAAAAAAAAGCGATTTAAATTCTAAATATAAATATTGATCTAATATATAATGTTTTAAATATTTGATTATATATCTAAACATTATTGAAGGCAAGTAGCCAATATACGAGTTAATGCTGTCCTTCATATTGAAAATTGTACTTTTTAGCACATTTTCAAAAAATTTTGTAAAAATGTGCGTATATAGCTTCACTCTGTCCGTCCGTCTGTCCCTTTTTACCTACGATTGACAAAAAAATATCAGGAATGGGTAGGTATTGCAATAAAAATAATTTAATGTTAAAACTTTTTTTTGTAGCCAGCTACAGCCCCACAAAGTCGAAAAAAGCCCTATATTTAAACAGTTATAATTAGAGTTCTATAAGGTATATCTCCAACCTGAAAACGGTAACAGACAGCTGCTTTTATAAGCTTCACAAAAATATAAGGCTAAAATGTATAGGGTTACCATACGGTACTAAAATTTACCATTAAGCTAAACTCAACTTTTGCAAAATTTTTGGCCCCATATATCTTCTAAACGGTTCAACCTAGGCTCTTGATATTTTGGGAGAAGTTAGGTCCTCCAAAATTAATAGGAGTTGGTTAACAAAATTTTTTTGTCACGCCCCCTGTTTAGGAGCTATAAGGGCTCGAAAATTGAAATTTTGCTATTTTCAACCACCTGTAACTTTAACACCTGTTCAAATTTTTTTTTACAAATATGCAAAATTTACAGCTGCAGCATTATATTTCAACATACGTTAAAGGTTTTTCTTAAATTTGAAAGGGTCTCTTTAAATTGAAGAAATTGTTTCTTAGTCTTAACCATTTTTGGTTAGATAATAATATTCTAGGTAAAATTCCAAATTTTGTTGGAGTTCCAAATTGATTTCCTAGAACCGGAAAAAAATGGAAGGGTGAACACAGGAGGGGGGTGAGCAGATTCATCATAAGTTTGCTAAGCAAAAATTTGGGAACCTTCCCCATTAAAGGGCTACTAGGTCTTCAAAATTAAAACTTTTATGTTTTTATAAAACAGTAACTTATTCACCAGTGTAAGTTTTTCCAAAATTAAACGTTAACATTGAAGCTCCAACATTATATTTTGCACTTATTAACAGGTTTTCTTGAATGCATTGGGGTTGTATTCTAAGTATTTCACTATTAGTCATATAATTAATTATTAATGAAATAACAAAATTATAATATTATCATAATATATATTTTTATAAAAATAAATGATAAAATACTCAATAAGAAACCGTATATAATTTTAAAAATGTGCTTTTTAAAAACCCTTGGTTTTTTTCTCTCACTTGTTTTCTAAAAATGTTAGTACGATTTCAACTATGCTTTATATATTCGATATCCTAATTAAAAAGCTCTATGAATACATAATATGTACAAAAAAATTTAACATATCATAATTCATAAGTTTAGTACTTAGTATTATTATTATTAATATATTTGTCTAGAATGAGGTGTAACAAACGCATTCAATTAAATGTGTTTTGTTGGATGTGTTCAATTATAAAATCTCCTAAAAATATGCAAAAAAATTATCAAAATTATTTTGATGGAAAAATTTTTTGAACAAAAAAAAAAACACAATAATAAAAATTCTGTGGAACACGAATGAAAGAAATTTATGTAGATTGCATAATCCTACCCACATTGCATACTTTTAGGATGTGTTTTATTTTCTCATAATCAATATAAAAAATTAAATCAAAATCTGTAGGTAATAAATTTTAATTATTTTATTGACCTTTCTATTAATTTTATTTTTATTTTAAATTTTCTTAAATAACCATTTTTTTTTCTAAAAAATTTATAAAATTTTATTGATTTAAAGTTTCTTTTTGAAAATCCTTTTGGAAATTTTAAATTTTTTTTTTTTTCCAACTTTCCTAGAAAAACTGTATTGGTACCACCTGGCTTTATTGTAAATATTTTGAAAGTTATGATCTAAACTTTATTTATATTTTCATTCATTTATTCATTCAGATAATTTTTTAAGCATCTAAATTTTCCACCACCATTTTTCCAATAAAACGTATATTTCTTTTGATTATTGGATATTATAAATTTGAACTTTCATTTATTATTTAGTTATTTTTAGAAAATTCAACATTTCCTTTAATTGTGTCTATTTAGTATAAGTGGAATTTGGGTTTTATACAATTCGACCACACCATAAAGTAGGGCGCTTCCCACCCCTTAAAGCTAAAGTTATTTTATTTAAAACATTAAACTTCTTAATTAAACAACTTCGACATTAGATATGAGTATTATTATTATTATTATTATTATTATTTATTATTATTATTATTATTAATATATTTGTCTAGAATGAGGTGTAACAAACGCATTCAATTAAATGTGTTTTGTTGGATGTGTTCAATTATAAAAAAATAAAATATTGACGTTTTGTTGGATGTGTTTTATTTTAGAAAATAAAATATCATAAATTATCATAAGCAGGCCAAAAAATATTTTATTTATTTTTAATAAAAAAAAAAAAATTTTTTTTTGAAATAAAATTTACTTATTAGTTTATGAAAAATTTCATTTCAGTTTTAAAAATCACAGAAGATTTTCTGGAAATTTTAAATATATAGTAAGACATTTTGTCAATAAAAATTAAGAAGACAATGCTTCACAGGAACATTTGTGTAGTTGGTCTTAATAATTTTCAGTAAATATCTGAAATAAGGGCGAAAGCCCAATGTATGCTTTGATGCATTGCTTGGTTTGCTTAAGCAAATAAACCAAGAAATGTATTAAAGTAATTTCAAAGTTTCCCCTCATCTCGCTCTCAACTCTACCTCATCTATCTCTCATCCCTTCCTTCATAACTTTTTAATTATTTATCTATTTAAAAGTTAAAATGGGAAAAAATTATGTAACAACTGACGGTTGGGAAAGTGGGTTCAGGTATACAATACCTCTGAGTTCAATGCACCATAAAAACCAGACAAAATAGATTTTAAACTTAGTTAGGGTTAGGTATATTAAAAAAATTTCAAATAAAATTTATAATTTGCAATTTGATAATGCAAAACTCAATTCAAAAATCAACATTTGTTTAATACAATTTCACGTACATATAAATAGATACATTATTTAGCATGTTGAATAAGTACATTATAGAACGGTTAGCCTTCAAACAAGTATTTTGATTTGAATCTAAACAAAGGAAACAATATAGAATGTATAACAACATTTTTTAAAAATGTATATACAAAACATTAATAGTTGGAGAAATAAATCATTATTGAAACAAAATAAATCTATTTCACATCTCTTATTAACACAAATTTATCGAACTTAATTTTAAAAAGTACGTAATTGAATAAAAAAAAAAATATTAATTGAAATTAAAAAAACATTTCACCAAGAAGGGATTTGAACTAACAGCCCCAAAATTTTATCAAATTCAAAACATAAAAAAGGTAGACTAAATAAATTATTCATCTTCAAATTTTTAGATACAACAACATATAAGTTTTTGTTTTTTTTGTACATAACTAGAATTGAAGCATAGTCTGTATTACGTAGAATGCAACGGTTACCATTTTATTTAAGAAAATGGTATTGATATATAATATATGTTTATGTAATATATGTAATTAAATTAGAAATAGTTCTTAATTAGAAAAAGTTCTTCTTTCAACTGACCTTCCGTCATTCTGTGACGGGCCAACAGCTAGTTATATTATATTGAAGCTGCCAGAAGTAAAAAATAATAGTCACGTTGACAGGGGTCGAGATTTTTTTTTTAAATCTCAATTTTAAGATTTATAACATACCTCCATAGACATAAAAAAAAAGTTTTTTAATAAATCTAAGAATAAGTTTTAACTATGGATAAATTTTTACTTCCTTATTTCATTTTTAAATTTAAAAACTACATAATTAGAAACTACATTTCAATAATAAAATCTGAAAGTTTTACTACAAATGTATGCCTATCTAAAGTTCTGAAAAACATGCAAAAAATGATTCTGAATTCTTTAGTTTACTTTATACCTTTTTGTCTAGTTTATTTATTTAATTTATCGTAAGTTTTTTATTGACAAAAATATATTTCTATGTATGGTCATCAACCATGAGTCATGAGCATGACACATAAGTTTCTTAAAACAAACAAATGTTATTGTTCGCGTTCCTTTTTGCGGGAAAACTCTTTTCTTCTCTCAACTACTGTCAGCTACACCAGCTCTTGTAAAAGAACAGATGAGAGAAGTAGATAATTAAATAATTTCCGGCAGATGGCTTTAATTAAAATTTTTCAGAATAAATGGTTTTTCACTTAAATTGGTTATGTTTATATATAATTTTTTATTTGATTACCAATAAACACTAACCCCTTCCTTTTTAAAAAATATTCTTTATATTTATATCAGCAATAAACCTTAATTTTTTCACTTTATTTTCAATATTTAAATATATTAAATATAATAAATTAACTTCTCAAATGACAGGTAGTTTTAGACTGTCAAATATATGTATGACAAATTAATCTGACAATTATGTAGATAACAAAAATTAGGAATATTTTTACTAACTACTTCTATATACTCTTTATTAAACTTTTTGCTAAAAGGAACGCTTTAATTAAAAAAAATTCGTGTGGTATGTCAAAGTAAAACTAAAAATAATTTTTTATTATAAAAATACATTTTTCGATGTTTAAAATGTAAAATAAACTTTTTTAATTTTTCGGGTTTAACCTAAATCAAAACATAAAAAATTTTATACAGCAGTACGTCAATATATCTATCTACATATCCGTAAACCGATACGCGCGAGTTATATATATGCATAGCAATAAAAAAGAAAATAAAAATGATAAAACTATGCATGTAGATAATCTACCTACCAATAATCCACAAGAATTAACATGTTTTAAAAATAACAGATATGCTAATGTATTATCAGCTATCAATGAAAAAATAAACCATAAATAATAATTTAAGAAGACTGTAATAAAATAAAATATTAAATCAATATAATATTGATAAACAAATCCTAACATGTTCTTTACACAATAACATTTCATATCAGGTAAACATTGTAATAAAGATTAATGAACAAACCAAGAAATGTTTTAACAAAAGATTAGAAAACAATTAAGATAATGTTTTAACTAAATATTAATATTAGATTAAGTTTTATATTATAGATTGAAACAAAGAAATTACTTTCTTTATCCTTTTAAATATACAAATAGTAAATAAGGTTTAATATAAATACTAGTACATTGTTAAAAAGAAAGGCAGTCTAATTTACGCTTAAGTACTTGAATGTTGTACTCATGTAAAATTTCTAATAAATAAATATCGTTGTTTAAATAAAAAATTGAATTAACTTTAATTAATATTGTGGTATTAATAAAGCGAATAAAAATAAATAAAAGAAAGAACAAAAAATATATTTTTATATTTTTTTTTTTTTTAATAACTCCATAAGGAAAAAACAAGATTCGCGTATATGGAAAAGAAAAACATTTATTTGAACGTTTTAATTTTGTATTTAATTTTGTTTGTATATATAAAATTTAAAACATATTATAGGTATTTTCAATTATTTTGAATATATGTAATGTATGCTTAAAACAAAATTATCTAAGAATAATATTATTTTAAAATATTTTATTTTTAAAACTTAATCGTAGTACCTAACATAACGAAAAACAATTACAATATTTTTATACGCTTTGTTTATTTTTAAATTTTAAAACTCCGAGGTACAGTACGTCGCAGAAAATTGTGCGCCGTACGCCGTACGCGTTGATTTAGGTTGGGTTCTTATGAAACAAATTATTTTTTTTAACCTTTATTTTTCGCTTTGTCAATTTTTAAATCCGAAGTACCACTACGTCGCGTATTTCGGTTGCTCACATGTATATTTATGTATCTTACTATTTATTTAAAAATTTTTTTTTTAGAAATTATATACCGTACGCGTTGATTTTGGTTAGGCCCTAAGTAACAAATCATTTAAATTACAAATAATTTTTTTAAGAATTATTATGTTTTTTGTTTTAATTTTTTGCAAACAAATTTTATCATTTGTTTGTTTCTCAAACACAATGGGCAATGGCAACTACAGAATATATTTCAAAAGTAGTTTTTTTTATTTTACAAAAAATTTAGCAAAAAGCAACAACAATATACGAAGTTACAAAATATTTTTCTTTAGAAAAAAAAAACATACAGCACTTTTCGCTTATAAACACAATGATGACACGGAAAGTATTCGTCGTAGTAAATAAATGTCGTTTTAAAAGAATGCTGTGAATTTTGAAAAATTAGTATAAGACTTGAACATTGTAGAATGTGCTAATTCTAGAATGGACACTTCGAACTGATTTGCTAGAATTTTATTTGATGTGTTAGCCTCAAGTCTATGTATACATTTTTTATTTTTAATGCGTTATTATGTTTTTTTATATATTCAAAACTAAATACAAAATACTGAATCAATTACCAAACAACATTATCAGATATAATAATAAAAATTTTAAATAAAAGAATATGAATTTAATAAACAACTTATAATTTTAGGAAAAATTTAATTCATTGGAAAAAGTGTAACGTTTATTATATTTAAAGTTGATCTAATAAATACAAAACACAACAAATGCTAAAAAGTAAAACCATTAGAAATGAATAAATTTTTACTTTTCGCTCTTTGTAAACATAATATTGTTAAAACTGAGTTCGTTATAAATGAAAACTACTGTATAAACAAAATATATTGCTTTCATTTTGAAAAGATCTTATTTTTTTCCACCAGAATTTTAATTCTACTTCACTTGTTAAGATAAAGAAAACAAAACAAAAACAAAACAAAAGTTTTAAAAAAATTTAAATCTCCTTTTTCCTTGAACATTTGAACTAAACAAAACAAAAAAAAAACATAAGTCGGCCCCTATAATAATTTGATTGAGCTGCGAGTTACAACCAAAAAGAGTTACATTAACACATAAAATCCGCGCATAATATTAAAGTCGTAAGACACAACTTTAAACCGCGTGACCGTTAAATTTAATTTTACTTTAAATTTAAGACGCGTTTTCACCTGAAAAAACGCAGTATTCTAAAATAACATTGTAATATGAAAACAAAAAAAAACTTTCGTTTGGTTGCTGTTTCATTAAAATTGGTCTTATAGTTTGCCCTAAAAAGGGATGTTTATATTTGTATGAAAAAAAAATAAATATTATGATATGCAAAGATTAACCTCGTAGTACAAAAAATGTTAGTTAATTTAGAATTAAATTATTTGGAGTAAAAACAATATACAAAAGTTTTGGAAAGTAAGAAAAAATAAAAGAAACAAGTGAAATGAAACAAAAAAACCAATGGTTTTTTAAAAAGCTCATTTTATAAATTACATAGTGCTTCAGGCTAAGTATTTTATCATTTATTTTTATAAAAATTAATGATATTATAATATAGTAATTTAATCAATTCTTTATTAATAATGGATAATAGTGAAATAAATACTTCGTATATAATCCTAATGTACTCAAGAAACAAGTGCGAAATATAATGCAGCAGCTCAGTGTTAACGTTAAATTTTGGAAAAATATACAAATATATAATGGTGAATAACTGATTTATAAAAATCGACTTTAATTTTTCAATCTTCATAGCTTTTCAATAGTGAAGGTTCCCAAATTTTTTTTTTAAGCAAACATATGTTGATTCTCGAAGTTCTGTTTTCAATTCATATTGTGTTTGTGTATACATAAAATTTAAGAGATGAGAAAATCAAAACTTTAATTATATGCAAATAGAAGTTCACGCGATGTACTATAACTCGGATTTTTAAAGTTTACTAATATTGGGAAAGTGTATAAAAATATTATTATTGGTTTTTCTTACATTTCTAATATTATGTTTTAAAAAATAATACCTTTTTAAAATAATTTTTTTTTAAAAATTTCTTATATTCAAAATAATTCAAAATACCTATAATATGAAATTAAAAATATTTTTTGTAGGTACTAAATTAAAACATTCAAATAAATATTTTTCAATAAATTAAATAAGGTACGCGCATATCGATTTACTGATATGTAGATGGGCGTATTGACGTACTGCCGTGTGAAAATTGTACGTCGTCTGTTTTAATTTAGGTTAATTTAGGCCCTATTAATTGAAAATTTATTTTACATTTTAAACAATAATTTTTTTCTTATAATAAAAAACTCTTTTTAGTTTTACTTTGACATAACGAACGAATTTTTTATAATGCATACGTTTCTTTTACAAAAATATACTGACTGCTGATGCAGAGTAGGTAGAAATGGTTTGTAAATGGAACGCTAATTTTTGTTTCAGAAGTATATAATTGTCAAATTAATTATAAGAATTGAATACCTGGTAAAATTTTTTTTTTTACAAATAAAAAAAACTAAAAGCTGCAGCACTTTATTTTAACATATGTTAAAGGTTTTTCTTAAATTTGGAAGGGTTTCTTTAAATTGAAGAAATTGTCTCTTAGTTTTAACCATTTTTGCTTAGATAATAAAATTCTAGGTAAAACTCCAAATAATGATGGAGTTCACAATTGATTTCCTAGAACCTAAAAAATGAAAAGCTGTGGACAGGACGGGGGTGGGCCGATTCATCATAAGTTTGCTAAGCAAAAATTTGAAAAACCTTCTTCATTGAAGGTCTACTAGGTCTTTAAAATTAAAACTTTTGTGTTTTTATAACGCAGTGTATGTTTTTCCAAAATAAAATGTTAACATTGAAGCTCCAACATTATATTTCGCACTTGTTAACAGGTAACTTGAGTGTTTCGGGATTATATTCTAAATATTGATGTAACTATTACTTGTGTTTGTGTGTAATTAAACAATAATATTATCATTTATTTTTATATATATATTTTTATAAAAATAAATGAAAAACAAGTAAAGAAACAGTCAGTCGGTGCAACCGACTCAGAAATACCCTACACATATTTGGTTCAAATTTAATGAGATATCCATAAGTCATTTTAAAACCATAAAAGCTGTTATTAGTTTGATCGTAAGACATCTAACCAAATTAACTTTATAATACTAACAACATTTTCTAATTACTTTATCTATTCAAAAATATTACAAATTCTTACTAACTTTTAACTTATCTATTTTAAAAAATTAAAAAACAAAAAAACTTGAAATAAATAAAAACATATTTATTACAATTACAAAAGTGAAAAAATTTGAATTATTAAATATTGTGATAAAAAGCTAATCAAAGCATAATATATTTAATAATTCAAATTTTTCAAAATTGCAAATATGTTAAATTGTTAGTTAGGTACATAAACTAGAAAAGCTTACAAGCTTAGAAAAGCTTATAAGCACAAAATATGCAATAAATGTATTTCTAAAATACAATTACACTTACTAAGTTATCAATTGATCGTAAGACATAGCTAACCAAATTAACCCTTAATACTAACAACGTTTTCTAATTACTTTATCTATTCAAAAATATTACAAATTCTTAATAACTTATCTATTTAAAAATTGATCCAAAATTAGGGGGCACGCAGGAAATTGTACAGAACACCCATGTGCAAAATTGGAAGCTTCTACATTTGTTTCAAGTTACTATCTTTATTAATTACGAAAATAAGCTTTAAAGTCTTCGGAAATCTGTGGCTGGTCCCCGACCCACTACTCCAACGAGGCCCAAATTTAAAGGACACTAAGAAAATAGGAAGGGACACCCTGATACCAAATTTAGAGGTTCTATCTCCATTGGTTTCGGAATTATGCTCGTTTGGCCTAAATTCGATCAAAAATTTCTAGATTCCGAACCCATGGTCCAATCTCGAACGTACGCAATCCCCTCTGTAGTTTCATTACTAGTAACCTACAGCACAAATTTGATGAAGATCACATCATTAATCGTTGAGTTATCGGGTTTTTTTATATATGTTCGTTAGCCCTTGGATCTATTAAAAGGTCCAGAATCCGAACCCATAGGCCGATTTCACCAATATGCAATCTCCGCCATACTATCAGTCCTAATAACCTAATGTTAAAATTTCTTGAAGATAGCTTCATTGTTTTTTGAGTTGCCGTGCCTACGGACGGACGGACGGTCATGGCTATATCGACTCAGGAGGTCACGATCACAAATATACATACTTTTCCATATCTAGCTCGCTTCCTTTAAGTGGTCACAAATACCATACCAAAGTTAATATAGCCCTTTAACTGTTTCATAGGTGCAGGGTATAAAAAAATTCTCAGTAAGAAATCCTGTATAATTTTGAAAATGTGCTTTTTAAAAACCTTAGTTTTTTAATCATTTGTTTATTTATAATATCACTTTCTGTAATTACTTCTAAAATTGTTTGATTGTTGAAAACCAGAATGATATATTTAAAGAACAAATAATGCAATATAAATAATAGTATCAGTTTCTTAAACAGGCATGGAATATAAATTTTTGGCCACACATATCTTCTAAACGGTACAAGCTAGGATCTTGAAATATTGGAAGAAG
This sequence comes from Dolichopus griseipennis, assembly GCA_963082915.1. Lineage (NCBI taxonomy): Eukaryota > Metazoa > Arthropoda > Insecta > Diptera > Dolichopodidae > Dolichopus > Dolichopus griseipennis. The sequence goes on from OY720441.1 coordinate 275,278,267, forward strand.
TTAGGTCTTCCGAAATTAGTAGGAGTCGGTTAACAAAATTTTTTAGTTAAGCCTCCTGTTTAGGAGCTATAAGGGTTCGAAAATTGAAATTTTGGTATTTTCAAACACCTATAACTTGAATACCTTTTAAAATTTTTTTTAGTAATATGGTGAATTGAAAGATCTATAATTATGTTTCAAACTGTGTCAAAGGTTTTTTTTAATATTGAAAAGTGCCTAAGGTACAGCTTCCGAAAATTTCAAAAAAGCTCTATATTTAAATTAGTATAACAAGAGTTCTGCTAAATGTATTTTCAATCTAAAAACGGGAGAAGAGAGCTGCTTTTATGGGCTTCACAAAAATATAAAGTTAAAATGTATAGGGTTACCATACGGTACTAAAATTTACCATTATGCAAAACTCAATTTTTGAAAATTTTTTGGCCCCACATATCTTCTAAACGGTTAGAGCTAGGGTCTTGAAATTTCGCTAAAATTTAGACCTTTAGAAATTAGTAGGCTCCTGTTTAGGAGCTATAAGGGCTCGAAAATTTAAATTTTGCTATTTTTAAACACCTGTAACTTGAAAACTTGTTCAAATTTTTTTTTAAATTTGAAAGGGTTTCTTTAAATTTTAGCTTTAAATTTGTTGATTTGTTAATTTTATTTGAAGAAAAACTTCAATTTTACAGTGAAATCTATTTTTAAAGAACAAAAACTGCAAAGTACATGAAAAACAAGTAAATAAACAGTTAGTCGATGCAACCGACTTAGAAATACCCTACAACTATTTGGTTCAAATTTAAAGGGAAGTCCATAAGTCATTTTAAAACCATACAAGCTGTTATTAGTTTGATCGTAAGATATAGTTAACCAAATTAACTTTATAATACTAAAAACATTTTCTAATTACTTTATCTATTCAAAAATATTTCAAATTCTTACAAATGAAATATTTAAAAATATTAAAAAACAAAAAAACTTGATATAGATGAAAATATATTTATTTCAATTCAATTACAAAAGTGAAAACATTTGAATTATTAATTTTGTGATAAAAGCTAATCATATATTTAATAATTGAAATTTTTCAAAATTGCAATTATGTTAAATTGTTAGTTTATGTACCTAATGCTAATAAACGCAAAATATGCAATAAATGTATTTTTAAAATATAATTACAAATTTAGAACTTTTCATATAGTTTATTTAAATATAACAATAAATTTTACATAAATGCAACCAGTACCTTTGAATATAGCTTAAGTATTGTACACAATGTCTTAATTATATATCACCTATGGTTTTTAATTTATAAAATATTATACAAAATATGTTTTATAGTAAAATATAAAAGTTTTAAATAAAAACGGAAATAGGAAAGAAACCTCGGGTGTCAAATTTGAAGTTTCTATCTTCATGAATTTCGAAGATAAGCTTTTTAGCACCTGAACCAACACAACAATTAAGTCTAAATTTCGGGGACACATAGGAAGTAACAAATAAATAACAAGGCTTCGAAATTTTAGTCGTTTGGCCTCAGATCGATCAAAAGCTTTTATAATCCGATCCATTGTCCGAACCCGACCAGAACCAATTTAAGATATATGTTCTTTAGTCCTTGAACTTATCAAAGGTTCCAGAACCCTAAACCATGCTACGATTTCGCGAATATGCAGTAAATTAAATTTTTTTTTAGATCTTAAAAAAAAAAAACTGCAATTTGACACTGAAATCTATTTTTAAAGAACAACAACGAACAACAGAAAGTTACAAGAAAATGAAGAGATAGAAAATGTTTTGTTATTTAAATTTAATCATATTATTATTATTCGATTCTTAGTTAGCATTATTTTTACTATTATTAATATTAGAAATTAGCATGAACATTTTTTATGGAATAACAACTATACAAAAGTTAAAAGTTTTAAAAATATTTTATTAAGACTTAACAAAAAGTAATTAGGTATCGTGTCCAAACGAGTTAATATATCGCAACCAAATACACTTAGCTTTCGCACTATTTGAGGAGAGCTAAAAAATTAGTCTTATAAATTAAGTGAATAACTTTTTAGAATAAAAGTTAACTTGCGTTAATACTAAAATTTCATTGAATCTTTGTGCCAAACGTCTAAACAGGTCAAAACCTAATTAACGAAGTGAGCTTCTTTAATAAAAATCTTTGCTTGCGCAAAACTTTCAATAAAATTGATTTAAACTTTTCAGAGAAACATTTCCACAAAATGACAAGACGATCAGTCAAACTCTAATGGCTCGATATCAAGAAGATTGAAAAATTACCCCGTGGCCAAACAGGTTAACTGAACTCAACAAAAATTTGTGTTAGCTTCTCTTTTCGACTGCAAAATCAACCCGGAAAATTGGACACAAATCGGAAACAAAAAATCCTTTTGGTAGTCCGCCGGGCCGAAATGGGTTAATAACATTTAAGCAAAATTTCAATTTAATTGGTCAAACTGTTTTGACACGACATCAAAAATAATGAAGAGCTTCATCACGCCATGTTCCGAAATGGGTTAACCTAACTCTACAAAAATTTGTGTCAGGCTCTCTTTTCGACTGCAAAGCCTCCTGTAGAGTGGGACACAAATCGAAAACAAAAAACTTGTTTTAAAGCTCGCTGGGCCGGAATGGGTTAATATATTCCAACCAACTTAATACAACTAGACTTTACATTTGTGAACCAATATTGGGATTATGATGAATCTAAAAATATTTAGAAAATTCACAAAAATTTTTAAAATACTTGTGTTGATTTCCATTAATTTATTGCGGCACAATATACAAATTGTACTTTTGCTAAAGTTCTATTACACTCTTCCTCGTTTTTTTATGATTTTTTGAAGGAAATGTAGGCTCTTTTTTCGGAAAAAAGTTTTTTAATAAAACTGAAATATTGTTAGAAAAGATTGATGGAAATATTAGGGCTCAAATAGAAGCAAATATTAAAAAAGGTTAGAAATACTAAAAGACTAAAACTTTTAGTTGATAATAGAACTATACATTTCAACAATAAACGAGGAAGACTTTGGTAGACTGTATGAACTCTGGGATACTCGTATGACCATTATATAAACATTATATCATTATTATTATAAACATTAATTAATTTTGGCAAAATTTCAAACATACCAGCTTTATTAGGTGTAGTGTAATGCTCATATAAAAGAAGGAGGTGTATGACAGCTACTCGAACCCTCTGCAGTAGACCAACCAAATTTTGCAGTAACTTTGGCCATTACACTAAACTATTTTTGGAAAAATTTCAGATACCCAACTTCAATAGGTATAGAGTAATGCTCTTATGTAATAAGAAGTTGTATGGCAGCTACTCGAACCCTTTGCAGTAGACCAACCAAATTTTGCAGTAACTTTGGCCATTACATTAAACTATTTTTGGAAAAATTTCAGACACCCAACTTCATTAGGTATAGAGTAATGTTCATATAAAATAAGAAGTTATATGGCAGCTACTCGAACCTACTGCAGTAGACCAACCAAATTTTGCAGTAACTTTGGCCATTACACTAAACTATTTTTGGCAAAATTTCAGACACGCAGCTGTACCTAATGCAGCTACCCGAACCCATGGACCAAAATGGCTGGATTTAAATAGCGAAGACGGCTATTGCAAAAAAACTAATTTGCGAAAATTTCAAAATCCTAACTCCTTTAGTTTTTTAGTTATCATGCGAACGGACGGACGGCCATACATAGCTAAATCGATTTTTTTTTCGATTCTGAATCGATCCATACACGTGTCTATATCTACCCCCCTTATTTTTCTGCGTCACAAACGTAATGGCAAATTTATTATACCCTTTGACCTATAGTCATACGGGTATAAAAACAATTCAGAAATTTTAACAAAATAAAAATTTTGGTGTTAGTAATCAAAAAAATAATATTTTTACTAAAGATAGAAGTAGAACAAATTTTAACGGTAATTTTAATATGAGAAATAAATTTAGTATGAATAATAGAACAAATAATAAATTTTAAAATAATTTTCCCACTTCTAATAATTCTGAACGCTCTCGTCAATCAATTAATTTTTCTAGAAATAAAAATTTTAACATAAACTCAAATCAAATTAAAGAACACCCAAATACTTTTAATTCAAACAGAATAACCAATTTTAACAACTCAAGTCCTAATTCCAATCAAAGCCGTAGACAAACAAATTTTTGTCACTACTCACAATTTAGAAATAGAAATCATAATAGACGTATTTATGATTATTGCAACTATTTCAATGATAAGCCTATTTCGATGGAAGTTGGAAACTTACATTGTTACATTTAAGTTGGATACTACTGTAAATTTCCAGACGAGCCTCGGCATACAACCATTTGATATCAATATAAATGCACTTGAACAAAAAAAAGGTAATTTTCTAGACAAAGTAATTCTTTAAGTAATTCAAGTAATAAAGAAAGAATTGAACTAATAGATGTACTTCAAACCTTTTTTTTAAAGAAGGAAACTCCTTGTCCTTTACTCATGATGTTCAACACAAAATTATAACAACCACAAACGAACCTAACTACTCTAAAATTTACCGGTACCCAAAGGTACATAAACAAGAAGTTGAACATCAAATCAAAGAAATGTTGGAGCAAGGAATAATAGTAGAAAACAATTCTCCTTATAATAGTCCATTACGGATTGTGCCAAAGAAAAAGGACAACTCAGGACAGCAAAAATGGAGAATCGTGATTGATTATAGAAGACTAAATGATGTAACAATTATCGATATATTCCAAATTCCTAATATTAAGGCGATATTAGATAAGCTGGGAACGTTGCAATACTTCACAACACTCGACTTTGCTAAAGGTTTTCACCAGATTTTAGTAAGGCCCGAGGATAGAAGTAAAACAGCATTCTCAACTCCATTTGGCCATTATGATTATGTCCGAATGCCCTTCGGACTCAAAAATGCTCCAGCGACATTTCAAAGACTGATGAATTCTGTATTGATGGAACATATTAATAAAATTTGTGTCGTTTACCTCGACGATGTATTAATTTTTAGCACATCTCTAGAGGAACATGTGACAAATCTAAAAAAAAATCTTAACTCATTAGAGAAAGCAGGACTTAAGGTTCAAATAAACAAATGTAATTTCTTAACTAAAGAAATGCAATACTAAGGGCACATTTTAACACAAGAGGGAATAAAACCAAACCCTGAAAAAATAAAATCGATCAGAAATCTTAAACTACCAGTCATAACAAAACCAATTAAATCATTTCTTGGTATGACAGGCTTTTATAGAAAGTTTATTAAAGACTATGCCAAAGTTGCATTTTTTTATTTTTATTTTTTTTAATTCCTTTTCCACTCCTTTAAGGAGTATAGGGCATTCACCAAGTTTATTTTAAACTAGGCTTCAGTTTCTTTAATCATAATATTCACAGGCCGTTGATTACTCGGCTGTAGCTATTGTATAAGGTTATGAAATATGAATGCACAAATGTATATATAAATAATTCTTGTGGGCCATCTATAATCTTACACAAGAATTATTTATATATTTTTATTAAATCTTATATTAGGATATAAACTATTATATAATTATACAATTTTACGATATTTTTTTTATTAGATATGATCTAACCGGGGTTTGAACCCGAGACCTTCCACATGAAAGGCGGCGTTTTTACCACTACGCCATTGGTCAGATTGTTGCCAAAGTTGCATATACTATTGTAAAATATTTGAAAAAAAACATTAAAATTAATAAAAACGATCCAAATTTCATTGATGCCTTTGAAAAATTAAAGGATATCATTACCGATTACCCTATATTAACATATCCTAATTTTAATAAAAAATTTAAATTAGTCACTGATGCAAGCAATTTTGCACAGGTGCAGTTTTGACTCAAGATGGTCACCCATCTGCTACGCTTCTAGAACTCAGAAGGATCATGAGAAAAATTATTCATCGACTGAAAAAGAGTTGTTAACTATCGTTTTGGGGACAAAGTACTTCCGCCCATATTTATATGGAAAAGAATTCGACTTATTTACTGACCATCAATCACTCAAATGGTTACAAACAAAAAATGCAGGAAAGGACATCAATCCTAGGCTTCAAATGTTACTAATTCAACTAGGTGAATACGATTCTAGAATAGAATATAAGTTAATTTACCTTGAGTAAATTTGTTTGTTCTTATTATAATTCTTGTGACCAAGGCAGCCTCACCATTGGATATACAAAGAAATATGGCTTGATCACAAGTTAAAAATAATAAGATAAGTGGTTCTTTTGAGAATCTACTATAGTAATTTAATGATTAAATCTAATTATAGTAATTTAATGATTACAAAGCAAATTTTAGTTTTAATACAAAATTAATGCAAAAAAATGAATAACAGGAATTTTACTTAAAAATTAGAAATTCTCACGGGAAAATTTACTGATACAATTTGACACCCGCACTTTGGTTGCGTGTATTGTTAAATTGTTGTTTACTTATACGATTAATTGACTTGTGTTAACTTCTCCCCTTGTTAAGCTTGAAACGTCCTCGTTTTGAAGTTCTACTTTCTTAATTATTGTGTTTATTTGTTCGGTTTTAAAATTGTAATGCGTTTTCCGTTTACAAATGATCTTAATGCAAATAGAAAAAATTAAAAGTATTATAAATGAAATTATTACCCATTTTTGAATTTTTTCTTTTGTTAATTTTTCACGAATAGTGTTTATATGGTGTAGTGCATTTACTATTTCACTCATTTATCAGAATTTCACTCATTTATTTGATTACAATACTTAACTATATTTCATTAGAAATAAAACATATACCTTTAATTACTTAAAAAAAAAAACATCAATAAATATATACCGTCGTAAAAGTTGACACAGCATTTTTCACAGCACTTTTTACATATGATATTAATAAAAAAATAACATAACTTTTACTTTTTAATTTTAACTTAAAAATTCTAAAACCATAGCAACAATGAATATACCTACCGTACATATGTTTGAAAATAAATATTGTACATAATGATAGTATTACTAAAAATACTATTAATTTATATTATACATAAAAATGCATACGGAAGGGAATTCCTGAGCATTGCACTCTTTTTTTTATTTATAAGACTTAAGAAATTTATATGAACCTAATGTGTGTCACATATTGTCACCAAATACTATTGTAAATTAAAATATTATTTTAACCTTTATTTGTTTCTTAAAATGCCCTTCTGGCATTTTATTAGTCAATAAGTCAATATTGTTATATAAACAGCTCATGCATTTAAAGGTTTTACGATATTAAATGCAAATGCATCAGCATTGCTGATGCATTTAAAAGCTTTTACGATATTAAATGCAAATGCATCAGCATTTATAATTAAAGTGTAAAGGTTTCCATGGAACTGAAGAATGCATAAAATACAAAGAAGGAAAGAATCTTTCTCCTTTCTTTTTCGAGTCGTGCTTAAGAGCAGACATAAATAAAAATAAAATAATTAGAATCCACAAGTGGTTGTTTTTTATTTAAATTCGGAACTCTCGAAACCGGAAGAACCTCAACACAAAACTGGCGCAGTCGGTATACCGGTTGAAAACGAAGAAAAATTTAAATTTTTACGCCATTAAAGTGGTTTAAAAAAAAAAAAAAAATTAAATTAAAAGAAAAAAAAAAAAAAACAAAAACGTTTAAAATATAACATAAACTGTTGTGTCTCATAATAAAATAAATAGTGAAGAAAAAAAAAAAAGTATGAACCTTAAAAACTATCACTTCTCAAATTAAAAAAAAAAAAAGGGTACAAATATGAAAACTACCAGAAATCGCATTGTAAGTGCAAACAAAACATTATAGAACAAGCAAATTAAATTTAAACAAGAAATTTTTACGATTTAACAAAAAAAACATCCGATGGACTAATCTACCATTTTATGATACTAATGATAATTGTGCCTAAGAAATAAATTTAAAATAAAACAAAAAAAATATATATTTCATATTCGAGTGCCTTTAAAATTAATTATCTACGTGTTAATTATGTAATTCGTATAATATTCTTATAAAATAACTGTAAATGGTCACTCTATGTTTGTAATTAATTATAATAATCTTAATTGTTTTTGTACAAAAATCACACCATAAAATTAACCAATCAAGAATATGTAACCGTAACAGTAAATACTATGTAAAAATTGTTTGAAATAAATCTAAAATCAAAAAAGGTCACTTCAGTTCTGATCTTGTAAAGTGCAACATATAATAAAATATTTCTTAATAAAATTAAAATAAATTGTGTATTTTTTTTAAAAATAATAACAATAATTAAATTAAATTTTTTTTTCTCTATTAAAAAAAAAAAAAACAAAAAAAAAAATAAGTTTTGGAGTATTTGAAGGTACAAAAAGTGACTATACAAGAACAATTATTATAAACAAGTATTATAAAATATAACTAAATATAACTAAACAATTATTATAACCTAATAACTAAATGATAATTTTTTCTATTTAAAAAAAAAAAAAAATTAAAAATATATCTAAACTTTATCAAATTTTGTATATTAAAAATATTTTTAAATCAAGTTAAACGATTCTGTATTTAGATTTATATAAAACTAAAGTTTGTAAACCACATTACATTAGTTTAAGAATTTAAAAAAAAAAAAAAAAAAATATGTATGGACTGAAATTCAAAATGTTAGTTTTAGGAACTACTATTAAATATAACTTAATTTAAAATCATAAATATTTTTAATAAAAATTTAAATTGGTGTAGTTTGTTTAAAAAATTTAATAATTAAACGATGTACATAAAAAAAAAATTTTTAAAAATAAATATATATATTGAAACTACATATAATAAAAAGCTTTTAAATAAATTAGACCTATGTTTAGAAAAAATAAAAAATATTTGAATTTGAAATATGTATAGATATATAATTAAAATTAATCAGTTATTAAAGTAAAAGAATTGATTTCATTTAATAATAATAAAAAAAAAAAAATTAATATAACAATAAAAAAGAACAATATATGCTTTAAAAATATAACATTTTATATTAATTAAAATATATTTTTTGTATGAAATCGTTAATATTGATTTTATGTGTACATATTTATATATGCTGGTGTATTTGTTTACTTAGGTTAAATAAGCAAGCAAGGAAATTTGAAACTTCATTAGCTCAGTTGCTTTATTATATGATTTTTATTGATTTAAAAAAAAAAAACAAAAAAAGTTATTTTTGAAAAAGATTTTATGAATAATAAATTCGACTAAGTATTTATAAAAATAAAATAAATAAAAAAAAAACAAAAAAAAAAAAAAAACCAAAAAAATATAAGTTTGGATATTTAAAAAAATTTTTGAATGCACTAAAGTGACTTTATAGTGATAAAAATTCTAAAAAAAATTTTTTTTTATTAAAAAATTCAAAAAAAAAATCAAGGTCAGTGATCGCACGACCATTTAAAACAAAAAAAGTTCTGAAGGAATTTTTTTTTAATTTTGTGAAAAATTCTAATTAAGAAAAATAAAGAAAACTAATAATAAAGAAAACTTTTGTCGTTCTATTAATCTAATTTTGTTTAAGAAATCATACAACAAAAAAAAAAATATATCTATGTATTTCGTTTATTCATAAAATCTATACCCATCTAAATCACACATAAAAAGCGAAAAACTAAACTTTAGGAACAAATTTGGAATTATGTAAGGAAATTGGAATTAAATAAGACTTAATTTTTTAAATTACAAATCAATTAAATAAAATTCATGATTAAATTTTTATAATATTATAAAGGATTATATTAATAATAATTATATTATTAATATTAATGTCGAATTACTATAAAAAATTATATTAATTTATTACATAAATAAATTTTTATAGCATCGTAAAAAATTATATTATGTATAATTTAATAATCAAATTATTACATTAACAAATTATTATAAAACCTCTTTTTCTTTACAAAAAAAATTTCTGTGAATTTTAAATAAAAACTGTCTTGTTATTAACTTGCAACTATAAATCTCCTGTTTCCGTATCATTGAGAAAATTTTTAATTTCTTTTTTAACTACTTTAATTTCATTAAATAATAAAAAAAAAAAAAAAAAAAAAAAAAAAAATAATTTATAACTTTAATATAAAATCTAAATTTAATAATGAATCAAGAAGCAAGAGAAACGTTGCAATTCCTTGCAAAAAGTATCAGTTATATGCCTACGTTCGATGGTAAGAAATTCGAATTACTTGGCTTTATCCAGAGAATCGAATCATTAATTCCCATAATAGAACCCCTAATGCAAGAAGATAAATTAATAGTATTAAATTACATACTTGACAAAATCTCTGGTAAACCAAAAGAGAGTATACTCATGAACGGTACAATACAAACTTGGAATAAACTAAAAGAATTGCTAATAAGGGATTTCGGAGAAAAAACTCCAGTGGAAGATCTTGTAGATGAAATAAGACTTTGTAGATGCGATTCTACAATAGAAAATTTTTTTCAAAAAATAAAATCCATTCTCTGTAGAATAAACAATAGTAAACTCTTAACCAGCGTAAACATTGCAGAAGAATTAAATTCAAATGATAGACTAGCTCTAAAACATTTCATTAAAAACCTCCCACCTTTAGCCAAGAACCTGATAGTATGCAAAAATCCAAGTACCCTAAGTGGCGCTTACGATGAATTACAAAAAAATAGCTACCTATTTCTTTCACACGATCAGAGGGGAAATTGTCCCAAAAATATTCAAAGCAGTAATTTTTCACAAAACAGGTCTTTTACAACAAATAACCGCTCGTTGCCCAATAACAACAATAATAATAATAACTTTAGAAATCATAATAATAATTTTCATAGGGCTAATGTATTGCAAAATAATGGACAATCACACCGAACCAATAGAAACTTTACAAGACCAGTGGTCCCAAACAATACTAATAATGAACCCATCGATACATTTACGAACCAAAACTATAACAATAATTATAGTTATATTAGAAATCACAATAACCCCAACAGGGTTAACGAATGGCAAAACAGTGGAATATCACGCCGAACTAATACAAATCACACAAGACAAGTCCCAAACAATAATAATGAAGAAGCCATGGATACCTATACGAATCAAAATTGCGACAATACTTTCACACAGCCAAATTTTCATTCAGTAGGCACAAACAATTACCCTATATAACAGTGAAATCTAAAACCAGAGACCTAAGATTTATTATTGATTCCGGTGCTGAACATAGCATTATTAACCCTCATAATTGCCACCCAAAATGGAGAATTAACCAAAGTAAATCAATAAAAGTTTTAAACAGAACTATCACAACAAACGCTCATTACAGTTTTCCGATTTTCAAAGAATTTAACGAAAATCAGGACTATTTTGTAGACTTTCTGGAATATAATTTCCACAACTATTTCGACGGTATAATTGGAAATAACATTCTTGTTAATTTAGAAGCAATAATAAACTTTAAAGAAAGACTTCTAGTCACTAGAAATTCACGCCTTACCCTTTACCTCAACGAGGAAGAGGAAATATACAAAAAAAATTGCTATACGGACAACTCCACGAATATTTTTAATAACGAACATCATGACAATAAAATTCCAATCGAAAATTTTTCTAAACATCTAAATAATAAAGATCGCAAAAGACTCGAACTATTACTACTATCATACAAGGATGTATTTTATAAGGAAGGAAATGACCTCTCATTTTCTTCTAAAGTAAAGCATAAAATTATAACTAAATCTGATAGACCTATTTATAATAAGTCATACCGCTACCCAGAAATTCATAGGGCGGAGGTTGATAAACAAATAAGCGAAATGCTTAAACAGGGCATAATTAAACGTAGCAATAGCCCTTACAACTCACCCATTTGGGTAGTCCCAAAAAAAATCGATAGCTCTGCCATACAAAAATGGAGGATAGTCATAGACTATCGGAAGCTAAACGACCAAACAGTAGATGATAAATTTCCCATCCCTAATATGGGAGAACTCTTTGACAAATTAGGAAAATGCATGTATTTTTCCACTATTGATTTGGCCAAAGGGTTCCACCAAGTCGAAGTTCATCCCGAAGATCGAGCGAAAACGGCATTCTCAACATCAAGCGGCCATTACGAATTCATTCGTATGCCTTTTGGATTGAAAAACGCACCAGCGACTTTCCAAAGGCTTATGAATGACGTATTAGGTGACCTAGTTGACAAAATTTGTGTCGTTTACCTTGATGACATCCTTGTATTTTCCACGAGCTTAGATGAACATTTATTCAATCTAAGAAAGGTATTACAAAAAATAAGGGAATCAAATTTAAAAATTCAGATTAATAAATGTCACTTCTCTGCTGAATCTACCAATTTCTTAGGGCATGTCATTGTAAACGGAGGTATTAAGCCTGATCTAACCAAGGTTGAAGCTTATCAGAAAATGAAACTTCCAACGACTGTTAAACAAATAAAACAGTTTCTCGGTATCAGTGGCTTTTACCGAAAATTCATAAAAGACTACTCGAAAGTCGCATATCCAATGATAAAATTTTTGAAAAAAGGAAACAAAATAAATGTATTAGACCCAGAGTACAAAAATGCATTTAATAAATTGAAAAGCCTTTTAACTAGCGATCCCGTACTCAGAAGCCCAGATTTCAGTAAAGAATTCGTTCTGACAACGGACGCGTCAAACCACGCGATAGGCGCAGTTCTAAGTCAGAATAACCACCCTATCTGTTACGCATCTCGAACATTAAATAATCACGAAACAAAGTATTTCACCACCGAAAAGGAGCTCCTCGCGATAGTTTGGGCAGTTAAATATTTTCGAACCTACCTGTATGGAAGAAAATTTGCCATACGCACTGACCATAAGCCTCTTGTCTGGCTAAGTAATGTCAAAGAACCCAACATGAAGTTACAACGATGGAAAATCCAATTGAATGAGTATGATTTTACCATTAGTTATTTAAAAGGAAAAGAAAATTATGTAGCAGACAGTTTAAGTAGGATTATAGATAAAGATTTACACGAAGACGAAAATATAACATCCATAAATGTCTTTAATAATGACAACGTAACCTACGATAATGAAAGCGTTGTTAATGAAACGTATTCTACCCAAGCCACTATACATAGTGGAGAAGAAGATGAGACTTTCTACATTCCTATCAGCGAAAAAGCCATAAATCTTTACAAAAACCAATTATATTTAAGTCTTGGGGTAAAAGAAAAAATTTCCCTAAAAATTGTTAATAAAAAAATTCAGAACCATGTGGTAGTCACGGAAAATTCCAACCTTCTAGAAATTATGAAAAAAACTTTACTTACTAAAGGCGTTATGTGCATTCATTGCGAGAACACAAATCTATTTTTAAAATTCCAAAACTGTTATGTTAAAGATTACGTCCACAATAAATGCCTAAAATTAATTAAATCTAACATTAAATTAAAAGAAATCTTCGATAAAGAAGAAATGCTAAACCTAATAAAAAAAGAACACCAAACAAATAATCATCGAGGTATTAACGAAGTATTTTATAACCTCAAACAAAAATATTACTTTCCAAATTTAATGAAACTAATAACCATCTACGTTAATAATTGCGAAGTTTGCATGCTAGCAAAACATGATCGACATCCTGTCAAAATACCCTTTACAATAACAGAAAACACAAAAAAAATTAACGAAATCGTTCACATTGACATATGGTTCCCATGTAGAAACCAAATGTACCTTACAACCATCGATAAGTTCTCTAAATATGCTACAATACACAAACTCAACGACAGAACATAGATTTCTATTCTAAAAGCTATTAAAGAAAGAATAAGATTTTTAGGAAAAATGAAAATAATCGTCTTTGACAATGAAACATGTATTTGACATAATTCTGTAGAATTATTCCTCAAACAAAACGACATTCAATCCCATGTCACTACAGCAGGTTGTAAAACAGGAAATGCTGATGTCGAACGCCTTCACGGCACACTTAACGAACACCTTAGATTGTTAGAAATAGACAAACATGGAAACGAAAATTTAGACGAAAAAGTTCACAATACTATAATTTTCTATAATCAAACAAGAGAAACTAAAACCTATAGACTTTATCGAAAAAAATTTGAACACGGAAGAAATTAATAACCTTGCGACACAATTCGAACAAAACAAAACTTCTCGTATCAACAGTCTAAACGAAAAACGAGATACACGACAATACGAGCTTACTGATAACGTAGTAATTAATAGAAATGTAGGTAAAATAAAACCCAAATACAAGAAACTGAATCAATTTAAAAAACAAAACAACTACGTGTTTGATACGAGTAATAAACGAAATACTAGATACACATCCAAACAAATTAAAAGAAAATTTAAGTACCAAAATTAAATTTACATTAAACAAGATTAGATTACAATCAGAAAACATGATAATAGGAATAAATAAAATTAGATATATAAGTAAATTTTAAAATAAATAAAAAATTATAGGAATATGATATAAGACTAAATTAAAATTGAAGTTGTTGAAAAATTTTTTTTTAAAATATTTTATGTATGATAAAAAGAATAAATAAAATTAGGTATATAAGTAAATTTTAAAATAAACAAAATATTATAAGAATATAATATAAGACTAAATTAAAATTGAAGTTGTTGAAAAGTTTTTTTTTGAAATATTTTATGTATTCATTGGCATACTATTTTAAATTATAAGTAATTATAACTAAGGCCAAAATAATGTAAGCATTCTTTTCACCATGGACAGCTGATATACAAAAAGCAAAAAATAATAATAATAACAAAATTTAAAATACCTACATAATCTTTGCAGGGACCGCAAAGATCTTAAGTGGGGAGGTGTTATATAAACAGCTGATGCATTTAAAGGTTTTACGATATTAAATGCAAATGCATCAGCATTGCTGATGCATTTAAAAGCTTTTACGATATTAAATGCAAATGCATCAGCATTTATAATTAAAGTGTAAAGCTTTCCATGGAACTGAAGAATGCATAAAATACAAAGAAGGAAAGAATCTTTCTCCTTTCTTTTTCGAGTCGTGCTTAAGAGCAGACATAAATAAAAATAAAATAATTAGAATCCACAAGTGGTTGTTTTTTATTTAAATTCGGAACTCTCGAAACCGGAAGAACCTCAACACAAAACTATATCCAATAAATAATTGTAAATAAATTTTGTATAAATAGCTTTACATTTTTATAATAAAGACAGTTCAGAATCATATCTTGACTACCAACAGTCAAAAACCAAAAAATTTAAATCTTTTTTATGTAAAAACTTGACATGAACAGAACTTCAAATTTAGCGTATGCTTAGGAGTACTACTCTGATACTAAAAATTAGATTGCTAAAGGTATCTTAGTAACTGACTAAAGTACGAGGTATAACTATAATAAACAAGCAATATATATCACACATATATTACATGGCGATCTTGCAACGATAGACCATCCTGCAACGATAGACGATCCTGCAACTATAGACGATCCTGCAACTATAGACGATCCTGCAACTTTAGACGACCCTGCAGTTATAGACTATAACAGATGAACAAACCAGCATTCAAGGAGAAGTTCAACCCCATCCAAAAATTAGAACCATTGAAAGAAGTATTGGAGAAGCATCCAACCTGTGGTCCAAAACCGTTAACATTGGAAGAGTATGGGACAAGATCATAAAAAGCCAATCCAGTAGAATTAGTACAAAAAAAAAAAGAAAATATCAGAGGAGGTACATTAATCAACATATGCAGAGAGATTAAAAATCTCTACAGGCTAATACCTATAACCAAAGACGAAAAAACCAAGGAAGCATTCATTGAACAAATCAAAGAATTAAAAAGACGCAAATGGCAGTTCATTAAAGAAAGAAATAAGAACAAGAAGAAGAAGATCCAACCAATGAAAACCCTAAGTTATATTTGAATAGTCTTACTTATAATAAAATTGTCACAACAATATTTCATACAACCAAATGAAAGGCATCTTTTCTATAATTCACTGAACATTAAAATGGGAGTAAAAGTATTAAGAGAAACACAAATTATAATAGCAATAGAAATAACTTTAACAGAATTAATTATAACGGTAACTTAAATAGAAATAACTTGAACAGAAACAACAACAACAACAACTTTAATAAAAATAACAACTTCAACAGAAACAACTATAACAACTCTAATAGAATTAACAACTTCAACAGAAACAATTACAATAACAACAATTTCAAAAGAAACAACAATAATAATAACAGACATAGCAATACAAATAATCCTAACAGAAATAATTTTAATAGAAATAGAAACCAAAATAGAAACAACAGACATATAAACCATATAACCACAGAACAGGGAAACGACAACAACCTTGAAGTTTAACACCGTGCCGAGGAAACCAGTTTATAAATAAACTAAAAATATATTATATAAACAATAAGAAAATAAATTACATAACCTTACAAACAAATCTCACCAATAGACCCTTAACTTTCTTACTAGATACTGGCGCAGAAATTTCAATAATTAAAGAAAAAATTATAAATGATCAGGAATTAATAAACTTAAATAATAAATGCAAAATAACTGGCGTAAACGAACTTGCCGTATTATCACTAGGTAATGTACAGACAACTTTAAAAATACAGAACTTTGATTTAAAACAAAATTTTCAAGTAGTCAACTCAGATTTTCCTATACCGACTAATGGTATATTAGGTACAGATTTTCTACACCGATACTACAGCTTAATAGATTTCGAAACATTTACAACTACTTTAAAAATAGTCAATGAAGAATCAACTTTACCAATAGAAACTCACATCCCAAACCATCATAATTTAGTAATACCCGCAAGAACTGAGATGATACATCTAATAAAAATCGATATCACAGAAGACAGTTTAATACTAAATCAACAATTAGGAACAATATTTTTATTGCAAACATAATAGTACCAGCAAAAGGTGTAGCACACGTGAAAATCTTAAACACATCAAATCACAAAATAACAATATTTAACTTTACACTACAAATCGAACCACTCAAAAACTACACTATCTTCAATCTAAAACAAAACAAAACTCAGAGAGAAACAATATTGCTGAACGAATTAAATATAAAAAATCTAGATAATGAAGCCAAGAATTCAGTTATCAATATTTGCAAAAACTTTTCAGACATTTTCCATCTAAAAAATGACAAACTCTCATATAACAACTTTTACGAACAACACATTGATCTTCAAGATAAAACCCCAGTTTATATCAAAATTTACAGGCTTCCACAAACTCAAATAAATGAAATAAACAACAAAGTAAAAGAATTGATCAGAGATAAACTTGTAGAACCATAAATCAGCCCATACAATTCTCCGTTATTAATTGTTCCAAAGAAATCTTCAAACGACGAAAAGAAATGGATACTGGTAGTGGATTATAGACACAAATTTAATAAACGTTTTTACAAGATTGAAAGAATCCAATTTAAAGTTAAATCCAGCTAAATGTACATTTTTGCAGACAGAAGTCACGTTCCTAGGACATTTAATTACACAACAAGGAATAAAACCTGACCCTTCCAAATATGATATCATAAACAAATACCCAACACCTACAAACGCCGACGACACCATAAGATTTGTAGCTTTCTGCAATTACTACCGCAGATTTATACAAGATTTTGCCGATATAGCAAAACCATTAAACAACTTATCTACAAAGAACACAGTTTTTAAATGGACTCCAGAATGTGAAAAAGCATTCATAACTTTGAAAGAAAAACTGATTCATCCACCAATATTAAAATTTCCAAATTTTGATGAAGAATTCATAATAACAACTGACGCATCCAACTTTGCTTTAGGCGCTGTTTTGTCACAAGGAGAAATAGGTAGCGACCGACCAATCGCTTACGCTAGCAGATCTTTGAACAAACATGAGTTGAACAAGCCGAGAATAGAGAAAGAATTATTAAGTATACACTGGGTATACTTAATAATAAGTATACAATAACATACTTCAGACCCTATGTATACAGCACAACGTTCACAGTAGTTACAGATCACAGACCTTTAGTCAGTCTGTTTTCTCACAACAATTCTTCATCCAAAATGACGAGAATTAGACTGGAATTAGCAGATTATAATTTTAAAATAATATATAAACAAGGAAAAATTAACACAAATGCCGACGTACTATCCCGAATACAGATTGATTCAGAAATATTAAAACAAATGATTCCTAGTAATAAAATTAACGTAATTACGAGAAGCAAACAAAACTTAAAACAGAAACCAGACAATAACAACAACAGCAGTACATTGACACAGAAGTCTGATCAACTTCATACGTGGCAATGCACCTCTCTGTCTGAGACAAGAAATATTAAGAAAATGAAATTTGAAATCGTTAACGATATGAATAAAAATATAAATATAAATGAAAAAGGGGAAATTACTATACCGGTAAAGATAAGCGATAATTCATATCAGGACTTAGGTCGGATCTTGGAGAAACTTATCCTATTTTTGAAAAACAAAAGAATAAATAAACTAGCGCTAGGTGATGATGATATAATATTTAAAAATATAGAAATTAATAAATTTAAAAGGTTGTACAACGAGATAATGAATAAAATGAAATTAAATAAAATAAAAATTTTAATATATACCCCACCAAAAATTATCACAGAAAATGAATCAATGCATAAAATAATAAAAGAATATCATTACACTCAACAAGGAGGTCACACGGGAATAAAAAGAACCATTAATAAAATAAAGCAACGTTATATATGGAAAAATTTGAATAAAATGGTAAAAGAATACATTAATAAATGTAAAACATGTGCGAAAAATAAAATTTACAAACACAATAAAGAGAAATTCACAATTACTAATACACCATCATCTGCTTTTGAGTCCATAAGTATAGACACCGTAGGTCCGTTGAGGTTATGTAACGACAACAGATACATATTAACAATACAATGCGAATTAATAAAATACACCGAGGCTATCACAATTAAAACAAAAGAAGCAAAAACTATAGCTAAAGCTCTAGTTACAAACATTATTTTGAGGTATGGTAACTTTAAAAGCATAAAAACAGATCTTGGTACTGAATTTATTAACGATATTTTCACTAATATCTGTAAAACATTCAACATAGAACATCTTAAGTCAACTCCGTATCATCATGAAACCTTCGGTTCAATCGAACGGAACCATAGAGTTATAAATGAATATCTTTTATCATTTACACAAGACTACGAATGGGAAGAATGGATACCGTATTTCACGTTCTGTTACAACACAACACCACACACAGACACAAACTATTCTCCATTTGGATTGATTTACGGAAAGATATCAAACCTACCGACAAATTTTAGTACAAATACACACATATCTATACAGGATATAAATGAATACGTACTTGAACTAAAAACTAGACTGAAATTCGCGGCTAAACAAGCAAAAAATATGTTAGAAATAGCTAAAGTAAAAAGAAAAACTACACATGATATAAAAGTCAAACCAATAATATTTAAAATTGGTGATTTAGTTTTAATTCAAAATGAAAAGAAAAATAAATTATGTAGTCCATATATAGGACCTTATAAAATAACAAAAACAAATAATGTGAATTCTGTTGTGAAAATTAAAGATAAAGAAAAAGAAATTCACAAGAACAGATTAAAAATATTTAACTATAAGACATAATGTATATATTATATATTTCAATTTAAAAATAATATTTTTTTTTTACTACTATAAACTATTAAATAAATATAAAATTTACATGTAAATCATAAATAAAAATTATATATAAGTATATAGACAACATTTTTTTTAAAAAACTTTTTAAATATAGACTTTATATATGTATAGAACAAATAATGTATAAACCAAAAAAAAAAAAACCTTTTAAAAGTAAGAAATTGTAAAAACATAGATAAAAACAATTACAAGCCAAAATTTTTTATATAGGTACTAATTATAAAAATAATAAAATTTCCTTTTAATAAAATAAAAACAAATTTCATAATAAGTTTAAAACAAAAAAAGAATTTTCTTTTGTACAAAATTTGCATTCACTATTTCACTCATTGATCAGAATTTCACTCATTTATTTGATTACAATACTTAACTATATTTCATTAGAAATAAAACATATACCTTTAATTACTTTTAAAAAAAAAACATAAATAAATATATACAGTCATAAAAGTTGACACAGCACTTTTCACAGCACTTTTTACGTTAGTTGATGTTGATCGAATAGAGTTATGTTGGGAATATCATTGAGGATTATTAGACCTTCTTCAATTTGCTGTACTTTGGGTATTTCATGTGAAGATTCTGTTGAACAAGTAGCTTTATTATTATTTAATATTTGCGTGACACATTTAGGAAAAGTTGGTCTGCAAATGTTGATTGGAGTTGAGTTTGAGCATTCGGTTAGTGGCTGGTAATATTTTTCACATTTTGCTGCGATTTTGATCTCCAAGGTTAAAATTTTATTGAGTTGAATTACGAGGTAGATTGTTATGAAATCACAAAAATTTTCTATTTTCGGAATTTTTAAAATATATTGAATAAAATTAGCATTTTGTAATATTTTTATTTTAGTAACTGTTGTAATTTGGTTTACTCTCTCTTGTAGTATCATATTAATTTCAGTTTGTCTGTTATGATTTTCTATTAGTGTTAATAGTAGTTCATAATCATCGTGGTCTGGTGTTCCTGCGATAAATTTTAAAGCGCTACCGAGAAAGTTGATTGACCTAGCGAGGCTTTTGGGAATTCCCAATATCTTTAATATGTGGGAGATCTCGTCAATTTGTTGTTGTAGTATATTTAGTTGTAACGTTGTTTCGGTTGTCTGTCTTAGAAAATGCTCGTTTTCTATGTTAAATTTATCATATTCTGTTATGTCAGTCGTGTGGGAGATATACAGAAAGTTATCGTAAATAGCTGCTTTGCCTTTTGTAATGGTAATGAAATGGGATGTAGTGTAATCCATGACTTTAGTCGAGGTAAGGCGAATAAAAAAGAAAAATATTCTGAAAAAAAAAATTAACTGAGGTTATTTTTATGAATTTTTTTACCATTTATTAGCATGGTCGTTCCTAAATTTGGAAAATTTGTCTATACATGTTAGGAAATATTGTTTGTCTGTAATAAGTACGTCAATATGGAGAATTTCTCCTGTTGAACTCGAAACTGGAGTTACTCCAATTTCTGGTTTAAGAGGTTTGCGTTGATATTTGTTTTCTAAGCAAATTTTGCAAATATCTATTAAAAATTTTAAGATTTTGGTTAATTTCGGAAAATAGTAAACATTGCAAATTTGTTTAAGATTTTCTCTGAGTGATCGATGGGCTCTGTTATGTAAGTTGTAACCAACCGTTGTAACCACTTCAATTTGATCATCTTTATTTGTTAAATCTATAACCATTTTATTTGTGTGCATACATTTTGTACCGGGAAACGCGTTAAGTATAGAGGTTTGAATTTGAGATAGTTTGTGAATTTCACAGTGAATGACCTTTGTTACATTTGGGTTAATACATTCTTTTAAATATTTCAATAAACTGTCTGGGCTGTTAAAATTGATAGTGTGTCGAATTAATTTTTGAAAAATGATTTTGGTATTTTTATGATTGAAAATGGATTCAGAAAGTATTAATTGGGATTTAAATTGATTTACCGGATATTCAATAGATTTTATGACATCTGTACTTGAATATTCGCTATGGATCATATTGTTTGTATTTTTTTCAGACATATCATAATATTTAATCGGCTTATTTTTTCCCATACAAATATAAACATCCCTTTTGAGGGCAAACTATAGCACCAATTTTAATGAAACAACAACCAAAAGAAAAGATTTTTTTTGTTTTCATATTACAATAATTTTTTTAGAACGTTGCGTTTTTTCTGGTGAAAATCCGTTTTTAATTTAACGTAAATTTGAATTTAACGGTCACGCGGTTAAAAGTTGAGACTTATGACTCTTATATTATGCGTCGTCTTTCTGTGTAAATGTAATTCATTTTCGGTTGTAACTCGCAGCTCAATCGAACTATTTATTATAGGCGCTGACTTATGTCTTTCTTTTTTTTGTTTAGTTCAAATGTTCAATGAACAAGGAGATTTAAATTTTTTTTAAATTTTTGTTTTGTTTTTTTTTTCTTTATCTTAAAAAGTGAAAAAAATGAGTTCTGTTCGAAATGAAAGCAATATATTTGGTTTATACAGTAGTTTTCATTTATAACGAACTCTGTTCAATTTTAATTATAATAAACGTTAAACTTTTTGCCAAAGAATTAAATTTTACCTAAAAATGTAAGTTCTTTATTACATTCATATTTCTTTTATTTAAACTTATTATATCTAATAATGTTGCTTGGTGAATAATTTAGTATTTTTCTATTTAATTTTGGATATAAAAAAAAATTATAATAACGCATGAAAAATACAAAAATAAATTTCATTAGAAGCAGTATACATAGGCTTGAGGCTTACACATCAAATAAAATTCTAGCAAATTAGTTCGAAGTGTCCATTCTATAATTCATTCTATGTCTCTTCATAGTCGTTATAAGCGAGCTCTCCTGTATGTATCTTATTTTGCGTTAAAAAAATATTTTGCTACTTCGTATGTTGCTGTTGCTTTTTGTTTAGTTTTTTATAATAATAAAATAATCGACTTTTGAAATATATTCTGTAGTTGCCATTACGTTTGAGAAATGTATAACAAAAGTTGTTATAAAAAATGTTTGCAAAACATTAAAATCGAAAAATCTTTCTTAAAAAAATAATTTGTAATTTAAATGATTTGTTTCTTAGGGCCTAATCAAAATCAATGCATATGGTGTATAATTGGTAACAAAAAGTTTTAAATTAGTAGTTAAGTACATGATATTACATGAGAATAACTTGCTGTACCTCGAATTTTTAAAATTTAAACATTGACAAAGCATATAAAAAAGTTATTGTTTTTTCTTATGTTGTTATTGTTCTAAAAATAAAATATTTTAAAATAATATTGTTTTTAAAATTACCTATATTTTAAAAAAAATACATTACATAAATTCAAAATAATTGAAATGCCTATAATATGTTTGCAGAAACAAATAAAAATAACATTTCTTAAGAAAAACGAGGAAGAGTGTGGAAGAGTAGACTGTGTCAACTCTGGGGTACCCGTATGACCGTTATATCATTATTATTATAAACATTAATTACTTTTGGCAAAATTTCAAACATACCAGCTACTCGAACCCTCTGTAGTAGATCAACCAAATTTTGCAGTAACTTTGGCCATTACACTAAACTATTTTTGGCAAAATTTCAGACACCCAACTTCAATAGGTGTAGAGTAATGCTCATATAAAATAAGAAGTTGTATGGCAGCTACTCAAACCCACTGCAGTAGACCAATCAAATTTAGCAGTATCTTTGGCCATTACACTAAACTATTTTGGCAAAATTTCAGACACCCAGCTTCATTAGGTGTAGAGTAATTCTCATATAAAATAAGAAGTTGTATGGCAGCTACTCGAACCCACTGCAGTAGACCGACCAAATTTTGCAGAAACTTTGGCTATGAAACTAAACTGCTTTTGGCAAAATTTCAGATACGTAGCTGTTATAGGTACAGAGTAATACTCATATAAAAAAAGAAGTTGTATGGCAGCTACCCGAACCCATGGACCAAAAAGGCTGGATTTAAATAGCGGTGACGGGTATTGCAAAAAAACGAATTTGCAAAAATTTCAAGATCCTAGCTCCTTTAGTTTTTGAGTTATCGTGCGGACGGGCGGACATACATAGCTAAATCGATTTATTTTTCGATTCTGATCCGATCCATACACTTGAGCCTATATTTACCCCCCTCCTTCTCTGCGTCACAAACGTAATGGCAAATTTATTATACCCTTTGACTATATAGGCATACGGGTACAATTATGTGTCCTTTAGGGATCAACCAAAATAAACGCGTACGGCGTGCAGCTTCAGTCAAAAAATTTTGAAATAAGTAGATATGTTATGTACTGTACTTCGGAATTTTAAAATTTGACAAAGCGTATAAAAATATTGAAAATTTTTTTTTTTCTTATGTTGCTACGAATAAGTTTTAAAATAAAATAATATTTTTTTTTTAAAAAAACATACATTCAAAATAATTGAAAATACAGATTATTATGTTCGCAAATAAAAACTAAAATATAATCTTCAACTTAAATAAAAGCGTTCGGCGTATAATAGTATACATGAATTTGAGCAACATGAGAGCAACTAAAATGCGCGTAACGCGATGTACTATAACTCGGATTTTTAAAATTTACAAATTGACCTAATGTATTAAAATATTGTTTTTGGTTTTTCTTATATTTCTAAGATTATGTTTTAAAAAATATCTTATATTGAAAAAAGTTCAAAATATACCTATTATATGAAATTAAAAAATTTTTTTGCACTAAATTAAAACATTCAAATAAGCATTTTTGTGTGTTCGCGCGTATCGATTTACGGATTTGTAGATAGACATATTGACGTACTGCCGTATAAAAATTGTGCGTCGTATGCTTTACTTTAGGTTAATGTAGGCCCTATTATATGAAAAGTTTATTCTACATTTTAAACATAAGTTGTTTTTATAATAAAAAACTCTTTTTAGTATTACTTTGACATAACGCACGAATTTTATATAATGCATGCGTTCCTTTTACTAAAAATTGTTGATGCAGAGTAGGTAGAAGTTGTTTGTAAATGGATGTCAAATTAATTATCCTACATAATATATGACATTTTAAATCTATCTGTCATTTGTGAAGTTAATAATATTTAATATATTTAGATAATGAAAAAAAAGTGAAAAAATTAAGGTTTATTGCTGAAATATATAAAGACATTTTTTTTAAAATAGAAGAGTTGAGTGCTTATTGGTAATCAAATAAAAACTATGATTTAGCATAACCTATTCAAGAGAAAATTCATCTACGAGTATTATAAAAAATTTATTTAAAGCTATCTGCCGAAAATTATTTAATTATCTACTCCTCTCATCTATTCTTTTTCAAGAGCTGGTGTGGTGTAGCTGGCAGTAGGTTAGAGTAAAAAAGAGTAGTTTACTCCTCCATAGGAACGCAAGTAATAACCTTTGTTTGTTTGAAGAAACATATGAGTCATGACTCATGACCATTCATAGCAAAAAATAAATAAATAAACTAGACAAATAGCTATATAAAGTAAACTAAAAAATTCAGAACCATTTTTTGCATACATACATTTGTAGTAAAAATTTCAAATATTATTATTGAAATGTTGTGCCTAGTTGCCTACGTAGCCAGTAAATTTAAAAATGGAATAAGGGGAAGAAAAATTTTTTAATTGATTATTTTTTTTTTTAATATCTTTGTAGATATGTTATAAATCTTAAAATTGTGATTTTAAAAAAAATCTCGACTTCTGTAAACTTAACTATTATTTAAGCTGTAGGCAGCTGTACATATTATGCTCTATGAATAAGCTTTCTAATTAGGATACAGAAAACATTCAACATAGTTCAAATCGTACTAAAATGTTTAGAAAACATTTCAGTTTTCTATATGTAGAACTGCATTAACTCGAATTTTGGCTACTTGACTTCACTAAATATGTATACATATGTATTGGTTTAGAAAAATTATCAAATTTTCAGAACATTATATACCTATTAGAACACTATTTATATTTAGAATGTAAATCACTTTTTTTGTGTAATAACTGTACAAAATTATACTCTCTTTATAGTGCGTTAAGCTTTTTTTAAGGAATAAAATTCAAAAATACTTAAAAACATTTTTATAATTGAAAAAATTATAAATTTTTATTTTAAGCAAATTTCAAACGCAAGAATTGTTGACAACATTGTTGCCATAAATTTTATTATCTATAGGGGAAAAAAAATAAGTTTCGTGTAATATTAGTCCAATTTAAATTACACAAAACTGATTTTTTATATAAATTTAAAAGCACAAAAAGCTCAAACTTCGATCACAGGGCGATACTAGTTATTTATAAATTGTCTTGATAGGGCATCGGCAACTTTGTTTTCTTTCCCTGGTTTATAGTAAAATTTGGGTGCGAATTCTTCAATAAATGCGTTCTATCTTTTCAACTTTGTATTTGGGTTTTTGTTAGAAATTGCAAATATGAGTGGTTGGTGGTCGGTGTAGATGTTTATATCTCTTATACCATACAAGTAGTGCCTAAGCGTTTTTAACGCCCATACTATTGCTAGGAGTTCTCTCTCGTTTTTTGAGTAGTTTTCTTCCGAAAATATCTTCATCGTGATATCATTGTAATTGATCTCCCCCCTTGAGATAACACTGCGCTTATGGCTGAAGATGGTGTGTCGGTGGTCAATTCAAAAGACTTATTATGGTCAGGGTACAGTAATAAAATGTCTTCTGAACCCAGAATTTTCTTTATTTTGTCTCTTGCGAATAATGCCTCTTTATCAAGTTTTATTTTAATCCCTTTTGATTTATTTGCTCCAATATGACCATTTTCTCCCCGGAGATATTTTGTAAGTGGTTTTACTATTGCGGCGTTATCTCTTATGAATCTTCTGTAATAACCGGATAAACCTAAAAAGGAGCATAGAGCTGTCAGGGTTTCTGGCGTTTTATAATTTATTATAGCATTTACTTTTTCAGGGCAAGCTTTAATTCCATTCTCAGAGACAACAAAGCCTAAAAATTCAACAGTTGTTTTGAAAAATTTTGATTTTTCGGCTGAAACGCGCATTCCAGCTTCGTAGAGTTTCTTTAGGATTATTTCGATATCTTTCAGATGGGTTTTTTCGTCTGTCGAAAAAATAATAATGTCATCGACATAAACATAACAAAATTTGCCAATATAGGATATCATCGATAGCTTTTTGAAATTCATATTTTCCATTATTAATACTAAAGGCAGTTTTTTGTCTGTCTCGTTCGCTTGAAAAAGATTTGATGAAATCCTGATTTTAGATCTAAGGTAGTGAAATATTTCGGTTTTGACTAAGTTTGCAAGGAACACTGACGTATCTGGTATAGGATATCGCTCAGGGATAGTTTTCTCGTTTAATTTTCTGAAGTTGATTACCATTCGCATTTTTGGTTTACGTTCTTCATCAAAACCCGTTTTACTAACTACATGAATAGGAGAATTGTAGGGAGAGATTGATTTCCTAATAATTTTATCCCTAAGAAGCATTTCAATTTCCTTATTTATTAAATTTGGCGCTGACATTGGATATGGATAACTTTTTAAATAGATAGGTTCTTCCGTTATTGTTTTTATAGAAGCTTGTACTTTAGTGTTATATGGCAAACTTCTGTTAGCTTCGGCGAATACCGTTATGCTTTCTCTTATAATTTTTTCAAACTGATCTGTTATTTTTCGAGGAATTGTAATATTGTCTATTGTAATGTCATTTGTTTGTTGGCAATTTATGTGTTGCAGCTTTTCTTGACCATTTTTATGAAATAATATTTCTTTTTCGAAGTCTATTTAAGCATTTATTTCCTTAAGAAAGTCATAATCAATTATGCCATCGAAAGTTTTTAAGGCTGGTAAGATATAATACGTAGAGGTTTTGCCTAGAATGTTTATTTGACATTTTTTTGTTTAACCATCAATATACCCTACACCTATAGAATAGGTAAAGGGGTATATTAACTTTGGTATGGTGTTTGTAACCACCTAAAGGAAGCGAGCTAGATATGGAAAAGTATATATATTTGTGATCAGCGTGACCGCCTGAGTCGATATAGCCATGTCCGTCCGTCCGTCCGTCCGTCCGTCCGTCCGTCCGTAGGCACGATAACTCAAAAAATAATGGAGCTACCTTGATGAAATTTTAACTGTAAGTTACTAGGACTGAAAGTACGGCGGGGATTGCATATGGGCGAAACCGGCCCATGGGTTCGGATTCTGGACCTTTTAATCGGTTTCAGGGCTAACGAACAAATATAAAAAATCACGATAACTCAACAACTAATGACGCTATCTTCATCAAATTTGTGATGTAGGTTACTAGTAATGAAACTACTTCGGGAATTGCGTAAGGTCGGGATTGGACCATGGGTTCGGAACCTAGAACTTTTTGATCGAATTTAGGCCAAACGAGCATAATTCCGAAACCAATAAAGATAGAACCTCCAAATTTAGTATCAGGGTGTCCGTTCCTATTTCCTAAGTGTCTTGTGAATTTGGGTCCCATTGGAGTAGTGGGTCGGGGACCAGCCACACATTTCCGAAGACCTTAAAGCATATCTTTAAATTTAATAAAGATAACAACTTGAAAAAATGTAGAAGCTTCCAATTTGCCACAAGGGTGTTCTTTACTATCTCTTGTGTGTTCCCCTAATTTGGGATTAATTGGAGTGGTGGTTCTGTACCCCTCTCAGACCTCCAAAGTTTAAAAGGCTTATAATCGAACTTACTAAAAATAGTTACTTAAAATTAGGATAGACCGTTCAAATTGTGTACAAGGGTTAACAAGTACTATAAGTACAGCGCGGACTATATAAGGGCGAAATCAGCCCAACGGTTCGGATTCCGGACCTTTTGATCGATGTCAGGGCTAACGAACATATATAAAAAATCACGATAACTCAACAACTAATGGGGCTATCTTCATGAAATTTGTGCTGTAAGTTATTGGTAATGAAACTACGGCGGTGATTACGTACGTTGAGGATTGGACAGTGGGTTCGGAACTTAGAACTTTTTGATCGAATTTAGGCCAAACGAGCATAATTCCGAAACCAATGAAGATAGAACCTCCAAATTTGGTATCAGGTTTGGTCAGGGTGTATCATCGAAATTAATAAAACTAGTAACTTAAAATTAAGATAGAACGTTCCAATTGTGTACAAGGGTTAACTAGTATTGAAAGTATGACGGGACTGCATATGGGCGAAATCTTACCATAATTTCGGGTTCTGGAACTCTTGAAAAGTTCAAGGACTAACAAACATATATCTTAAAAACACCATAACTCAAAAAATAATGCCGGTATTTATTATTCTAGTAATGAAAGTACCATGGGAATTGGTTGTGGTCGAGTTTAATTTCGAAGCCAAAGAATATATTTCCTATGTCCTATGTGTCTGCGAAATCTAGACTTAATTGTAGTGGTTCAGCTATGTTCAAAGGTACTTCCTGCATTTATGTAAAATTTATTTTTATATTTAAATGAATTATATGAAAAGGTCTAAATTTGTAGTTGTATTTTAGAAATACATTTATTGCATATTTTGCGTTTATAAGCTTTTCTATTAGGTATATAAACTAACCATTTAAAATAATTTCAATTTTTAAAAATTTGGATTATTAAGTATATTATGCTTTGATTATCTTTTTATCACAAAATTTAATAATTAGAATTTTTTCATTTTGTAATTGAATTGGAATAAATATATTTTCATTTATTTCAAGTTTGTTTGTTTTTTAATATAAATAGATAAATTAGTAAGAATTTGTAGTATTTTTTAATAGATAGTGTAATTAGAAAATGTTTTTAGTATTATAAAGTTAATTTGGTTAGTTATGTCTTACGATCAAATTAATAACAGCTTTTATGGTGTTAAAATGACTTATGGATATGCCCTTAAATTTGAACCAAATAGATGTAGGGTATTTCTAAGTCGGTTGCACCGACTGACTGTTGCTTTACTTGTTTTTTTATAATTTTGTTTCCATTTTACTGTAAAAGACCTGTCCACTTGGGAGCCACCTTTTAAAAACAGATGGTTTTTAATTTAGTTTTCAGAAGTCCCTGTATCAATAAGAATACGAAGCTCTTGACCGTTTTTACTAGTTTTAGTAATAAGTGGTAAGAGCGAATTTATCTTAAAAAATTGAATTTCGTCCATAAAAACGTCTTCTTGATCACTTTCGTAGTGAAAGTCTGAGGACGCATAGGAGTTTGAGTCATTGTCAAAGTTCGAATTATTTTCTTCATTTGTCATATAATTGAGTTTTTGGATTTTTCGTTTTTCTGAGTTTAAGTATTCTCGTGGTCGTTTTGTATTTACCGAATTGTTAATTGGAGAGGTCGTTACTTGTCGCCGAAACGAATGATTATTTTTGAATTTTGTGGAAAATTTTTCACTTGGATGAAAAATTGGAACCGTTGAAACGTTGGTAGTTTGGTGATTTTTGATTGTTATTAGCATATATGGGTTTAGTGTTCCTTGAATTGTTTCCAATTACAAAGGTACGTGCAAACTCATATCTTTTGTGGTTTACTTCTAGTTATTGAGCTATTGCTAGGGCTGTTGGAAAGTCAGGAGGTCTTGATCAGAAAAAAATATCAAAAATTGGTCGGTGAAGCCCGGAAATAAATATTCGTAGAGCAGTTTCTGTGGCTTTCTCATTAAGCGTAGTAGCCAGTTGGTTATTGTTGCTGTTTGTCATGATATTTTTGTTAATAATTAAAGTTAGTTGTTTGTCCACTGTATTATAGTATTCAGGAATGGACAGTTTTCCTTGTCAAAGTATACTAAGTTTGTTTTCCAAATCGTGCAATGGTCTTTTGTCAGAGTAACTTTGGTCGAGCCGAGCGATAATTGTTTTAAAATTAAGAACCGTATTGAATGAAGCAAGTGTGGCATATGCTGAATTTATTTATTTTGGTACGCAAAATACCGGTTGCAATATAGTATGTCTCGGATCCCGGAGTATTGTAATCCATGGTAAACTGTGCACCTGTTCTCCATGCTGGGTAAGCTGCTGGATCGCCAGTGAAATCTGGTAAGGGTTTTACAAGATCAAGCTTAGTATGTGTTTCCCTAGTACCAGCGACTATGGAAACTGGTTGGAGCACTTCTACTGCTTGGGGTTGTAGGCCCCGATTAGACGAAGCTAGGGTTTCCATTTGTGTCGACAACTCACTTTTAGTCCGTTCCTGTTCATGGGTGACAGCCATAATTATCACAAGATTATCGGTTCTATTTAAAATTTATTTTTCTCACGATAGTAATGACAAGATTACAATAAATTATTTTTTTACTTTCCAATAAATTCACTTTCCAATATTAGACTAGATGTAGCTAAATATTTAGAAAATGCAATAATTTTTGCAATCAAAATTCCAACTGAATCTTTAAAATTTAGCAAAAAACTTTTGATTTCTATTCCGAATTCTAACTACAAGGAAATAGATCAAGAAATGTAAAACATTGTGAAAATAGCAAATCAAACTTATACTTTCGAAGAAGGAAAATCTTTAAGAGAACTTAAACTAAGTAAAAATTGTATTGTAAAAACCAGTTGCAAAATTATTATTAATAAAGAAGAAGAACTAATAGAATTACCTAATAATATATTAATTTTAAAAACTATAAGAAACAAAAAACTTAATAGTACTGGTGACGAAAGAAATTTTATACTCAAAGCAAACTATTTTATTACATTTGATAATTGTACTGTAGAAATAGATTATAAGAAATATACTAGTAAAACATATGAATTTGTCGATCGATTTGTAATACCAGAAGGGAAACATATTGTCTTCATAAACAATAATTTTACTTTTGAAGAAATTTATATAAAACTTAAAAATAACCTAAAAGAAATCGAACTAAAATATCATAAAAAAATCAACTATTCATTTAATATTTCATTTATAGTCTTAATATTAGTAATAATTTTGTTCTCAATATTCTCGCTTTATTTATATGTTTATTTATATGCAACTAAGCTCAAAAAGTTTAAAAATAACATAACCAACATTCAGGAAAATCTTAAAACAAAAAACGAACGAGTTACGTCACTTATTCCTCAACGTAACAATCAAAATGCTATTACATTGACACCAATAGGTGACAATGACCTAATTCCAATAGAGCTGATAAAGCAAAAATATAGTATTTAATTCACATCCATAAACAAGTACAAAAAGCTATTCAAGAAAAAAACTGTATAAATATGTATGAAAAAAAAAAATTTATAAATATGTATTAAAAAAAAAAATATATATATAAGTAAATATTAACAAAAAAAAAAATATATGTATATGTATTAGATAATGCGAACCTTTATAATGTCATTAATGTAGAGATAAGCATTTGATTGTAAAAAAAAAGAAAAAAAAATTAAAAAAAAAAAATTTATTTTGCAATTGAAACTTAAAACCTAAGCAAAAAATTATAGTATAGAAAAAAAAAAAAAAAAACAAATCAAACAAATAAAAGTTATACAAAAAAAAAAAGAATATTTACAAAGCAATAACAAATTATTCTACTTAAAATACAGGGTGTTCCCGACTCGATGGTCTTCCTTCAAATGGGTGATCGGGCATATCGAGCAGAACAAAAAATTGTATGGGAGGGGGGGGGGGTCTATTTTCATTAGTTTAGAAGTTATGGGGCCTTAACTAAATTTGAATTTTTTTGAAAAAAATTTAAATTTAGTTAAATTTCAGGTATCACAAAAAAGTTTTTACTTTATAACTTTCAAAGTTTTTGAGCTATAAAAGTGATAGTATACTCAAAATGCAGGGAAAGAGAAGGGTAATATTTTGAAGTAAAATTGATATTTTTAAGCACCTGTAACTTGAATACCTGTCCAATTTTTTTTTTATTAATATACAAAATTTAAAGGCCCAACATTATATTTTAACATATTATGTTAAGGGTTTTTCTTAAATTTAAAAGCGGTTCCTTAAATTGAAGAAAGTGTCTCTCAGTTTTACCCATTTTTGCTTAGATTGTATAATTCTAAGTAAAACTCCAAATTTTTGTGGAATTCACAATTTAATTCCTAGAACCTAAAAAAATGGAGAGCGGGACGGGGGTTAGATGAAGGTAGGTCCTTGAGAAATTTGGCAACCTTTCCCATTGAAGGGCTATTAGAACATTAAAATAAAAAATTGACTGATAGCAGTAAATTTTAAAAGTAAGCAGTAACTTATAGTCACCAGTGTATATATTTCCAAAATCAAACTCAGTATGTAATACAATATAAATTTAAAAATGTGCTTTTTTAAAAAATCCTTGGTTTTTTTTTCATCACTTGTTATACCCGTATGACTATATAGTCCAAGGGTATAATAAATTTGCCATTACGTTTGTAACGCAGAGAAGGAGGGGGGGTAGATATAGACTCAAGTGTATGGATCGGATCAGAATCGAAAAATAAATCGATTTAGCGATGTATGTCCGTCCGTCCGTCCGTCCATCCGTCCGTCCGTCCGTCATCACGATAACTCAAAAAGTAAAGGAGCTAGGATTATGAAATTTTCACAAATTCGTTTTTATGCAAAAAACGGAATCGAGTTTTAAATTCAACCATTTTGGTCCACGGGTTCGAGTACCTGCCATACAACTTCTAATTTTATATGAGCATTACTCTATACCTATGGAAGCTGCGTGTCTGAAATTTTGCCAAAAGTAGTTTAGTGTAATGGCCAAAGTTACTGCAAAATTTGGTTGGTCTACTGCAAAGGGTTCGGGTAGCTGCCATACAACTCCTTCTTTTATATGAGCATTACTCTACACCTAATAAAGCTGAATGTTTGAAATTTTGCCAAAAGTAATTAACCGAATGATATAATGTATATGTTGCGGTCATATGGGTATCCCAGAGTTGACACAGTCTACTCTACTACATTCTTCCTCGTTTTTATTACTTTTGCATAATCTTAGAAATATAAAAAAACCAAAAACCATTTGTCAATTTGTAAATTTTAAAAATCCGATTACAGTACATCGCGTTACGGGTATTTTGGTTGCTCTCATGTAAATTCATGTAATTATTTATTTGTAAATTTTTTGACAGAAATTATACGTCAACTTTTATTTAAGTTGAAGATTATTTTTAAGTTTTTTTTTGCGAACATATTATAGGTATTTTCAATTATTTTGAATGTATGTTTTTTTAAAAAAAAAATATTATTTTAAAATATTTTATTTTTAAAACTTAACCGTAGCAACATCAGAAAAAACAATTACAATATTTTTATACGCTTTGTCAAATTTTAAAATATTATATTCCGAAGTACGGTACATAACATACCTGCTTATTTCAAAATTTTTTGACAGAAACTGCACGCCGTACGCATTTATTCTGGTCTTGTTATAGCACATAATTTTTCTTAAGAAATGTAATTTTTTTGTTTCTGCAAACATATTATAGGTATTTCAATTATTTTGAATATATGTAATGTATTTTTAAAAAAAATGGGGATTCTAAGGTTTAACTAGTATCCGCGTAGGACCAAATGACTAAATATAAAAGATAGCTGGTGTTGCCAGCTTTCAAAAAATATATAGCTTTAATGGCGCATATTATCCTTTAAGGACGAAAAGGACATTTAAAAGTATCCTTGTTATTTTAGTCTATTTTACAAAAACCGTTATAACTAGCAATCTGTTCAATATATATGTATTTAGTTCAAGCTAATAAATAAGATGACGGTCTGGAGAATATTTTATCGTTTATTTGATGACGACAGGTGCTGCCGTTTTGGAGATATTGTAGTTCAAAGTTGAAAATTTTTGCAAAAAAAAAAATTTTTAACATCCTTTCTCTAAAACTCATATTTTTCAAAATTTTGCAAGGAAACCCCCTAAATATTTTTACATCGTTGGAAAGCTCTTATTTTTTTCTATAATTTGGGCATACATAAGGTCTGTCTATATTAAAGCGTTTAGAAGATATAAGCATTTATGAAATAAAAAATTTTTTGTTTTGTAATTTTTTTTGCATAAAAAAAAATGTTAATATGTTTTACAATTTTTTCAGCCGTACTTTTTAAATGAATTAAATAATTTTATTTTTGAAAAAAAAAAAAAATTTTAATATGTTTATAAATGGGTTGGGTACGAAATTCCAAAAAAAAAATTCCGTTTCCGAAATTCCATTTTCATAATTCCAAACAAAAAAAATTCCAAAAATCAAAATTTAATGACAAAATATTTTTTAATAACAGTAATTTTTTACAAGCATATTTCAACAAATAAAAATTTAAAAATAATGGGGGCTGCCGCCCCAAACCCCCGCTAAACAAATTATTGAAACCCTGATTTTGAATCCAATTCTAAAATCCCTCCTAATTCAGAATCTCACGTATACAAATATATAAATATTCTGGAAAAAGCGTATAATCCTGTAATTGTAGCCAACTATAATATCTCTTCTAATTATTTTTTACATGCATATTTCAACAAATAAAAGTTTAAGAATAGTGGGGGCTGCCGCCCCCAAACCCCTGCTAAACAAATTATTGCAACCCTGATTTTGAATCCAACTCTAAAATCCCTCCTAATTCAGAATCTCACGTATACAAATATATAAATATTCTGGAAAAAGCGTATAATTCTGATTTTGTAACAAACTCTAAAATTCTTGCTCGCTAAAGCTATGGAAATATTTTTTGGATTTTTTTTTGGAATTTTTTTTTTTGGAATTATTTTTTTTCTTTCTTTGGAATTTTGTAAATTTGGAATTTTTTTTTTGGAATTATGACACCATCCCAACAAAAAGGCAAAATAAATTTATGAGAAATAAAGTATGAAAATGTATTTTTTAATAAAATTGTTGTGTCAGTTTTTCATTCATGTTCTCTGGTGGGGCTATTTATTAACATATACCATACTTATTATATACCGTTGGAAAGAGTGTCAAAAGACCTTTCTAACAGTATAATACAGGGTGTTTTTGAAAATTTCATAGTTATAGTGGTTTTTTTGAAAGTTCAAAAATTTTTTTTTTTTTGTTTTAAATTTTCACTTTCAATTGCAATATCTCCAAAACGGCAGCACCTATCGTCCTCAAATAAACGTTAAAATATTCTCCAGACCGTCATCTTAATTAATAGCTTTGATTGAATATATATATATTGAACAGATTGCTAGTTATAACGGTTTTTGTAAAATAGACTAAAATAACAAGGATACTTTTAAATGTCCTTTTCGTCCTTAAAGGATAATATGCGCCATTAAAGCTATATATTTTTCGAAAGCTGGCAACACCAGCTATCTTTTATATATAGTCATTTGGTCCTACGCAGATACTAGTTAAACCGTAGAATAGCCAAAAAAATATATATGTACTATTATGTTAATACCGTTATTTTCTTGATAAAAGGGATTTAATTGATATTTTGTTAAAAATATTAGATTTTAAGCCCTTACAACCTCAGACTGAGAAACTTTAAAGTAATGTTTGATAGTACTTAAGAAATCTGCATTAATAAGCATTTAAATGCTATACTTATTTTTGTTTTATCTTATTTGGTTCCAATTTTATTGAAATAAAACTAAATTGTGGTCGAAAAACAGTTAAGGCCCCATAACTTCTAAACTAATGAAAATAGAGCTTTTTTGTGATACCTGAAATTTAACTAAATTTAAATTTTTTTCAAAAATTTTTTTCAAAAAAATTCAAATTTACCTCCCATACAATTTTTTGTTCTGCTCGATATGCCCGATCACCTATTTGAAGGAAGACCATCGAGTCGGGAACACCTGTATATTGTTGCCAATTTTTTTATATCCTGCACCTATAGAATAGGTAAAGGGGTATATTAACTTTGGTATGGTGTTTGTAACCAAAAGGAAGCGAGCTAGATATGGAAAAGTATATATATTTGTGATCTGCGTGACCTCCTGAGTCGGTATACCCATGTCCGTCCGTCCGTCCGTATGCACGATAACTCAAAAAATAATTGAGCTATCTTGATGAAGTTTTAACTGTAGGTCACTAGGACTGAAAGTACGGCGGGGATTGCAAATGGGCGAAATCGGCCCATGGGTTCGAATTTTGGACCTTTTGATCGGTCTAAGGACTAACGAACATATATAAAAAATCACGATAACTCAACAACTAATGACATAAAATTTGTGTTGAAGGGTACTGGTAATGATACTACGGCGGTGTTTTCGTATGGTGGGCAATGTACAATGGGTTCGGAACTTAGAACTTTTTGATCGAATTTAGGCCAAACGAGCATAATTCCGAAACCAATGAAGATAGAACCTCCAAATTTTGTATCAGGGTGTCTCCTTCCATTTTCTTAGTGTCCTTGAAATTTGGGACCAATTGGATAATATATTTCCTATTACCTATGTGTCCCTGAAATTTAGACTTAATTGTAGTGGGGGCTCAGGTGGCTCCTAAGAAATCCCAAAATTAAAAAGCTTATCTTCGAAATTCATGAAGATAAAAACTTTAAATTTGATACACGAGGGTTCTTTTCTATTTTTGTTTTTATTTAACACTTTTATATTTTTAAAAGGCTAAGAATTTTACATATTTTGTATAATATTTTATAAATTAAAAACAAAATATTTTTTTAATAAACGTTTAAATTCCTTTTTTTAATTTTTATTATATCATATATTTTATTGAATTATTACCATAGGTGATATATAATTAAAACATTGTGTACAATACTTAAGCTATATTCAAAGGTACTTGCTGCATTTATGTGAAATTTATTGTTATATTTAAATGAATTATATGAAAAGTTCTAAATTTGTAATTATATTTGAGAAATACATTTATTGCATATTTTGCCTTTATAAGCTTTTCTAATAAGTACATAAAGTAGCAATTTAAAATAATTGCAATTTTGAAAAATTTTAATTATTAAATATATTAGCTTTTTATCATAAAATTTAATAATTCAAATTTTTTCACTGTTGTAATGGTTTACGAACCACCCATACTACTTCCAAGACCTTAAAGCAGCGGTGTCCAACAGAAATTCGATTGTAGCCACAATCGCTATTTTTAAATAATTTCATTCGCCACATTAAAAATAAATATAAAAAATATGTTTTTTTTATTAAATTTTATTAAAAAAATTGTTTTTTTTTTTATTAAATTCATTACATATATATTGTAGTTCACAAGTTATTATTGATAAGAAATTCCAAAAAATATTAATGTGATGTTTAGCAATTTTTTTCTTGAACTTAAAATCTGGTATAAAACCCACGTTAACTGCACATTTTAGTTCTGCCTCCAAATTTTTATCAATAATATTGGATCGATACTTTGATTTTATGAAATTTACAGCTGAAAATGTGGATTCGCACACCCTTGTTGTTCCAAACATACTCAACAGCTTTAATCGTTCTCAAACGATAATCGTTCTGGCTTTGAAGCAAAAGCATATCTGATTCAAAGTTACGCCGGTCCAAACTTAGCATATTCGCGATATCTGAACATAATTGGGAATTGGTGATGTCAAAATGGAAAGGATCTTGCATGAGTAAGCCGGTCTGAATTCTTAATTTGGTTCAGAAACTAGCTAAATTTTTTTATTACTCGAAGAAAAGAAATATAATAGTTTATCGTAAAAAAATTTCAGTGCTGCATTCGCCACATTCACATACTCTATTCGCCACATGTGGCGAGTGGCGATGGTGTTGGACACCGCTGCCTTAAAGCATATGTTCGAAATTAATAAAGATAGAAACTCCAAATTTGATTTACTATTTCCTATTTCCGTTCTTAGTGTTAAATTTTACATTTTAAAAGGCTAAGAATTTTACTATAAAACATATTATGTATTGTATTTTATAAATTAAAAACAAAATATTAAAAAATTAAAATAAACGACGAATTTGTTTTTTCTTTTAATTTTTATTATATCATATCTATATTTTATTGAATTATTACCATAGGTAATATATAGTTAAGAAATTGTGTACGATATTTAAATTGTAGAATTTATTTTTATATTTAAATGAATTATATGAAAAATTCTAAATTTATCATTGTATTCTAGAAATACATTTATGGCATATTTTGATTATTAAGTTTATAAAATTTAATTTTTTTTTATTGAATTTATAATTTTAGATTATTAATTTAAAGCATTAATGGTTTTAAATAACCTTAAAAACCATCAAATTATATAAACTTTTATATTTATATTATTACAAATTAATATTTCTTTCGAATAACTTTGAGTTTAATTATATAAAACATTAAAAAATAAGTAAATTAAGAGAATAAATTTAAAAGTTATGTAAAATTGAAATCAAGGGTATTTAATCATTCAACACCTTAAATGCACTAAAGCTAAAAAACCTAAAGAGAAGTAATTACTGCATGTGGGTAAAATTTTATTGAATTGGATAAAAAGTTTTAAATATGTAATTTTGTCGAATCCATTTATTTTAAGTTTATATG
Source organism: Dolichopus griseipennis (assembly GCA_963082915.1). Lineage (NCBI taxonomy): Eukaryota > Metazoa > Arthropoda > Insecta > Diptera > Dolichopodidae > Dolichopus > Dolichopus griseipennis. Next base: position 275,317,515 of record OY720441.1, read on the forward strand.
TTGTTTAATATTGTTAAATAGATAAATTAGTATGAATTTTATTATTTTTGAATTGATATAGTAATTAGAAAATGTTTTAAGTATTATAAAGTTAATTTCGTTAGCTATGTCTTACGATCAAACTAATAAAAGCCTTTATGGTTTTAAAATCAAAATGACTAATGGACGTCTCATTACTTTGACCCAATTTAAAATTAAAATTAAAAAAATTAAAATTAAAAATTTTTTTTATTTATTTTTTATTTTTCTATTTCTTTTGTTTTTAAGGTGTTATCGATTTAGGTTGAATAAATCGTACAATAAACATTTTTTTTTTTTTTTGTTTTTCTTTATTTTTGTTCTTTCTAATTTTTAACAAAATTATCAACTTTAACGTTAATTTTTGTAATATCCGCGGTTTAAAAACGAACTTCCATGCCGTTGAGGGCCATCTTAATTCAATTAACCCAGCAATCCCATTATGTGAAACGCAAGTTAGTAGCCAAAACAACTACTCACTCATTTCACACTTCGTTCCCAAAAGAGGCATCGTCATCTACATAAAAAAAGACATTGCTTTCAACACTCTTGTCAAATATAAATCTTCTAGCCCAATTTTCGATTACGTTTGGGTCAAAATCCATGTTGGAAAGCATGTTATACATTTCTGTTTTCTATACAGATCACCCAATTCAAGTGAACAGGAACATATTATGGAAATTAAAAACCTTTCAAACCAGATCATTGAAATTCTCGATTGTTATCCTGAGACTGAAATTGTTTTGGCAGGGGATTTTAATGTTCATAACAAAGACTGGCTTCACTTTTCCAGTAGCTCTTCTCCGAGTCAAAACTCGATTGGGAAACAAGTTGAATTATTTTCCACTCTATTTCACCTTTCTCAACTTCTTAAAAATCCCACTAGATTCCCTGACCGTTCTGATCAAGAAAGTCACCTCTTCGATCTGTTTCTAACCACACACCCTGAAAAGTATGTGGTTTCAGTTGGTTTCCCCCTGGGGAGCTCTGATCACTGTTTGGTCAATACAAGCTTTCAGGCAGGCTCGGTGTCCAATCCTCAAAAAAGAGGATTCAAAAAATGCCGGGACAGTGGTTTAGAGGCTTACAGGGCCAATTATATAGTGGTTCGGAACAGATGCAAGAGAATTATCAAAAAGCAAAAATTCTTGTTCAACCAAAGGTTGAAACGTTAACTAATACACATGCCCAAGAATAGCAAATCCTTTTGGACTTTTGTAAAAAATTTCAAAGAATACAATACCGGATCTTCTTTTCCTATACTTGTTGATATAAACAACCACATCGTGCAAATTAAAAAAAAAGCGAATTTGTTTGGCAAACAGTTCACTTTTAACTTGTCACTGCCTCAGTCAACTCAAAGAGCCCCATCTATTCCAGAAGTTGGCTGCTCCTTTGGTAGAATATACTTTAGGACGCAAGCTGTGATGAAAATCTTGAAGAATCTTTATACAAAAAAATCAGCCGGTTCGGACGGTATTACAACTACCGTTCTCAAAAACACATATACCTCCATTTCAAAACCTCTGCGCAACATTTTCCATCTTTCCTATACTTCGGGTATTCATCCTACCCAATGGAAGATTGCACATGTTTTTCCAATTCCTAAAAAAGGCGATAAAAGCGATCTCTCTAACTACCGACCTTTTATTAAAAAAGTTATTAACTATAAGCTTTTGAAATATCTAGATCGTAAAGGTTTGCTTCATGATCGACAATACGGGTTCAGAGCCCGTCGTTCAACTGATGATCTCATGACCTACCTGTGCGAAAAACTTAATATCGGTCTTCATCGTTCTGGCAACTTTGATGAGTTTGGCATGATGCTTTATTTGCAAAATGCAGGGCTTTAGGTCTAGGTAGGGTTTTCGTGAAATGGATTGGAGATTTCCTTTCGAATCGCACGATTCATGTTCTTGTCGATGGATATTCATCCAAAGATTTCAAAATAAATGCTGGTGTCCCTCAGGGATCTGTTTTATCCCCCAGTCTTTTCCTAATATTTATAAATGACCTACTATCAATAACCTCCAACCCAATCCATAGCTTCGCAGACGACAGTACGCTTGTTGCTTCCTATGAATTTCATAGTCGTTGTAACATTAATCACCAGATTAATTCAACAGCAAAAAATTTCACTATAAGTGAATTAAACAAAGATTTAATTAAGATCCAAAAATGGGGTGAAACAGAGTTGATTTCAACACCAAAAAAACCCAATGCTGTCTAGTCTCGCGAAAAATAGGTACAACTATTCCGAACTTTTCTTTTCAAGAAGAAGCTTTGCACCATTCGGAAAACTTGAACATTTTGGGGATTGAGCAAAACCAAAATTGATTTGGTCAAATCATATTTTTGCAGTAGCTAAGGACGATGCTAGATGTCTGGGTTTTTTGTATCACTGCAAATCTTACTTCTCATCCTCTGATCTCCTTAACATCTATAAAACTTATATTAGGCCGAAAATGGAGTATATTGCACATATTTGGGCTGGCGCTCTCATTACGGCGCTGGAATATCTTGATAAAGTGCAAAATAGAGCTATTCGTCTTATTAATGATCCCTCTGCTACGTTAACGCTCACTGCACTCAGCCATCGTCACACTGTTGGGTCACTGACCTTGTTTTATAGATATTTTGTAGGGACTAGCACCAGTTCTAAAGAAATCAAACAACTTATGCCTCCATTCAAGATTTTCCAAAGGGAAACAAGGAGGGCAACAGAAGGCAACACAGTTGAGAGGGCAACACAGTTGAGCTAGCCAGTTGGCGTAACACGGCTTATGTAAATTCGTTTGTCATGCGCTCATCTCGTTTATGGAACCATCTTTCACCAAATGTGTTGCCCAAAGTTGATAATGTATATATGTACGATTTAACCAAATTTAAGAAGAACATTAACATCTTTCTTCTAAATATCCCATCCAACTTTCCCCATAATTAAGATATTCCAAATAACTTTCACCATAATTCTAAATCCTTCTATATCCTCATCCCTGTAACCAAACTGAACATTTGTATTATAGGTTCCCTCCTAAAGTTTGGTTCAAGAAGGGTGTGGTTTTGGTATGTTAAAATCATACACTACCCAGCGAAACACAGCATAGCATCAATGGGTGGCTTCCGAGCTTTCCATTCCCTCGTAAAACAAAAAAAAAAAAAGGTATAGGTTATTTCTAAGTCGATTGCACCGATTGACTGTTTCCTTAAAAGTATAAAACCAAACTTCGGAACACCTTAAATACATATGTATTGTTTGGTTTTTAGGCTCGGCATTGCGAAGGAAATTAGGGTTATAGATTAGGATTAAAGAAAATAATTTGAAAGAAAGTCATGAAGATAGATGTTTTTTTAAATTAAACTTCAATACAGTACGGACGTGTTTTATTTTTCTTTATCGATTATTATATAATTATTACACGATAACGAAAAATTACGTGTCAGCGGTAATAAATAATAAAAAATAATAATATTTTTTTTTATTTTTTGGTTAAGCGAAATGACTTCGTGCCAAACTTGTAAGTTAAAAATAAAAGGTAAAACGGGTATTGAATGTGCATATCAAAAATATCAAAAAGGTATTAAGAGAAATAATGAAGGAAGATTATGACATAAAAATACGAGTGACTATCAAACCCAAAATATAAATAGTGCATATGAACAATAAATTGAGTAAGGAAGATATAGTAGAGAAGCTCAAAAAACAAAACGCATTATATGACTAATAGTGAAATACTTAGAATACAACCCCAATGCATTCAAAAAAACCTGTTAATAAGTGCAAAATATAATGTTGGAGCTTCAATGTTAACGTTTAATTTTGGAAAAACTTACACTGGTGAATAAGTTACTGTTTTATAAGAACATAAAAGTTTTAATTTTGAAGATCTAGTAGCCCTTCAATGGGGAAGGTTCCCAAATTTTTGCTTAGCAAACTTATGATGGATCTGCTCACCCCCTCCCGTGTTCACCCTTCCATTTTTCCGGTTCTAGGAAATCAGTTTTGAACTCCAAAAAAATTTGGAATTTTACCTAGAATATTATTATCTAACCAAAAATGGTTAAGACTAAGAAAAAATTTCTTCAATTTAAAGAGACCCTTTCAAATTTCAGAAAAACCTTTAACGTATGTTGAAATATAATGCTGCAGCTGTAAATTTTGCATATTTGTAAAAAAAAAATGATCTCATGGTGGTTGAAAATAGCAAAATTTCAGTTTTCGAGCCCTTATAGCTCCTAAACAGGGGGCGTGACAAAAAAATTTTGTTAACCAACTCCTATTAATTTTGGAGGACCTAACTTCTCCCAAAATATCAAGAGCCTAGGTTGAACCGTTTAGAAGATATATGGGGCGAAAAATTTTGCAAAAGTTGAGTTTAGCCTAATGGTAAATTTTAGTACCGTATGGTAACCCTATACATTTTAGCCTTATATTTTTGTAAAGCTTATAAAATCAGCTATCTTCCGCCGTTTTCAGATTGAAAATACACTTAACAAAACTCTTGTTATAATAATTTAAAAATAGGGCTTTTTCCAACTTTGGTGGGCTGTAGCTTCGTAACGGGTTGGGCTACAGAAAAAAATTCTTCTATGAAATTAATTTTTTTGTAAGATCTACCCGTGGTTAAAATTTCTTTACTCTATCTCAAACGGTGTAAAAGTTTTTGTAAACATACGGACGGACGGACAAAGTCAAAATTAAGAAAAATCTTTGACACTTATTGAAACTTTCGTTTTTGAACTTTCAATTTTGTATACAAATAAAAATAAATTTTGACAGGTATTCAAGTTGTAGGTGTTTAAAAGCTAAATTTTTAGCAAAATTTCAATTTTCGACCCCTTACAGCTCCTAAAGAGGGGGAGTGACAAAAAAATTTTGTTAACTGACTCTTACAGAAATAATTCTAAGGATCTAACTTCTCCCAAAATTTCAAGTTTCTACATTTAGCCGTTCCGAAGTTATGAGGGACCAAAAATTTTGTAAAACTTAGTTTTGAATAACGGTAAATTTTAGTACCGTATGGTAACCCTATACAATTGGCTTTTAAAAATTTGTAAAGCTTATAAAAACAGCTGTCTGCTACCGTTTTCAGGTTGGAGATATACTTTATAGAACTCTAATTATAACTGTTTAAATGTGGGGCTTTTTTCGACTTTGAGGGGCTGTAGCTCCGTAACGGGGGGGGGGCTACAAAAAAAAGTAAAACAAATATCAAAGTATTGATCGATATTGAATAATTGTCAACGAATTATCAGGAATTACGTGAATTATTTTATAAATTCCATGAAAGTAGGGGAATCACTAACAAAGAAGTACAAAAAGACCTAGCTGCATATAGGCAACATACATATAATAAATACACAGAAATACACATTTACAAACAATTTGGAACTCCACGAAAAATTATTTAATTGGTAGACTGTAATGTCCAATCCACAAATACTTTAGAAACGAGTAAATTAAAAATTTTGTATCTAAATATATACAGCTTAAGAAATAAAATTTATTAATTAGAAACATTAATTAATGAATGTAAAGAAATTGATTGTAATCCAATTGATGGATATACAGTAATGAAATCACTACTTATAATATTCCAAACTATAGGGCAGTTTTCAATTGTAGAGATGAGAAAGGAGTTGGTGGAACTGTCATCTTTATAAAAAATAATATCAATTTTACTGAAGTATTAAAAGACGAAAAATATAATTTTAGTGTAATTGAAATTCTGAATTCTGCACCTAGATTAAGAATTGGTACATTTTACAAGACTCCAGCAGAAAATAGTAACATATTTATAGAATATTTATAAAATAGATTAAAAAATAAAGTACATTACATATTTTTTGCTGGTACTAATTTAAATTTCTTTAAAAATTCTAATACCGTAATTAAGTATAAAGACATGATAGCAACAACTGGTTATAGTATAATAAACAAAACACAAAGTACAAGAAACACAGCTCATTCCAATACCTGAATTGATCACATTTTAACAAATTCAAATGATAAACATAATATTAATTTTACAATAGAAGTAACAGTCTATCCGATCACCAATTGGCAATAGTAACGCTAAAAGCAATAAGTATTATGAAAATACCAATGAAGAAGCACACTATAAGTAAAACTGATTATAACCAGATGTCTCAAATTGTAAATAATAAAATAGAAAACACAAGCGTTTTAGAAATAGACATGTTAACAAAAATAATACAAGAAGCTAAAGTTTTATGTACAAATTCAATGTCGGTTAGAACTAGGAATAATACATGGATAACACCGTCGATATATAAAGAATTAAAAATTAGAAAATCACTATACGATAGCCATAAAAGAGATCAAAATAACAGAGATAAAAAGATAAAATATACTCTATGTAAGAAAAAGGTCGACAAAAAAATAAAAGAGGCTAAGAAAAACTATATCAATAAAAGAATTGAAAATGCTGGAAGTGACTCTAGGAAATTATGGAAAGTGTTAAATAATACTATTAGGAATACTAATAAGGATATTTCAGAACATAAAACAAGACATTTCTTTGACATGTCATAAAACAAGACATTATTTCAAAACATTGTAAAAAAAAGTGGAGAAAGGACAAAGGATGAAAACGAAACGGCAAACACGTTAAATGAATTTTTTAATGAAGTAGGAGAATCCATTATAAAAGGAATAAAAAAAAATAATATAGCAACTATAGAACACATAAGAAATAATAAAACATTATTTCTTAGACCTGATACTGAAACAGAGATTTATCAAATTATTATGAAGTTAAACAGAAATGCAGCCCCACGATTAGATAATATAACGGTGAAGGATTTACAAGAATTAGATAATATTATCAAAAAAACATTGGCAACATTGATAAATAAAAGCCTTGAAGAAGGAGTATTCCCAATTCATAAAAGTGGATCTAAAGATAAATGTGGTAACTATAGACCAATTTGCATCCTGAACTCAATATCCTGAAAAAGTAATTAATATAAGGATAAGAAATTTTATTTCAAAAATGATTGGTTTTGATCCAAATCAATATGGTTTCCTAGAGAACATGGGTACAGAATCCGCAATAACAGCTACGTTAGGATATATGTATGACGCACTTGATGAAGGATATTTCGTCGGTGCAGTATTTATTGATCTTACGAAGCTTTTGATGTTGTAAATCATCGTAGATTGATTAGTTTTTTAGATATATTGGGTATAAGAGGTACTAGTAATCTTTTATTAAGCAGTTACTGAACAAATAGGACTCAGTGTGTTAAAGTGAACGAAGTGTTTAGCGATGAACTTATTATAAAAACAGGTGTACCACAAGGCATACTGTTAGGACCGCTGTTGTACTTTTTATATATAATGAATTTGTCGAAAAATAATTTTATTTCAAATTATAACGTTTATGCAGGTGACACTAATATCATTGCTAAAGCTAGAACAGTACAAGAACTGGAAAATATACTAAATAAGGATCTAAATGCGATATGCAATTGGCTAGATTACAATGAACTCTGCATTAACGCTAAAAAAACAAACTATTTTTTATTTAAAACACAAAGAAAAAATAGCGAAAATATTGCTCTTAACATAAGGGAAACAATTATTGAAAGAGTAGATAAGTTTTTCTTAGCCTCTTTTATTTTTTTGTCGACCTTTTTAAATATCTGGGAATAATAATTGATGATAACTTGAAATGGGACAATCATATCAAACTTGAAGAAAAAAGTTATGCCAATTATATTATTAAGTTATCCCAGCATGCAGCCAAACTTATCTATAATAGTCATATACTATCAAGAATAAGGTATAATATATGTAGTTGGAGCCAGTGCTCAAATTTCCATATTAATCAAATTGGTATTGTAATTAACAAAGCGCTTAAAATTCTTTACAAATATAATTACAGAATAAGTACTAAGTATTTGTATAAAAAAACAAATGAATTAGATATTAACCAATTAATCTATTTTGAAAAAGGTAAATATATTTATAAAGTAATAAATAGTAATATTAAATCAAATTTAAATTAAATAAATAGAGAAAATGTACATAAATATAATACTAGAAATAAAAATAATATTGAAATACCACAAAGAAACAAAACCAGCTAGAACCACAAAGAAACCAAAAAGTTTAAAATGTAGTGCTATTAAAATTTTTAATTCATTATCACTAAACATTAGGAGAAGTCAAACTTTGGAAATATTTAATAGAAAAATTAAAAAATATATAAAAAATTTTAGAAATAAAAAATTGGAAATAAGTAAAATTAGAGTATTCAAAATAATTATTTTTAAACTAAAATTAATTGTAATTATATTTTATTAGATTGTAGTTTTAATTAAACAATTTCTTATACATATGTATGTATATTGTAAAATGATCTGAAATTAAATGAAATAAAAAAAAAAATATTCTTCTTAAACATTATTTGATTGTACATATAAAAACTACCAACTTTAGGAAACACATTACGTGGTAACTGATTCTATAACAGCGATATGCGCACAACAAACGAATTTCCATAAGCTGTGTTTCGCCATGTTACTAATTCAACATTGTGTAGGAATGAGGTTCTATCGCACTCCTTGTTTCAAGTTGAAAAACTTTCAGGAGAGGCATTATACTCCATTTTTGGTCTAATGTAAGTTTTATAGATTTTTAGAAGTTCAGGTGCAGAAAAGTAAGTTTTGCAGCGATACAAGAAACTTAAACATTTAGCTGCATCTTTTCCTATACCAAAAATGTGTTTTGACCAGGTCAATTTTTGGTTTAGTCCGATACCCAGAATATTAAGGTCTGTTGTGTGTTGCAAAGGTATACTCTGAAATGACAGGCTTGCGCTAGATTTCCGCTTTAGTTTTCTGCGAAACTGTGAATTGCTTTGGAAGTTATTGAAAGTAAGTCATTGATAAATATTAAGAAAAGAGTTAGGGATAGAACAGATCCTTGGGGACACCAGCATTTATTTGAAATTGGTTGGATGTATGACCATCCACAAGTACTCGAATCGTGCGATTTGAGAGAAAATCTCCAACCATTTTAAGAAAACCCTACCCAAACCTAAAGCTTTGCATTTTGCTATTAAAGCTTCATGACATACACGGTCAAAAGCTTAGATATATCCAAGGCTACAACATAAGATTCACCAGAGTGGTAAAGACTGATATTTAGCTTCTCACAAAGGTAAGTCATGAGATCACCGGTTGAACGACGGGCTCTGAACGGGTATTGTAGATCATGTTTACTGTAATGTTAGGTGGCTATTATTGAAGATGACAAATCAATACGGTACTGTGTGAATCTATCAGAGTTTGGCCTATGACACAGTATAGTTCCGTGATTGATTTGGATAATTTTTAGTGCTTAATCCAATGCACTTTTTCAAACATTTAGGCGTGCTGCGCCGCTATCCAGTGTAGAAATAAATAAACTATTATTTCTTTTGTTGGCAAAGCCAAGAATAACATTGATTTTATTTTACCAAAAACCCTTGGTATTTATACATTTTTTGATTTACAAATACATATAATTTAATTATTATAAAGATTACTAATTTCTACTAATACAATTAATATTATACAAATTAGTTCTTACATTAAAAATTTGGTTCTAGTTACTTTAAACCAAATTTATTTATATATTGGTATGCTACAAATAATAATTCACATAGTGCATTCCAAGAACCTCTTTAAGTGGGTCACTAGGTATTCTGTACACTCCGTTCATTAACACTAAGAATATACCACACACAATGTAATGCATTGCTTATAATTATTATTAGTAACATATGGTATATTCATATTACGAACGAAATGAAAACAGAAAGAAAAACAAAAATATAGAATGCAATATGATCCTTTAATTTGTAGCATATTGCATAATTATTTTAATTATAAGAATTGTCACAATAATGCTTAAACACTTATTTGCGGTGTATCACGGAATACAACTTATTGCAGTGTATTATGGAATTGAATGTAGATACACTACACCCTCACCCTTAAGAGAAAAGTTATTTTGTTTTTGAAAGAATAGAAAATAACTTTTTATTTTGTATTTAAGCATTATAGTTTACAAGTACAAATTCTTATTATTTTATTTTTGTTAAAATTATTTTGAAATTTTTTTTTTTTTTTTTAAATGAAAATTTTATTTAAAATTGTATTATTAAAATATTTTGTTTTTTCTTACATTTATCTTTATTTTTATTAATTTTAAAGTAATATTTATCTTAGATTTAATAAGTAATTTATTTATTTTAATATTATTATTTTTAATAGTAAAATGTTTTTCTTTATAATGTGAAGTACAACTAGTTTAATTTGATATCTCAATTAATTTATAAACTAAAAAAAAAAATGTTATTGTATATCTTTAAAAAATATTTTTTTTTTTTGTATTACTTAATATTGTGATATTTCAATGTCTTTTAAATTACATAAATTTTTATTTTTTTATTTTTTTTTTGCCTTTAAGCAAATAATTTATTATTTATAATTGATGTAGGTTAGTATCGTTAGAATGAAAAAAAATAACAATACTTTTTATATAATTTCTGTAAATTTCTTTAGCATATTGTTATGTATTTCTTTGGTTTTCCCGTTCATTTCTACAATTGAATTTACGTTATTTTGTTTAATAATTTTGTACGGGCCTTGATAAGGTGTTTGATGTTTTTTTCTATTACCTAACTTAACGAATACTAAATCTCCTACTTTAAAATTTGAAGGGTTGACATTTTCGTCAAATTTTTCCTTCCTATCTATTTTTACTTTATTTATAATCTCTCGTGTTCTATTTATAGATTCACGGAGTCTAACTTTTAATTCATTATTATAATCATCTAAATTATACACAGGATTTTTACTCGTTATAATGTCATTTGGTAAATATGCAATTTTTCCAAATACTAATTCGTATGGTGTGTAAATTGTGTCTATATGTGGTGTCGTATTGTATGCAAAAGTGTAGTAAGGTATCCATTTGTCCCAGTCATTGTCATTTGAAAATGCAAGTAGAAATTCATTTAAAACTCTATGGTTCCGTTCAATTGAACCTAAAGTTTGGTGATGATATGGAGTTGAAAATTTTTGTTCAATATTAAAACTTTTACAGATATTGTCCATTAATTCATTATTGAATTCAGTACCTCTATCTGATTTTAATATTTTGAAACATCCATATTTAAGAATGAATTGTTCTACCAGTGTTTAGCTACTGTAACGGCTTCTTTTGTTTCCATTGGATAAGCTACTACATATTTTGTCAAGTCACATTGTATTGTTAATATATATCTAAAATTATTAGACATTCTTAACGGTCCGACTGTATCTATAGATACTATTTCAAAACTTGTTGTTGGAGTATCAGTTATCACCATTTCTAGCACATTTTCAAAAAATTTTGTAAAAATGTGCCTATATAGTTTCACTCTGTCCGTCCGTCCGTCTGTCTGTCTGTCTGTCTGTCCGTATGTTTACAAAAACTTTTACACCGTTTGATATAGAGAAAAATAATTTTAACCACGGGTAGATATTACGAAAAAAATAATTTCGTAGAAGAATTTTTTTCTGTAGCCCCACCCGTTACGGAGCTACAGACCTCCAAAGTTGGAAAAAGCCCTATATTTAAATTATTATTACAAGAGTTCTGTTAAGTATATTTTCAATCTAAAAACAGAAAAAGATAGCTGGTTTTATAAGCTTCATAAATAATTAAGAGCAAATGTTTAGGGTTGCCATACGGTACTAAAATTTATAATTATGCAAAACTCAATTTTTGCAAAATTTTCGGCCCCACATATCTTCTAAACGGTTCAAGCTAGGGTCTTCAAATTTTGGGAGAAGTTAGGTGAAATGAATCTCTGAAACTAGCAGGAGTCGGTTAACAAAATTTTTTTGTCAAGCCCCCCGTTTAGGAGCTATAAGGGCTCGAAAATTGAAATTTTGGTATTTTCAAACACCTGTAGCTTGAATACCTGTTAAAAGTTTTTTTTAGTAATATGGTAAATTGAAAGATCTATAATTATATTTCAACACGTGTCAAAGGTTTTTCTTAATATTGAAAGGTGCCGAAGTTACAGCCCCCGAAAATTTCAAAAAAGCCCTATATTTAAATTAGTACAACAAGAGTTCTGCTAAATGTATTTTCAATCTAAAAACGGGAGAAGAGAGCTGCTGTTATGGGCTTAACAAAAATTATAAAGCTAAAATGTATAGGGTTGCCATACGGTACTAAAATTTACAATTATGCAAAACTCAATTTTTGAAAAATGTTTGCCCCCACATATCTTCTATACGGTTCAAGCTAGGATCTTGAAATTTTGGTAGAAGTTAGACCTTTAGAAATTAGTAGGAGTCAGTTAACAAAAATTTTTTGTCACGCCCCCTGTTTAGGAGCTATAAGGGCTCGAAAATTTAAATTTTGCTATTTTTAAACACCAGTAACTTGAAAACCTGTTCAAATTTTTATTTACAAATATACAAAATTTACAGCTGCAGCATTATGTTTCAACATATGTTAAAGGTTTTTCCTAAATTTGAAAGGGGTTCTTTAAATTGAAGAAATTGTCTCTTAGTTTTAACTATTTTTGCTTAGATAATAAAATTTTAGGTAAAATTCCAAATTTTGGTGGAGTTCAAAATTTATATCCCCAAAAAAAATTGATGGGTGAGGACAGGAGGGGGGTAGACAGATCCATCATAAGTTTACTAAGCAAAAATTTGGGAACCTTCCTCATTGAAGGGCTACTAGGTCTTAAAAATTAAAACTTTTATGTTTATATAAAACAGTAACTTATTCACCAGTATAAGTTTTTTTCCAAAATTAAACGTTATCATTGAAGCTGCAACATTATTTTCCGCACTTATTAACAGGTTTCCTTGAGTGCATTGGGGTTATATTCTAAGTATTTCTCTATTAGTCATATAATTAATAAGTTAATGAAATAACTAAATTAATATTTTCGAAAATATTCAGTAAGAAACCGTATATAATTTTGTAAATGTGCTTTTTAAAAACCCTTGGTTTTTTTCCTTACTTGTTTCTTTTACGTTTCGTACTTGTTTATTATAAGCACATAGTTTGCAATTAGAAATGTACTTTTTTACCATTTTAGACATGTTTTTCCAAATATATCTTTGTTTTAATTTTATGACGATTTTTCTTATTCCCAAATGCCCTCCGTGTGGTGCATTATGGTATTCATCAATTAATTTATATTGCATAATAGCATCATTTATTTTTTGTGGGGGTATATATATAAGTATGTTAGTGGAAAAGTGATTCATATTATTTTTATTATTCAATATATTTTTCTGCAGATTATTATATAAATTTTTAAATTCCATTTTCGGAATATACTGGAATATATCATCAGTATCACTTAATGCAAGCTTGCTTATTTTTAATTTGTATATTTCAGATAATAGCTTCTCAACTGTCGAAACGGATTTCGCATGATTATCACTACATCTTACTAATACTTCATTTTTAATTTTATTTATTTTATTTATTTACAATTTGAATCAACTATAAATTTTAATTTTTTTTAAATTTTTGACGTCAGATATGGATGTACAGTCCCAGATATGAAGTTGCGCAGGCTTCGGTTGAAAACTGTCATCCCTTTTATTTTTATCATTTTTATTATTATCAATGCCTCTATTTTTTATAGCAGACATCCCCCTAGTCATCACTAACATCTTTTTCACGGATTCATCATTATTTTTCGGAATCATACTCTTAAGTATGTCCGAGTCAATTTTTATTCTAGACAACGCGTCAGCGTTAGTATTTATTGTTCCCTGCTTGTAAATTATTTCGAAATCATAATCAGATAAATCTAGTCTTATTCTTGTTAATTTTGAAGATGGATTTTTGTGTGAAAAGAGCGAAACTAAAGGTCTGTGATCTGTGACCACAATAAATTTTCTACCGTAAAGGTAAGGTCTAAAAAAATTTATTCCCCAATGAATCGCTAATAGCTCTTTTTCTATAATTGGTTTGTTAATTTCATGTTTATTTAAAGATTTACTTGCATAAGAGATAGGTAAGTCATTTCCTATTTCTCCTTGCGAAAGAACTGTGCCCAGTGCAAAATCTGAAGCATCAGTTGTAAGTACAAAAGTTTTATCAAAATTAGGATATTGTAAAATAGGTGGACTCATTAATTTATTTTTTAAAGTTATGAATGCATTTTCACATTCATTTGACCATATAAATGGTTGATTTTTCTTTAATAACGAATTTAGACATTTAGCTGTTTCTGCAAAATTTGCAATAAATCTTCTGTAATAATTACAGAAAGCTACAAATCGTCTAACTTCGTCAGCATTTTTGGGTACCGGGTATTCTTTTATTGCTTTATGTTTTGCGGGATCGGTTTTTATACCTTCGCTTGTTATCAAATGTCCCAAGTACACAACTTCGGGTTTTAAAAAACAACATTTATTTGGATTTAATTTTAGGTTATATTTATTTAATCTTTCAAAAGTTTTTATTAAATTTTCATTATGATTTTTTATACTACAACCAAAAACAATTATGTCATCGACATAAAGAAAAGCATTTGAATTTAAACCGGTTAATGCTATAGTCAGCATTCTTTGAAAACTGTTTGATGAAATTTTTAGACCAAAAGGTAACCTTTTGAATTGAAAATGACCATCTTGGGTCGAAAATGCGGTTAGTGGTCTAGAGTCCTTATTTAGTTTAATTTGATGAAAAGAACTAGTCATGTCTAAAGTTGAAAAGTATTTGGCTCTTCCTAATTTGTCTAGAACGTCTTCCAAACGCGTTAAAGGAAATTTGTCATTTACTATTTTATCGTTTAGTTTACGAAAATCAACTACTAAACGCCATTTCTTTTCATCATTAGTACTTTTTTTAGGTACTAGTAATAATGGTGAGTTGTAAGGGCTTATAGATGGTTCTATTAAGTCATCATCTAATAATTTTTGAACTTGTTTCTTGATTTCCTCTTGTTGTGATTGAGGTAATCTGTAATTCTTTATATATACCGGATTGTTGTCTACGGTATTTAAATTTTGAGTATAAAAATTATTTGTAGATAATGGTTCATTATCTAAATGGAAAATATTATGATATTTTTCAAATATTTTTAACAAAGTATCCTTTGCATGAACATCATTTGTTTCAATATTTATTAGTTTTAAGATTTCTTCTAATCGTTTTTTATCTTTTGTTATTGTTTTTGTATTGACTAAAATGTCATTTTGTTTTAAAGAATTACATTGGATTTTAATTTCAGAATCAAGTACTTTTACTTCATGGTTATTGGTGTTCAAAATTTTTATGTGACTAATCCCTTTACATGGTATGATCGTATTGGCTATAAATACACCATCTTTTATTTCTTTATTTAAGACTATACTATCTTCTTTAATATTAGTTTTTATTGGATGTATGATTTCACTTCTAGCGGGAATTGTAATATGTTTTATGTTCAAAGGTCTAGTTCTAATTGGAATGGTTATTTCTTCCTCATTGATATCTAATGTTAAAGTTAACGTTTCATAGTCTATTTTACACATGTACTTTATTAAGAAGTCTCTACCAATCATACCGTCAGTAGATATTGGAAAATTTCATCTACAAGATGGAAAGTATTATATATGAATTTATTAGAAATATCTAGTTTTATATTTATTGTACCGAGTGAGCATACTTCTTCACTCGTTATACCTGTTAATTTACATTTTGCTCTTTCGTTAATTTCGTATGAGCTATTATTCAACTGACAATTTTCTTTAAAAATTGATATGTCAGCACCTGTGTCTATCAAAAATTTTAAATCTTTATTATTATATCTTAAAATTACAAAGTTTGTCAAATCATGATTAAAATTATATATCTTTAATGGAGAGGATATCCGATCAGTTGAATTTTCTATTAAACTGTCGGTCCTTCTATACCTAAAAAATGGTTTTGGTCCTCTTCTTGGTTATTTATTATATTTATTCTCCTAGAGTTATTATTATTGTTCCTGTTCCTATTAAAATTATTTCTATTATTATTATTATTATTATTATTATTATTATTATTATTTCTGTTGAAGTTGTTATTATTATTGTTTCTATTGGAATTATTGTTATTACTGTTATTCCTATTAAAATTATTGTTATTATAATTATTCCTGTCAGAATTGTTGTTCCTATTATTATTCTAAAATTGTTATTCCTATTGTAGTTGTTATTATTAAAATTGTTGTTGTTCTGTCTGTTTTATTTTATAAATTAATATTATTAATTTTCTTGATTTTATTAAATGTTTTAAATATTCATATTCTATTTGATATAATGATATCTCAAATATATATAATATAATAAAATGTTTAGAAATATATAAATACGTTAAATATTGTTATATGTTTTTATATTAATCAAAAAAATTTATATTTGAATTTATTTTATCAATCTTAAATCTAAAAACTATTAAAATACGGATTCTAGTAATTTTAAAAAAATTTTAAATTTGTAGTCGGTTTTCTTTATATAAAAATTATACTTTAAAATATTTTATATATATATAATTTGCATTTTAATTGATGTTATTAAGTTAGTTAGTCGAAAGTATTTTTATTTTTTATTTTATTTATATAATATATAATAACTTTACTTTTACAAATATATTTATAATAGATTTTTATTTTATTTTAAATATAAATTTTATATATTTTTTGCTTTTTTATTTCTTTATAATATATGTATATATATTTATAACTTTTAAAGTAATATATTTAGTTTTCATATTAATAGGTTTTTATAGTAATTAATCCTTTTTGTAGTTAATAATTTTTAGTATATATTTATAATTTTTAAATTGTAAATTGTTTTGTTATAATATAAAATTTTTTTTTTTTTTTTTTTTGTTTTTTTTTATAAATGTATATATAATGATCATTTGCAGGAGGGTATTTTATTTTCTTTGTCATTTTAAAAAATTAAAATATGCATTATATACACATACATATGAGATAATTAATTGATTAGTTTAATTAAATGTTTATTTTATCATAATGCTTGGAGTGGTTGATACAAATTGTATAAGTAAGATATATATTTGTGTTAAATATTTAATAATTTGACAGTAAAAATATTATTTTTTTTTTTTTACATTAAACTTGCAGTTATGATAAAAATATTAAAGATTTTTTAATTAATATATATTAATCTTATTATACCCTACACCTATAGAATAGGTAAAGGGGTATATTAACTTTGGTATGGTGTTTGTAACCACCTAAAGGAAGCGAGCTAGATATAGAAAAGTATATATATTTGTGATCAGCGTGACCGCCTTAGTCGATATAGCCATGTCCGTCCGTCCGTCCGTCCGTCCGTCCGTAGGCACGATAACTCAAAAAATAATGGAGCTATCTTGATGAAATTTTAACTGTAGGTTACTAGGACTGAAAGTACGGCGGGGATTGCATATGGGCGAAATCGGCCCATGGGTTCGGATTCTGGACCTTTTAATCGGTTTCAGGGCTAACGAACAAATATAAAAAATCACGATAACTCAACAACTAATGACGCTATCTTCATCAAATTTGTGCTGTAGGTTACTAGTAATGAAACTACTTCGGGAATTGCGTAAGGTCGGGATTGGACCATGGGTTCGGAACCTAGAACTTTTTGATCGAATTTAGGCCAAACGAGCATAATTCCGAAACCAATGAAGATAGAACCTCCAAATTTAGTATCAGGGTATCCCTTCCTATTTCCTAAGTGTCTTGTGAATTTGGGTCCCATTGGAGTAGTGGGTCGGGGACCAGCCACACATTTCCGAAGACCTTAAAGCATATCTTTAAAATTAATAAAGATAACAACTTGAAAAAATGTAGAAGCTTCCAATTTGCCACAAGGGTGTTCTTTACTATCTCTTGCGTGTTCCCCTAATTTGGGATCAATTGGAGTGGTGGTTCTGTACCCCTCTCAGACCTCCCAAGTTTTAAAGGCTTATAATCGAAATTACTAAAAATAGTTACTTAAAATTAGGATAGACCGTTCAAATTGTGTACAAGGGTTAACTAGTACTATAAGTACAGCGCGGACTATATAAGGGCGAAATCAGCCCAACGGTTCGGATTCCGGACCTTTTAATCGATGTCAGGGCTAAGGAACATATAAAAAATCACGATAACTCAACAACTAATTAGGCTATCTTCATGAAATTTGTGCTGTAGGTTATTGGCAGCGAAACTACGGCGGTGATTACGTACGGTGAGGATTGGACAATGGGTTCGGAACTTAGAACTTTTTGATCGAATTTAGGCCAAACGAGCATAATTCCGAAACCAATGAAGACAGAACCTCCAAATTTGGTATCAGGATGTCCTTCCTATTTCGTAAGTGTCTTTGAAATTTGGGCCCCATTGGAGTAGTGGATCGGGGACCAGCCACTCAGTTCTTAGGCCCTTAAAGCATATTTTCGAAATTAATAAAGATAGTAACTTGAAACAAATGTAGAAGCTTCCAATTTGCCACAAGGATGTTCTTTACTATTTCTTGCGTGCCCCCCTAATTTGGGATCAATTGGAGTGGTGGTTCAGAACCTGTCTTAGACCCCCCAATGTGTAAAAGCTTATCATCGAAATTAATAAAACTAGTAACTTAAAATTAAGATAGAGCGTTTCAATTGTGTACAAGGGTTAACTAGTATTGAAAGTATGACGGGACTGCATATGGACGAAATCGTACCATAATTTCGGGTCCTGGAACCCTTGAAAAGTTCAAGGACTAACAAACATATATCTTACAAACACCATAACTCAAAAAAATAATGCCGGTATTTTGATGAAATTTAACAGTAGGTTACTAGTAATGAAAGTACCATGGGAATTGGTTGTGGTCGAGTGTAATTTCGAAGCCAAAGAATATATTTCCTATGTCCTATGTGTCTCCGAAATCTAGACTTAATTGTAGTGGTTCAGCTATGTTCAAAGGTACTTGCTGCATTTATGTAAAATTTATTTTTATATTTAAATGAATTATATGAAAAGGTGTAAATTTTTAATTGTATTTTAGAAATACATTTATTGCATATAAGTTTTCTATTAGGTATATAAACTAACCATTTAAAATAATTGCAATTTTTTAAAATTTGGATTATTAAATATATTATGCTTTGATTATCTTTTTATCACAAAATTTAATAATTAGAATTTTTTCATTTTGTAATTGAATTGGATTAAATATATTTTCATTTATTTCAAGTTTGTTTGTTTTTTAATATTTTTAAATAGATAAATTAGTAAGAATTTGTAGTATTTTTTAATAGATAGGGTAATTAGAAAATGTTTTTAGTATTATACAGTTAATTTGGTTAGCTATGTCTTACGATCAAATTAATAACAGCTTCTATGGTGTTAAAATTACTTATGGATATGTCCTTAAATTTGAACCAAATAGGTGTAGGGTATTTCTAAGTCGGTTGCACCGACTGACTGTTTCTTTACTTGTTTTTTATACCATTTTATAATATATTTTATTTTGTATATTATGGATTCTGGATTCTGGCCCACGACACTGTCTATTCCTGGTGACAGTGTGGCAGGGTCGCCATGTAATGTTAGGTGGCTATTATTGAAGATGACAAATCAATACGGTACTGTGTGAATCTATCAGAGTTTGGCCTATGACACAGTATAGTTCCGTGATTGATTTGGATAATTTTTAGTGCTTAATCCAATGCACTTTTTCAAACATTTAGGCGTGCTGCGCCGCTATCCAGTGTAGAAATAAATAAACTATTATTTCTTTTGTTGGCAAAGCCAAGAATAACATTGATTTTATTTTACCAAAAACCCTTGGTATTTATACATTTTTTGATTTACAAATACATATAATTTAATTATTATAAAGATTACTAATTTCTACTAATACAATTAATATTATACAAATTAGTTCTTACATTAAAAATTTGGTTCTAGTTACTTTAACCCAAATTTATTTATATATTGGTATGCTACAAATAATAATTCACATAGTGCATTCCAAGAACCTCTTTAAGTGGGTCACTAGGTATTCTGTACACTCCGTTCATTAACACTAAGAATATACCACACACAATGTAATGCATTGCTTATAATTATTATTAGTAACATATGGTATATTCATATTACGAACGAAATGAAAACAGAAAGAAAAACAAAAATATAGAATGCAATATGATCCTTTAATTTGTAGCATATTGCATAATTATTTTAATTATAAGAATTGTCACAATAATGCTTAAACAATTATTTGCGGTGTATCACGGAATACAACTTATTGCAGTGTATTATGGAATTGAATGTAGATACACTACATTACACTTTTTTCCATTACTAAAAACCGAGGTCAAAGCAATAGGGCGGTAATTAGAGGGATCACTTTTGTTGCCTTTTTTGGGAACTGGAAAAACATTTGCAACCTTCCATTGAGCAGGATGAGTACCCGATGTAAAGAAAGGAAAAAAAGGTTGCGGATAGGTTTTGAAATAGTGGAATAAGTTTTTTTGAGAACCATTGAAGTGATTCCATCCGTACCGGCCGATTTGTTTGCGTCAAGATACTTCAATATTTTCATCACTGTTCGTGTTCTGAAGTGAATTCCACCAAAGGAACAGCCAACGCGTGGAATATGAGGTGGATTTTGAGTTGACTGGGGCAGTGTAGAATTGGTAGCAAATTGTTCACCAAACAAGTTTGCTTTTTCTTTAGAATCCTGCACAATTCTGTTATTTTTATCAACAAGTGGGGGAAAAGAGGACTCGCTTACGTTCTCCTTTAACCTCTTTGTATTAGTCCAAACTTGCAAAGTTGTTAAAATTAAACAAAATGTATATTATGACAAAAATAAATAAATATTCATAATAGATTAAAAATCTGTGTTAATTGTGTGAAAGTTTTGTTTAGTTAGAATATTTTTTTAACAAATAATATAGAAAAGAAAATAAAATAATATAATAAAAATTAAAACAAAAATACTAGTCTTGCCACCATTAGAAGTGCGGCTTGTAAATCCAATAATTGAGAGAAATAATTTAAACACAACAAAACACCATCACAACAGAATAAAAAAATTAATATATTTTAAATTAGAATAAGAATTAAGTTAAAAGTGAAATAAGAGGAAATTAAGAAGTAATTTAATTGAAATAAAGATTTTAACACACTGAATTTGATTTTACAATTTATTAACAAATGAATTAAAATTAAGCTTTTGCACTATTAAAAGAGAGGAAAGAATTTAGTCTTATTAATTAAGTGTGCTTTTAGAGTACAAATTAACTCTCGAAAATTTCATTGAATTTTTGTGCAAAACACGTAAACAAGTCAAAACCAAATTACCCTGGTGGGCTTCCATAATTAAAATCAATGCTTGTGCAAAGTTTTCAATATAATTCATTTAACCGTTTAAACAAATAAAATTTATAGAAAACTTCATGGTATTTTCGTGTCGTTAATCGAACTCAACTAAAATATTTTGCAGCCTTTCTTTTGGACTGCCAAATCAATCTGTAAAATTGGATACAAATCCAAATTGGGTTAATGCATTCCAGTCAAGTCTATACAATTAATTCCGTTAGCTAACAGTCCAATAAGTCAAACTGTTTCGGCTTGACATCAAAACATTAAAAAAGCTTCATTGCGCCCACATGCCCAAACGGGCTAACCGAACTCAACAAAAATTTGTGTCAGTCTCTCTTTTCGACTGAAAAACCATTCTGCTAAATTGGACACTAATGGGAAACGAACTTTTTTTGGAAGCCCGCCGGGCCCAAATAGGTTAATGTATTCCAACCAACTTTGTACAACTAATTTCGATTGCTAAGAGGAACATTTGTGCAAAATTTCAAGTCAATCGGTCAAACCGTTTTGGCTCGATATTAAAAACATTGAAAAAGCTTCATTCTCCTTTGAAGGAGAAGGTTAACCAAACTCAACAAAAATTTGTGTCAGCCTTTTTTTGAACACAAATCGGAAACACTAGAAGCCCGCCAGGCTGAAATGGGTTAATCCATTCCAACCAATTTTATACAACCAATTCCGGTTGCTAAGATGAACATTTGTGCAAAATTTCGATTCAAAAGGTCAAACCATTTCGACTCGACATCTAAAAAAACAAAAAATCTTAAATCGGCACGACCTGTTGATTTATAAAAATGTGGCCCAGTCTATGTCACCCCCCGGGCTTACAGAATTATTGCTCTAAAATTTTGTGACAAATGGATCAGTGGTTTTCACGTGAATCCAGAACAACAAACAAACAAAAACAACAAATAAACAAACAAATTTTCTTTTTTTATATATTGGATAACATCCGGTTAATTATTTTTGGAAAAACTTTAAGTACACAACTTATTAGGCTTTCAGTTATGAAAAAAAGAAAATATAAGTTGAAAGGCTCCTCTTCGAACCTCTTCCACTACACCAACTATGATGTCAAACATTCACCTTCATTAGGTCCACTCAACCAAATTCTCTTGGTAAAACCTACTAAATAATTCGTTGATTTGAACAATAGATATGATGAGATTTAAACCCAAAAGAATTTCGTTGATATTGAAAATATTTTATTTTTAATTTTATTGTTAAGTATAAAGAATATTTTTTATTTTTTTTTTCTTCCTTTACATTTATTTCAAAACACGAATAATAATTAGAGAATTACAATTACAAGTTAAAATAAAATTACAGATACAACTATAAACTCTACAATACACATATTTTCAGTAAATGCCACTACTGTCGGAGCATAGGGCGGAAACAAACTCCTTCCATCTATCTCGATCTTGCGCTATTCGCCTGACTTCTGCCCAACTCTGCTGCCGGGACTCTACTAAGACCGTTCTGACCCAGGTGTTGCGTGGTCTTCCGCGTCTTCGTTTTCCCTGAGGATTCCATTGAAATGCCTGCCTGCCAATATCATCGTCCGGCTTCCGCAGGGTGTGGCCTATCCACCGCCATTTTCTACATAGCATTTCTGTTGCTATTGGTTTGCTGGCAGTAAGTTTTAGAAGATCCTGGTTTGAAATTGTATTAGGCCAAAATATCCTGCATATTCTCCCCAGACACCTATTAACAAAAGTCTGTAGTTTTCTGGATATGTTATCTGTGACTTTCCAGGTTTCCCACGCGTATAGTAGAACTGGTTTAACGCTCGAGTTGAAAATTTTTAGTTTGGTTTTTCTACTAACATTTCTACAGCGCCAAACGTTACTGAGTTTATGATAAGCATGCCTGGCCTTATTTATCCGGGACGATATGTCCTCCTCCGCGCCACCGCTTTTTGTTATCATGCTTCCCAAGTAGCAAAATTCATCAACCTCGTCGATTACTATAGATTTGTTGTTAATATCAATCGTTAGTGGTGTCTGAATACTTGTTTCTAGTCGCATTAGCTTCGTTTTGCTAAAGTTTATTTTTTACCCAACATTTTTAGCATTAATACTGAGTTTTTCTAATTTTGAGCTAATAGATGGTAAACTGTGCGACATGAGGCAAATATCATCAGCGTAATCAAGTTCCCCTAGTTTTTCGAATGGGCGCCACTGTATTCCATCAGATGTTTCGGCATCGGTTTTTCTGATTACACTGTCTAAAACTATCAGAAACAGTATGGGGGAGAGTACGCAACCTTGACGAACTCCGTTATTTATTGCAAATTCAGCGCTTGTTTTCCCTTTAAATCGTACTGTACAAGCGGTATTCCTATAAAGTTCTGTTAACTTATCAGGGATTCCCAGAACTCTTAGCGCTTCCCAAATGGCATTTCTTGAAACGGTGTCGAATGCACGTTCAAAATCGACGAAGAGAAGGAACAATGGAGATTGCCATTCAGCCGACTGTTCGATGATGATTCGTAGGGTACTTATGTGATCAACACAAGATCTCTTTGGTCTGAATCCCGCTTGCTCGCGACGCAGTAAGTTGTTGACGGTTGGAGAAATACGGTCTAAAACGATGAATGCCAGTAATTTCTCGACAGAATTTAAAAGTGTAATTCCTCGCCAGTTACTGCAGTTGCTAAGGTCGCCTTTTTTTGGAATTGGTACAATGATCCCTTCTTTCCAGCTTCTTGGGATTCTTCCAGTTGTCCATGTTTCCCGGATAATTGGAACCAGGGATGTGGTTAGTACCTCGGGACCGCTTTTCAACAGCTCAGCTGGTAAATTATCAGGGCCCGGAGATTTGTTGATCTTTAATTATGCAATGGCATTTGCTATTTCCTCTCTGCTTGGTGGTGCTGTAGAGATATTACGTCTGGGATTGCGTCGTCTTGTGATTTCAACTGGTAAACTGCTTTCTCCCCTCAGTTCAGTAGAGTCTTCGAAAAATTCCTTCCAACGGTTCAGTTGTTTTTCCTCTGTTGTGAGAATATTTCCGTTGCAATCTTTAAGTGGAGGTGCTTCGACTCTTGTTTCCGAAAGTTTGTTTATAGCAGAGTAGATGCCGCGTAGGTTGTTGCGGTATGCAGCTCTTTCCGCCGATGGTATTCACAAAACGTTCCCGATCTTTTATCGCTGAAGATTTTATTTGACGTTCGATATTGTTATATTCCCCTTTTAGTCGTTGTTTCTCCGCTGGCAATCGAGCTTGACCAAGCTGTGGTTTAAGCTTGCGACGTTTTTCTATTAGCATCCACGTATCCTCTTCTATCCAAGGCTTTTTCTGGTGTTGTTGAGTGCCAAGGGTTCTTTGGGCAGCTGTTTTACAAGCACTTTCAATATTGTTAACTGATTCTTTATATTCCTCCATCTTACCCGAATCTTGAAGTTTTGAAACATCATATTTTGTTCTACGATTATGACGTTGACGAATCGCAGCTGGGCGTAATCTAATTTCTCCTAGTAGTAGGTTATGGTCGCTGTAAATATCAGCGCCTCTACAAGCTCTGACATCTAGTAGGGAATTGTGATATGTTCTACTTATCAGGATATGATCAATTTGATTTCGCGTCGATCCATCTGGAGACTGCCATGTATATTTATGGATGTCGCGATGCGGAAATCTAATGTCTCCAATGAAGAGATTATGTGCTGCGCACAGGTCGACCAATCTTTCTCCATTATTGTTCCGTATAGGTCCGAGTACATGACAACCCATGACTCTTTGGAGATTGGAATTGTTGTTACCTACCTTGGCATTAAAATCGCAAAGGATGATTTTGATGTCGCCTTTCCTCGTGTCATTTAACGCAGCTTCTAGCTGGCTATAAAAGTTTTCTTTGTTCTCATCTTCATCGGGTTCAGTGGGGGCGTAGCACTGAATAACAGCGATGTTTCGGAATTTGGAATGAAAACGTGCTGTGATGATACGGTCGGTTATAGATTTAAATTCCTTTAGCGCCCTTTTAATTATTCGTGTTATTAAAATCCCCACCCCGTTTACATGGGAGATGTTATTTCCACTATACATGAGGCAGTGTCCGGATTGTGCTTGAAAGCTTCCCGGTCCCTTCCATCTCATTTCACTTAATTCTAATATTTCGAGACAATAACGGTCCATTTCCCGGCATACTTGCGCAAGTTTTGATGGTTCCGTGAGCGTTCGAACATTCCGTGTTGCAAATCTTGTCCTTTTACGAAAGCCAAAAGTCGTTACCGAAGAATCTGTTAAATTTCCGAGGCTTGATTCCGTTTCATGTGTAAATTAATTTTACGGCCGGGCTACAAACCCTGCGCAACCCATACGGGTAGCTCATCCGCCTTCTTCGCCGTTGGATTTTCATCTCATTCGCCTCCGAAGCCGTTGACCAGTTTTCGAAAAAAAGAATTATTATCAATTTCGAAAATAAATTGTCAAACAAATTTTACACAAAAAATTTTTAAATAATAATAAAGTGTCAAAAATATTTTTAATTTGACAATTATTATTTTCATTTATTTAACAATTTATTTAACACAAATTTTTACTATAAAACCAGCAATTTTTATTGTAAAATCACAAATATAATATTGTCAAAATTTATTCTACAATAATATTTTAATTCAACAATAAAGTTGTAGCAAAAAAGTTGCGGAGAAGTTAACAATTTTTAATGTAGAATCAAAAATATACTGTTAAAATATATTTAACAGTAATATTTTCGATTTAACAATAAAAAAAATTTAACAAAAAAAAAATAATATAATTGCAAAATATTCATTTATTCTTATTGTAGAAGCAAACTTCATGGGGTTAAAATTCATTCTGGAATAACTATCTATACCTTTATGAAGAAGTGTTAATATAATCTTCGATTTGCAACCCCCAATCCCTGGTATTATACTAGTTCTAATATATACTAGCTAGATGTAATAAGTATATGGAGTCATATTCTTAGTATAAGGAGTCATTTCATTTAATAATAAATTTATGTATTATATCACACAGTTTTATTTTCTAAATTTTTCAATTAAACTTATAACATCATTTGTTTTTTTATTTTTGTATGTGATGTTATAAAAAAAGTTCGGAATAAAACTCCAAGCATTTAGACTTTCGGATATTCCATATCAAATAAATTGAATACTTTGAAGCTTGTGTCCACTGCCTGTAAAAATGTATCAGCAATATATTTAATGCCATCAAAATAAACAATAATTTGCTCTATATGACAAATATTGGAGCCCGTGCATAAAATAAACGGTTGTGTCTTTTAAGACACCATTAAATCAATAGGTTCATTGATCAGTTTCAAAAATGAATTTTGAGAATCAACAATAGAAAATTTTTCCATTCTATTTTTTTTAAGATCATCATTAACTATGATTCTTCCAGTTGGTTTGAGAACGCTATGTAGAAGATACAGCAATGTAGCATTACTGGAATCTGTTAAAAGAAAAAATAAAGAAAAAAAAACATAATTTAATTTTTATAATAGAATTATTTAGTTTATAGAACTGAAGATTTATCAAATTAGTATGTTGTTGATTGTTAAAAAAAAATTTACTTACCAGTACTCCCACAGGAATAAGTTAACAATTGTTCGAAAAGTTCTTTTGATTTTGGATCAATGATTTCGGTTTTATAAATATTTACGATGTATGTTTTGATGTAATCATCTCACTTAGCAAATAACTTCTCAAATTTGAACTTAAAGTCAATATCCATCTGTAAATTGAAAACAAAATAAGATTTACCATGTGAAAACTACAGTTAAAAAATAAAATTATTATACAATACTAACTGTTGGCCCGTCACAGAATGACGGAAGGTCAATTGAATGAAGAACTTTTTCTAATTAAGAACTATTTCTAATTTCATTATATACTTATACATATATTGTATATCAATACCATATTCTTAAATAAAATTACAACCGTTACTTTTTGTATAAACCAGATTATGCTTCGATTCTAGTAATAGATATCTTAAAAACTTGAAGATGAATAAGTTACGTGGTCTACCCTGTATATGTTTTGAATTTGATAAAATGTTGAAGTTTTAGTTCAAGTCCCTTCTTGGTCAAATTTTTTTTACATTTCTATTAATATTTCTTTTTTATTTAAATGCGTACTTGCTTAAATTAAATAAATTAAAAGATTTTAAATTTTTTTTATAGGTTTATTTTGTTTCAGTAATGATCTATTTCTCTATCTATTCATTTTTTGTATACATATTTTAAAAAAAATTCCTATACATAGTTTTCACAACGTTTGTTTAGATGCAAACCGAAATATTTGTTTGTTGCTAATGTACCTACACAACATGCTAAAATGTACCTATTTATATGTACGTCAAATTGTATTAAAATTTGAATTATAAATTTTATTTGGATTTTTTTTTAATATACCGAATTAAGTTAAAAAACAAATATTTGTTTGGCTTCTATGGTGCTGGGTGCATGGAACTCAAGTATTAAACACCCGAAGCCACTTTGCCAACCTCTTCACGATTTTATAATATAGAAAAAAGAATTAAAAGGAATTATGAGGGAAAGATGCAGGGATGAGAGAGAGATGAGGGAATTTTGAGAGAATTTGAAATTACTTTAATTGCATTGCATGTATATTTGCTTTTCAAAGCAAAACAAATCAAGCAATGCAACAAAACGTTTCACTGAAAATAATTAAGACTTATTACACAATATTCCTGTGAAGCATAGTCTTCTTAATTTGTATTTACAAAATGTTTTACTATTTATATAAAATTTCCAGAAAATGTTCTGTGAATCTTAAAAACGTAAATGAACTATTTCATAAACATTTAAAATAATTTAAATTCATAAAAAAAAATTTTATTTATTTTTGTTTTTATTAAAAATAAGTAAAATATTTTTTGGCCTGCTTATGATAATTTATGACATTTTATTTTCTAAAATAAAACACATTCAACAAAACATTAATATTTTATATTTTTATAATTGAATACATCCAACAAAACACATTTAATTGAATGTGTTTGTTACACCTCATTCTAGACAAATATATTAATAAAATAATTATTATATAATTTAATTATCTAATCGTAATACGTACTAAAATAAATCCAATTGAAATTTTATAGGTAGGCCATTCATCTATTATATCTATCAAAGATTTATCATTTTTATGTTCAATAAAAAATTTCTACCTATACTGTGCTGTTTTTCCATTTTAAAGGAACTTCATCGAAACGTTGACTATTATTTTTTAGCTGTGAATGTAAAATTAATATATTTAATATGGATAAAAACTATATTTTACTACAAAAATACACGGAAAAAGAGTATTTTTTCTTCTAAATGTAAAATTAACGTCAAATTTGTTTAAAACAGTATTTGAAGCTTTCGTACATATATTGCTTCATAAATGAGGTTCATTTTGTCATACCTAACTCCATTTTTCTCAAAAATGAAAAAGATCATTTTGTGACTTCTATACAAATTTTGATTTACAAGTTTATTTTATGTTAATGTAACAATATTTAATTTTCGTATTTTTTACCATTTTTATAGATAAAAGGTTCCATAGCAGATAAATCAGTTTAAGATTGTTCTTTAGGCTCAACCAGATTATTGCTTTTTTTAAATTGTAATTTTCACTGTTGTAATATCTGTAGTAAAGTTTCCTTGTGCATTTTTCCCTTTTTGTTTATAATAATATGTATGCTCTAAGAAAACAAAACAGAATTTAGTTACTATACAGAATACTTTATTTTCTCCTGGAAATGTTAACTCAATTTGATTTGATAAAGCAATGAAATCTTCACTAGTTAGGTTCTTCTTCCGCTCAATATAATATTTTACTATAAGGCGAGACAGTAAAGATTGTTCCTTTGTGTTAAGAGACAATTTATTTACATTTGCCTTAAGTAAAACATTATCTTTGATAATTTGTATTAGTTCCTATTGAGTGAATAAAAGTTTTAAATTTATTATTATTTAATAATTCAATATTAATCGCTACCCATTTTAATTTTATAATTTTCAATTTTTAAATTATAAAATCTTAGAATTTCTCGGTTTATTCCTTCACTTTGTACTGAAATAGATTGTGACAAAACTTCTGTGCAGTAGGATGACTGTGGAGTAATTTTACCTTTATTATTGCAACCTTTCCATAGTGTAAGCTTTTTCTCAAATTCAATTATAACACCAAGTTGATTATGTGGAATAAGCATTGCAACATGATGTGATTCCATGTCAAAAATAAATAAAGAAACTTATAAATGATTTGTTACGTAACTATTAAGTCTATTAAGAATTGTTAATTTATATTATCTATAGTAATAATTCAATAAAATATATGGTATAATCAAAATTGGAAAAAAAACGAGGAAGATTATAGTTGCCCTTGTCAACTTTTAGATACCCGTGCATACCCACTAACCGTTATTTATTTCCTCTATGCTATTATAAATATTACAAAAAAAATATAAGAAAGTAAAATAGTTAAAAAAAAATTTACCTTTTTATCCCATAATTTTAGCTTAAAAAAAAATTAAATTTTTAATTCCATTATACTACCATAATTTTTGCTTAAAAACAAAAAAAAAAAAAAAACACAAAAAAAAAAAAATAGCCCGCCCTAAAAGTTGGTCCGAGTGATGTCCAACTTTGCCAACTAACTTGCCCTATTACTTTATCTGCCCAGTTTTGATTTTAACCTCGTAGCTTCATTAGATTCACAGTTATCGAATTGATTACTTTGTATGGCAGTTGCCCGAAAACGGGGCCGTAACATTTTGAAACTTCATATAAGTGCTCGATTCATTATATAACTAACAGTGTGTAATTTTCATCCTCGTAGTATAATCAGTTTTCAAGAAATTCATATTGGTGCAAAAAAGTTGTATGGCAGCCCCCCGAAAATGAAGTCGTAACATTTTGAAACTTCATATAAGTTCTTGATTCATTATAAAACTAACCGTGTGTAATTTTCATCTTCCTGGTATATTTACTTTTGAAGAAATTCATATTGATTTAAATAGGTTGTGTGTTCGAGAGCTACCCGAAGTTTTGGTCCGATCTTAACCAAAAAAAATAGGGAACCTAGAAATTGATTGAAAAATATTTTGTGAAAATTTCAAAACTGTAGCTCTTTTAGTTTTTGAGTTATCGTGCTGACACACAGACGGACGGACGGACGGACGGACGGACGGACGGACAGACACACATAGCTAGATCGACTAATTTTTCGATTCTGAGCCGATACGTACCCTTGACACTATATCTAGCTCGTCTAGATCGATGCGTTACAAACGGAGGAGCAAATCTAATATACCCGATGTCATATATGTATCAAAAATTTAGTTGTTTATTAAAAAAATATTTTGTTTTCAATTTATAAAATACTAACAGATTTACCCGGCGTTTCCCGGAAGCTTGCAAATTGTAAAAAAAGCAAGTTTCAGCCAATTTTTTTAAATTCTACTTTGCTTATAAATGAAGCCACAAAAAAATATTTGTGGAGTTCTGTTAACCCATTGTGGCCCAACAGCTTTTTATAGGTTTTTTCGTTGCTTTGCTATATATTAGAAATTATTTAACCGATTAACCTTCAAATATTGTATAAGTTAATTTACTAGTTATCTTTACTTTTTATTCTTGTGCCCAAGGCAGCCTCACCTTGGGTATATCGAGGAAAAAGGCCTAATTCACAAGAAGTAAATAAAACAAGTTAATTTGTTGAGAAACAATTTTATTCTGTTCTTACTAATTAATTACAGTTATATTTATATTAAAATTAATGTCGAGTAGGCATTATTACAATTTCAATTATAATAAGTTTTTACATTGGTTCCCACGGGAAAATTAAATAAATTTTGTACAAAAATATAAAAAAAGCTTTAACTGAAATGTGATATTTTAATAACTAACGTTATGCATTTAGTATTGCATTATGAAATTGTATTATTTGTATGATGTTATAAAATTGATTGAAGTTCGTGTGTTAACTCCTCCCCTTGTTAAGTTTGAACGTCCTCGTTTGGTTGTTTAACGTGTTCGATCAAATCCTTTATGTGTTTGGCTGATAGTTTCAGTTTTCTGGATTTTACTTTGGCGACTATTTCCAAGATAAAAAAAGTGACGGTAAAGAAGATAAACAATGAGCAGATCACCCATTTAGAAATACTCTGATTTGCTTGTTCATCATACAACAAGTTTATATGGTTTGTGTTGTTGATGTTAATTTTCTGCAAATATTGTAGAGATAGTTTAGTTTCATGGCTCACCTGTGATATTGTAAGTATTTTAGGTGGATGTGTTTCTATAAAAATGCTGGATATTTTGCTTGATTGTTCCTATATGTTGTTTCGTTAACTTGAATTGAGTTCTTCAATTCCAGTAAAAATGTTTCTTTTATTATTACTTAATGATCGTCGACTATTTTAGTTTGTGGTACGTTATTGAGAAGTATCATACCATCTTTGATATGTTGAATAGGTGGTATGTGGTGTGAAGTTTCTGTTGAGCAAAGAGCTTTATTGTGGTTCAATAATTGTGTGACGCATTTTGAATAACTTGGCTGACATAAGGTTATTGAAGTCGTATTTTTACATTCTGTAAGTGGTTGTGAGTAGTTTCCGCAATTTGCCGCTTTATTTGTTTCCAGTTTGATGACAGTTCCATTTCGAATCCGGGTACATTATCATAAAATTACAAAGTTTGTTTAGCCGTGGTATTTTTAAAATATAGTGTATCAAGTTCTTATTTTGCAATATTTTTATTTTGCTTACAGTGAATAAGCTGTTAATGCTTATTGGAATATTGTCAAGATTGATTTTCATTTCAATATCATCTAAAAGAAGTGGATTTATAATATCACTTCTGCCAGTACTATTGATAAGGAAATAGCGTTTAAATGATTAATCACGTGATTATTTCGGTTGATAAGAAATTGTGAAAGGAGTTCTTTTTTACTTTTAGAGCGTTCGATATGGTTCTCGTTGTATTGTCGTAGTGTATTAATGTTTGCAGTAATTTCGGGGTTGGTGAGTAAATCCACAAACCAAAATCCACAAAAAATAATCCAAAAGCCAAAATCCACAAAAAAAACTCCAAAAAAAAAAAATCCACAAAAAAAAATCCAAAAGCCAAAATCCACAAAAAAAAAAAACAACAAAAAAAAATTCACAAAAAATATTATTTATGTAAATTAATTATGTAACATATTTTCATGATATTTATGTAAATAATGTATACTTGAAATTCTGAATTAGGATGGATTTTGGAGTTGGATTTAAAATCAGGATTGCCGCTTTTTCCAGAATATTTATATTTATGTAAATTTGAGATTCTGAATTAGGAGGGATTATTTTTTGTATGAAATAGGTATGCCGAATTCTTATACCATTCTAGCTTCAATAATTTTAATATCGGGGGCTGAAAATTTAAAATCCCTCCTAATTCATAATCTCACATTTATATAAACATAAATATTCTGGAAAAAGCGGCAATCCTGATTTTGAATCCAACTCTAAAATCCATCCTAATTCAGAATTTCACGTATACATAATTTACATAAATATCACGTAAATATATTACATAATTAATTTACATAAATAATATTTTTTGTGAATTTTTTTTTGTGGATTTTTTTTTTGTGGATTTTTTTTTTGTGGATTTTTTTTTGTGGATTTTTTTTTTGTGGATTTTTTTTTTTTGTGGCAAAAGTTATTATGGATTTTGTTTTTTGTGGATTTACTCACCAACCGTAAAGGAAGAAAAAAAAAAAAAAAAAAAAAAAAAAAAAAAACTCACCAACCCGTAATTTCGTTTATTCTGTTTTGTAAAACGGAATTTATTTTTGTCTGTCGATTATTATTTTCAATTACCATATTATTTTTTTTGAGTAGGTGTTCATGGTCGTCGTGGTCTGGTGTTCCTGCTATAAATTTCAGGACGCTGCCGAGGAAGTCGATGGATCTGGCTTTTCGCTTTGGAATTTCCAGAGTGTGTATTATGTGTGAAATTTCGTCTATTTGTTGTTCTAAGATACTTTGGTGCCAAGATGCGTTTGTCAGTTGTTTAAGGAATTCTTTGTTTTCGTCTATAATTTCATGAAATTCTGTAAGGTTGGTTGTGTGAATGATGTATTAGAAGTCATCGTATATCACTACTTCTCCATGTGTTATAGCGATAAAGTGAGCTGACGTGTAGTCTGGCTGCGGTGAGCCGGATCAAAAAGAAAAGTAATCTGAAAAAGTTAGCGAAGGTTGCTTTTATGAATCTTTTTCCCATCTATTAAAACTGTTGTGCCTAAATCTTTTTCTATTGTTTTTTCTATAAAAATCTTAGAGAATTTGTTTCCTAAACGTTTGTTTGTCCGTAGAAAGACCTTGTCGCCTGCGTTATAAGTTTTCTTATTATTATTACGATTAAGTCTATTTAAAGTTTTTTCTTGGGAATTTATAAGTTTAGTTTTTAGTTGTTCTATTTGTACTGTGGAATGTTGATGAAGTTTATCGATAGGTTTTTCTTTTATGGCAGAGTGGATGGAATTATTATATTTATATGTGGATAAGAGAATTAAGTCTATGGTTTCGGTAATGTTTTGCTGTTCTTTAATACAGTGGGCAATTTCGAGTAGTGTCGAATGAAACCTCTCAATCTGGCCATTGCTTTAGCTGTGTAATGTTGGTATAAAAAATTGTTTTATGCCGAAGTGGTCTCTTAATAAAGTTTTTATACTGTTAGAAGAAAAAGCTCTTTCATTGTCTGAAACTATGATTTTAGTATTCTTAAATAGAAGTAAGATTTGTAGTAGGGCTTCATTAATGTCTATTGTAGACCTTGAGGTTATAAGTTTAACAATAGCAAATTTTGATATTTTATCAATACACATATGAAAGTTTTTCGTATCTGTGATCAGAATATCAATATGCAAAATTTCTCCAGGTAAGTTGGGTATCGGTGTACTACCTATTTCTGGTTTTGGAGGATTCCGTTGGTACTTATTCTCTGAACAGATTTTGCAGTTTACTAAAATTGATTTTAATGCTTTTTTCATTTTGGGGAAATAGTAGTCGTTATTGATTTGTTTCATGTTTTCTTGTAGGGATCTATGAGCTCTGTTATGCTCTGTTGTAATCGTCTCGATTTGATCGTTTTTGTTTGTTAAATCGATCAAAAATTTTTCAGTATGGATAAATTTAATACCGGGGAAATTGGATAATAGAATGTTTTGAATTTTTGCTAGGGTTTGTAAGTCACAGTATATTGCATTTGTCAATTGGGTGTTTATACTGTCTTTTAAGGTTTTCAAGAGGAAGTCTGTGTTATTAAAATCAATGGTATGTCTGATAAATTTTTGGAATATGATTTTAGTAGTTTTATTATTATTTGTGGACTCAGAGATAATTAACTGAGATTTGAATTGGTTAACCAAATATTGAATTGTTTTAATAATGTTTGTACTTGAAAGTTCACTGTGAATAGTACTGTCAGTTTAACTTTGGCTCATGTTGTTAACATATTGTCTTGAAAGGGCATCGGCCACGTTGTTTTCTTTTCCCGGTTTATAATGAAATGTGGGAGAAAATTCCTATGCTCGCCTCCTTTTTAGTTTTGTATTCGATTTTTTGACCGAAATAGCAAATGTTAACGGTTGATGGTCGGTATAAATATGGATGTTAGTTTGTCCATATAAGTAATGACGTAATGTCTTTAAAGCCCAAACGATTGCGAGAAGTTCTCGTTCGTTGGTTGCGTAATTTTCTTCAGCTTTGGAGAGGGTCCGGGATATCATGATTATTGGTCTTCCGTTTTGTGAAAGTACCGCCCCTACTGCTACGGAGGATGCATCAGTGGTGAGTTCGAAGGGTTTTTTATAATCAAAATATAGAAGAAGTACATCTTCTGATGCTAAAACCTTTTTAACTCTTTCAAAGGCTGATAAGGAATCTTGGTCTAGTTTTATTTTTACATTTTTTGTCTGGTTTGTTCCTATGTGTCCGTTCTCGCCTCGTAAGTATTTTGTCAATGGTTTAACCATATTGGCGTAATCTCGTATGAACCTTCGGTAATAACCCGCTAATCCAAGGAAAGACCGTAAGGCTCTTAAGGTTCTAGGAGTTTGATAGGTAACTATGTCTTTAACCTTATTGGGACAGGTCTTGATTCCATTTTGAGATACAACAAATCCAAGAAATTCTACTTCTGATTTAAAAAATTTGGATTTTTCAGCCGAAATGCGCATTCCAGCTTCATAAAGTTTTCTTACGACACTTTCTATAATTTGTAAATGAGTTCTCTCATCATGTGAGAAAATTATAACATCATCAATATCGACGTGGCAAAATTTTCCGATATATTCTCGTAGGACGTCGTCTATAGCTCTCTGAAAAATACTAGGTGCATTCTTCAAGCCAAAAGTTAGTCTACAGAATTCGTACTTCCCATTATTTACACTGAAAGCAGTTTTCTGTCTGTCTTTTTCGCATAGCACAATCTGATGAAAACCGGATTTCAAGTCCAATGTAGTAAAGAATTTGGATTTCCCTAAATTGGCCAAAATTACCGAAGTATCGGGGATGGGATATTTGTCGGGAATAGTTTTTTCGTTAATTTTCCTAAAGTCAATTCTTTCTGATTTTCTAATTATTCTGTTTTTTAAAAGTGTTTCTATTTCCTTGTTGATAAAATCTGTAGCTAAATTGGGATATGGATAGCTTTAAGTATAGATAGGGTTATTAGTTGTCGTTTTAATAGTTTCCCTTATTTGCGTATTATATGGCAGGCTTTGATTGGCTTCGGCGAAAGTGTTGATATTTTTTTTCATTAGACTTTCAAATTGATTTTTGATATTTTCAGGAACGGAATTATCATCTATTGTTATTGAATTTGCTTCTACAGAGGACACATGTCGGAGTGTTTCTTTTCCTGTATTATGAAAAAGTACTCCTTTTTCAAAGTCGATTTTCGCGTTTATATTTTTAAGAAAATCATAACCGATTATGCCATCGAATGCTTTAAGAGCTGGGAGTATGAAAAAGGTTGAGGTTTGACCCAAAATGTTAATTTTACATTTTTTTGAGATGTGATTGCTTCCATTTACGGATTTGACTACAAAAGGTTTAACTACTGGTAGACCACCATTTAAAAATTAATGATTTTTAATATAATTTTTAGAAGTTCCTGTATCGATTAAAATGCGTAGCTCTTGACCGTTCTTATAAGATTTAGTGATGAATGGCAAGAACGAGTTTATTCTAAAAAATGAACTTCGTCAGAGGGGTCATCTTCTCGTAAACTTTCAAACTGGATATTAGAAGAAGCTACTGATTCATTGTCGGTTTCCACATGCTCAGCAGTATCAATATAGTTTAGTTTTTGGAATTTTTGAATAGGAGATCTATTTGAAGTGTTAAAAGTATCGCGCGGAAATTTGAAATTAATAGGACTTGTTGGACTGTTAAAGTTGGGTTGGTTATGACTAATTTGTTGTGGTGAAGCATTGGTTGTATATTGGGTTCTTCTGAGCTGGGAGCTTCCCAGGTCGATTTCCATTGGACTTGTTTGATTTGCAAACTTAAAGTTATTTTGTTGGTGTTGTGTTTTTGTCTGGAATGGTATTTTGTCTTTTCTATTACCAACTGCAAATGTCTTGGCAAATTCGTACCGTCTGTGGTTGACCTCCAGTTCTTGTGCTGTGACAAGGGCTGTGGGAAGGTCAGCAGGTCTAGCTGAGAAAAGTATGTCGCATAATGGATGACGAAGGCCCGATATGAATACCCTAAGTGCTGTTTCACGAGCTCTCTCGTTAAGTGCTTTTGTTAGGGCTTGGTTGCTGGTATTTGACATTATGTTTTTATTAATTATGAGGGTTAATTGTTTGTCTACTGTGTCGTAATATTCCGCTATAGTTAATTTGCCTTGTCTTAAAATACTTAGTTCGTTTTCTAAAACATGTAGTGGTCGTTTGTCAGCGTACGTTTGGTCTAGCCGATCACGGATTTCGTCGAAATTTAATGCGGTATTAAAGACTGCTAAAGTTGCATTTGCAGATCCTGTTACCTTGTTATGCAAGATTCCTGTAGCAATGTAGTAAGTATCAAAACCAGCGGTATGGTAGTCGATTGCGAATTTTGCAGCGGTTCTCCAGGCTGGATAAGTCGCTGGATCACCTTGAAATTCTGGTAGTGACTTAACCAATTCTAGACTGGTATGAAGTTCGCGAGTACCGGGAATAATAGAGACAGGATGGAAAGTTATTGCCGGCGTGGGTTGTAAATTTTGAATACTTGTGGTCAAATTTTGAATCTGAGCCGAGAATTCTGTTCTTGTTCGTTCTAAAACAGCCGATATGAGGTCTTGGACTTGTTTTATATTAATAGACATTATAGAGAAGGTAATAGAAATTTTTTTTTTTAAATAGTAATGGCAAGATTACAAATTAGGAATTACAATATATTTCGGTATTACAATTACTATAAAAATTCTTACAATATAGTTTGATATAAAATTTTAATATAATTTAATATTTTGAATAATTTTGTTTCGTTTTAATTTTATTAAAAAAAACTTGTTATTTTAATTTAAAATTTGAAATCTCAAAATTTTTTCCAATAAATTTATATTTATTTTTAATTATTATTTTTTTTTATTAATTTTTAGTTTTTTAATTAAAATCTTAAATTTTTTTTTAAATTTTTTTCCTCCCACTCCTTTCTTTTTATTTCAATGAAGTGGCAGCAAAAATCGACGGTTTCTTCGTCGATATTTTCTATCATTTGTAGGTTTTTTTTTTTTTTTGATGAGAAAAAAATTAATTTTAATGTTACAATATAACTTATATAACTGTATAAGTTAAACCCACTTCTTATAGTTTTTTTTTTGTTTTCCGATTTTTTTTTTTTAACTTTTTGTTTTTTTTTTTTAATAATCGAATGAGTTTACCGACTCAAAAATTGTTCCAAAATTATTCAAGAGAAAAAAAAAATAAAAAATCAAAATTGACTTACATTTGCATGGATTCGTTTGGGGCCACAGTGACGAAATGGACTGCTGGATGATTTAGTATTCCTTATATGAGGATCTGTTATAACTCCGCTAACGCTTCGATGTGCTTTCTCTGGATCTTGTTGACATTATCTCCCTTTACCGGGATTTTTATTGTTTAACTGGATCCTGTTGACGTTATCTCCCTATACCGGGATTTTATCTATTAATTCACACTTTTTACCGCGTATTTAATTTTTTCGCACAAGGCCCCACGTTGGGTGCCAGTTAATTTACTTGTTATCTTTACTTTTTATTCTTGTGCCCAAGGCAGCCTCACTTTGGGTATATCGAGGAAAAAGGCTTAATTCACAAGAAGTAAATAAAACAAGTTAAATTGTTGAGAAACTATTTTATTCTGTTCTTACTAATTAATTACCGTTATATTTATATTAAAATTAATGCCGAGTAGGCATTATTACAATTTTAATTAGAATAAGTTTTTACATTGGTTCCCACGGGAAAATTAAATAAATTTTGTACAAAAATATAAAAAAAGCTTTAACTGAAATGTGATATTTTAATAACTAACGTTATGCATTTAGTATTGTATTATGAAATTGTATTATTTGTATGGTGTTATAAAATTGATTGAAGTTCGTGTGTTAACTTATATGTGTTCCTCTTTGAAAATGAAGTTCACTTTACTAACAGACTTGGAATTTGTTAACCCCTGCCGACCCGACGATTGTTCAAAAAAAAATTTATTAGTAAATTACGTCCAATTTTTGAAAGTAGGTACAACTTCTTTGAATTAGGGGAATGCTTAAAAAAATGTTTTGTCGAGTTCTTTTAACCGATTGCGAAACAAAAACTTTAAAAAACGGTTTGCAAAACAGTTTGAACGATTATCTCTAATTTTTCTATACATGGTGCTTCCTGACAATTTGGTGCTTCTTGACGATAGAGTTGAAGATGGTAGGTTTCCGGCGAATAATGTTAACTGAATTTAAATGACCTACAGACAAAAAGGTATACTAAATTTGCCATTATGTCATTATAATATGTCAATAGTAGTTTTCCTGAATTGCCAAAGTTTTAAAAATCTGCTTTTCAACTTATATTTTGTTTAGTACTTACCTGAAAGTTGTACTACGCTCTTCCTCGTTTTTTTTACGATTTCATGAAAAAAAGGAGGCTTCTCTTTTGGAAAAACTGTTTTAAAAAACTATGTACTTAAGCATTATATATACGAAATTGAATTTTTTGATTTTTAGATTTCATTTGAAGAAAACTGCAATTTCACACTGAAATGTATTTTTAAAAAACAACAACTGCAAAGTAGATAAAAAACAAAGACTCCTTTTTGTTTGAATCTTTGTTCAAAACGCGCAAACAGGTCAAAACCCAATTAACCCTGTGGGTTTTAATTACAATGCTAGTACAAAATTTTCAATAACATTCTTTCAATCGTTTAAGCAAATAAAATTTATAGAAAACTTTATGGCGTCGTCGTGGAAAACGGGTTAATCGAACTTAACTAAAACTTTTTGCAGCCTTTCTTTTAGACTGCAAAATCAACCTGTAAAATTGGACCCAAGTCGGAAACATAAAATTTTTTAAAGCCCGCCAGGCCGAAAAGGGTTAGTTTATTCCAACCAAATTTATACAACTAATTCCGGTTGCTAAGAGGAACTTTTGTGCAAAATTTCAAGTCAATCGGTCAAACTGTTTTGACTCGACATCCAAAAAACGAAAAAGCTTAAAACGGCTCTGGAGCCGCAACCTTTTGGCTTATAAAAATGTGACATAGCATATGTCACCCCCCCGGGCTCTCAGAATTATTCCTTCAAAATTTTGTGGCAATAGAACCAATGGTTTTCACGTGAATCCTGGACAAAGAAGCAAACAAACAAATTTTCTCCTTTATATATTAGATTATACATAATATGTTTTATCATAAAATTCTTAGCCTCTTCAAAATATAAAAGTATTAAATAAGAACGGAAATAGGAAAGAACGCTCATGTATCAAATTTAAAATTTTTATCTTTACTAATTTCGAAGATAAGTTTTTAATTTGGGGATTTCTTAGAAAGCACCTGAACTGTCACTACAATTAAGTCTTAATTTCTAACACAACACAAAGGAAATAGGAAAAAACACCGTTATAACAAATTCAAAGGTTCTTTATTTATTTCAATTTACAATCTTTATAAATTTCGAATATATACTTTAAGGTATTCGAAGTAATGAGGGTGGTACGCAAACCGCTATTCCAATTCATCGAAAATATGACGTACACAAAGCAAATAAGAAAAAACACCTGTGCCCCAAAATTTATATCTTTTTTGGTTTCAAAATTATGCTGGTTTGGCCTCAATTCGAACAAAAGCTTCTATAATCCCAACACATTGTCCGGTTTCACTCATATGCGATCTTCGCCGTATTATCAGTACTAGTAACCTACAGTTAAAATTTTTCAAGCTAGCTCCAGTAGTTTTTGATTTGTCGTGTTTTTTGTATATATAATCGTTAGTCCTTGAACCTAGCCTTGATTAGAGGTTCCAAAACCCGATACCATGGTCCGACTTTGCCAATTTACAACATTTGTACACAATTGGAAGTTATATCTTAATTTGAAGTAACTATTTTTATTAATTTCGCTGATAAACTTTTAAACCTTGGAAAATCTTGAGAAGTACCTGAACCACCATTCCATTTGATCATAAATAGTAAAGAACACCCTTCTGCTTGATTTAAATCTTCTACATTTGTTTCAAGTTACTATTTTTATTAATTTGGAAGATATGTTTTAAGGTCTTCAGAACTGTGTGGATGGTCGCTGACCCAAAGCTCCAAGTCGTCGCCGAATTCAAGGAAACTAAGGGAATAGCAAGAGGCATTCTGATACCAAATTTGGAGGTTCTCTTTTCATTGGTTTGGAATTATGCTCGTATGGCTTTAATTCGATCAAAGAGATCTAGGATCTGAACCCATGGTCCGATCTCGACCGTACAGAATCCCCGCCGTACATTCATTACTAGTAACCTACAGTTATCATTTCATCAAGATACCTCCATTAGTTTTTGAGTTATTATGTGTAGGCCGGACATGATTATATCGACTCAGGAGGTCGACCTATTAATGCGGTTTCTTTAAAGGTAAATTTTGAGTTTTCTGGATTTTTGTAACATCCATCTAATCTTATAAAACGAAGCAAATATGTATGTATTTATAATGTAAAACAAATCTAATTTAATTATATTTTCAAATTCATAATTCAAAAAGTAAGCCTTTTTGTTTTTGTAAAAAATTTTATTGTAAAGAAACGAAGTATAAATTGAAGTGCAATGTTAATTGTTATAAAACTTTCAATCTATTTTTTTAGGCTACCTTTCAAAAAAACGAGTAAAGAAACAGTCAGTCAGTGCAACAGACTTAGAAATACCCTACACCTCCTCCTCCTCCTCCTTGGCACTACGGCCCATAGTGAGCCTTCGCCTCCCTAATTATCTGCTTCCAATTATTTCTGTCTACGGCATTCGTTCTCTAATTGTGTATTTGTAGCTCGTTTACAATTTCATGAAAATTATCTTTCCATCTAACTCTTGGTCTGCCAACTGGTCTTTTTCCAACTGGATTACCATAGAAGATTCTGGATACGGACCTGTCGTTTGGCATTCTGGAAATGTGACCTGCCCATCTTAATTTTTGTATTTTAATATACGAACTTAATTGTAAATCTTTAAATTGTTGTATGCATTCTTCATTCGTTCGAAGTCGAAGATATCCTTCTGACGTTCTGACAGGACCCAGAATTCTTCGGAGAATCTTGCGCTCAAAAATATCTAATTTTTCTTCTTCATTTTTTCTAAGGCTCCAAGTTTCACATCCATACGATACCATTGGTCTTATCAAAGTTTTATACAGTTTTATTTTTGTTTTCCTTGTGATATAGTTTGATTTAAAGAGGTTTAGCATGGAGAAATAACATTTATTTCCAGATTTCAGTCTTTCGTCTATTTCTGCATTATTTGAGCCTTCTATGTCAACTACTGATCCTAAATATTTGAAATCTTTAACACTTTCAAATTCCATATCTCTCACAGCAATTGTTTGTGTATGTGGTTGATTTCTTGCTGTTATTTGAGTTTTAAGGTACTTTGTTTTCTCTGCATTGACTTTCAAACCAAATTGGGCAGCTTTTTCTTGTAATTTTATAAAGTTTTCTTTTACAACATCTATGTTTCTGCCTATCAGGTCGAGGTCATCAGCGTAGCCTAGAATTTGTGATGATTTACACCAAAGTGTTTGTTTTGTTTCAATCTCTGATGCACGGATAATTTTTTCAAGTGCCAGATTAAATAACATTGGCGCTAGCCGATCTCCCTGTCTCACTCCTGTTTTTGTTTCGAACGGTTCAGAGAGGTGACCTTGAATGCGGACACAATTTTTACTGTTTTCAGTGGTCATTTTTGCCAGGTTGACCAGTTTCTTTGGGATTCCCAGTTCCACCATTGCGTTCCATAGGGGACCTCTTTGTATGCTGTCGTACGCTTTCATAAAATCTACAAAGACGTGATGAGTGGGGATGGAAAATTCTCTACATTTTTCCATTATTTGTCTGAGACTAAAGATTTGATCAGTTGTAGAGCGACCAGCTACAAATCCGCTTTGATATTCGCCAATTATATCTTTATAATAGCATTCCATTTTTGTGCATAAAATGCCAGCAAGTATTTTGTATACGCTGTTTAATAGTGATATTCCCCTGTAATTATTGCATACCATTTTATCACTCTTTTTGTGTATCGGCACTATGACGCCTACTGTCCAATCATCCGGCATCCTTTCCTGCCTCCATATCATTAATATTAAATGATGAATACGTCGGGCCATTCCCGCACCCCCACCTTTAATCATTTCTGATACAATACCATCTTTACCGGGCGTTTTATTGTTTTTCAATAAATTAATTTCTTTTTCTACTTCACCTAAAGTAGGTTCGTTAATATACGGTTCAGCCGTAAGAAAAACCTGATTGGTACATATATCGGTGTTACGCTCATTTAATAAATCGTCAAAATATGCTGCCCATGTGGTTCAAATTTAATGAGAAATCTATAAGTCATTTCAAAACCATTAAAGCTTCTTAAAAAAAAATTAAAAATTCTTACTAATTCATCTATTTAAAAATATTAAAAAACCAAAAAAACTTGAAATAAATGTTAAATAAATTTATTTCAATTCAAATACAAAATTGGAAAAATTTGAATTATTATATTTAGTGATAAAAACGTAATCAAAACATTAATATAT
This sequence comes from Dolichopus griseipennis, assembly GCA_963082915.1. Taxonomy (NCBI): domain Eukaryota; kingdom Metazoa; phylum Arthropoda; class Insecta; order Diptera; family Dolichopodidae; genus Dolichopus; species Dolichopus griseipennis. The sequence goes on from OY720441.1 coordinate 275,361,215, forward strand.
TTAATAATTAAAATTATTCAAAGTTAAAAGTTTTTTAAATTCTTATTATATGTATTTATTAGAAAATCTTATAAATGCAAAATACGCAATAAATTTATTTCTAAAATACAATGACAAATTTAAAATTTTTCATATAATTCATTTAAAATAAATTTTTCATACATGCAGCAAGTACCTTTGAACACAATTTAAGTATCGTACACAATTTCTTAATTATAAATTACCTATGCATATAATAAAAATGAAAAAATAAAAAATTAAGTCGTTTATTAAAAAAATTTGACCGTATACAATCCCCGCCGTTCTTTTATTACTTAACCTACAGTTCTAATTTTATGAAGGAAGCGTCATTAGTTGTTAAGTTATCCTGATTTAATATATATGTTCGTTAGTCCTTAGACAGAATAAAGGGTCTAGAATCCGAAACTATGGGCCGATATCACCCATATTTAATACCCGCCGTACTTGTAGCGCTAGTAAATTAGATTTAAATTTTATCAAGATAGCTCCATTAGTTTTTAAGTTATCGTGTTTTTGGATATATGTTCGTTAGTTTTTTAACCGATCAAAAGTTCCAGAATCCGAACCCATGGTCTGATTTCGCCCATATGCAGTCGCCGATGTCGCCGAATTGATCTTAAATTTCAGAAATGCTAAGGAAATAGGAAGAGGCACCATGATACCAAATTTGGGGGTTCTATCTACATTGATTTCGGAATTATCTTTTGGCCTAAATTTGATCAAAAAGTTCTAGGATCCGAACTAATGGTTCGATCTCGACCGAACGCAATCTTCGACGTAGTATCACTACTAATAACTTACAGCACAAATTTCATGTGGATAGCGTTATTAGTTATTGTGTTATCGTGATTTTTTATATATGTTTGTTAGCCCTTAGAGTGATTAAAAGGTCCAGAACCCGAACCAATGCATTCCCGATTTCGCCCATATGCATTCCCCGTCGTACCTTAAGTACTAGTAAGATAAGTTTAAATTTCATCAAGATAGCTACATTAGTTTTTGAGATTCGTGCCTACGGACAGACGGACGGATATGGCTATATAGACTCAGGAGGTTCACCTAATCACAAATATTTATACTTTTCCATATCTAGCATGCTTCCTTTAGGTGGTTACAAACACCATACCAAAGTTAATATATCCTTTTCCTATTTCATAGGTGTAGGGTAGAAAAATAGAATGAAACCAAATGTAATTTAAATGTATTTTCCAATTCTTAATTAAAAAATTAAGGTAAAATACCAGAAATTAATTTTATTTTAAACAAAAGAATTGAAAGTTAATGTTATAAAACTTTTAATCTATTTCTTTTAGGTTACATCATTAGAACGTCGCCATTCTGAGAGAGAACATCGATTACATATGCTGGTAGAAGCTCTTAGCAAAGGACGTTTGAATGGGGCTCTTCAAGATCTTCTTCCAAATAAAATTTAGTTTATAAAATAAATTATCAATATATAATTTTTTTATTTACATATTTTTAAAATTTTAATTACGAAAAATGTTGATACTATTGGTTTCTTGAACTTGCTTTTGAGTTTTTTTGTTTCAAAGTTTTTGTATTGTATGGTATGTATATATTTATGTTTTAAAATTTATTTTACTGGTTTAATGCTAAATGTGTATGAATGTATAACAAAAATTGATATTTAAAAAAAATAGATATTTAAAAAAAATTGATATTTAAAAAAAAAAATTAACATAAATAAAATAAAATATTAAAATGTATGAGTCGAAATATATATACATTTTAAACCTACATACTAAACTGAAATCAGAAAGATATTTCGATATTTTAAAAAACCCCAAATTAAGTTACCATATTTTTAAATTTTTCTGATTGCAAATATGCAACCTAAAAATTTTCTTTTATTTCCAAATTAACTTTATAATACTTAGAAGATTTTGTAATTATTTTATCAATTCAAAAATATTAAAAATTCCTACTAATTTATCTATATAAAAATATTAAAAAAAAAAAATTTGAAAAAAATTTATTCATAAAATTTAATTACAAAATTACATATTTAAAACTTTTTATCCAATTCAATAAAATGTTACACACATACAGCAATTACTTCTTTACAATTTTAAATAATTTTCAAATGTATTCTTTTACTAACTTATTTTTTAATGCTACATATATTTCAATTTTTAATATTTTAATTCTTTTAAGTTGAAAAATTCTGGTTATATTTAATTTATAGATTTTTTGGAATCCTATTTAGTTTTCCTTGAAATATGGCGTGATCCAGGTTATAGGTATGGAAAGGATTAATTTTTTATTGAAATATTGCGATTAGAATTGGTTAATTCTCATCTTTTATATTTATGATAAGGAATTTTGAGCACTTCTGTGATAAATGATAATCTTCTGTAATACAATGATAATGCTGCTGTTATCTGTGTCTCTAATTTTCACTAAACTTAAAGTTATACCAAAGAGATATTAGTGATATATATATTAGTAATTATATAATTTTTTGATTTTTAATCTTAATTAAAAACCATTAATGCTTTGATTAGTTTTTTATCACAAGATTTAATAATTTAAATTTTTCAAAATCGAAATTAATTTAAATTTTTAGTATCTGTACGTACTAGAAAAGCTTATTAATACAAAATATGCAACAAATTTATTTCTAAATTACAATGACAAATTTAGAACTTTTCACATAATTAATTTTAATGTAAAAAATAAATTTTACATACATGCAGGAAATATCTTTGAACACAACTTAAGTATCGTACACAATGTTTTAATTATATATTACCTATGGTAATAGTTCGGTAAAATATATGATATAACAAAAAATAAAAAATAAAATTTTAATCGTTTCTTCAAAAAATTTTTTGTTTATAATTTATAAAATATAATATATTTATATTTTATAAATTATAAAAAAATTTAAAATTCTTAGCTTTTTAAAAATATAAAAATGTGAAATAAGAACGGAATCTGTATCTAATTTAAAGATTCTACGTTCAAGAAGAAGATAAGCTTTTTAATTTTGGGATTTTTTAGGAAGCACCTGAACCAGAACTACAATGAAGGAACAATTTCAAGGACAAATAAGAAATAGGAAAAAACATCGTTATACCAAATTTAATGCTTCTATACTTATTTCAAGTTAATATCCTTATTAATTAAGATGATATGCAAGATAACTATACTGGCCAGTTACTTTCAACCCTTAAGGAATATAAAATTCCAAAAAAATGGATATTGCTTGGTATCAAGTTAAAGTAAAAGAATATTTTCAAAATCCAACGCGGTGTAAAAATTGTCAACTCCTTAGAAATACAGCCAAACATTGCCATAATCTTGCGAACTGTGTAAACTACAGGCTTGCATCACATCAATCTTCAAATTGCACTAGAACAAAGTGCTCTAATTACCTTGGAGGGAACCCATTGTCTTCCAATATCTGCCCAAAATATCTACAACAAAAAGATATATTGAATATTAAAACATAAAAAAAGTATAGCTTTACCGAAGCTCGCAGAATTTACAACCAAAATTTTTTAACTCCAATAGGTAACCCCCAAAGTTTTTCATCTATTTTAAAAATTACATCACCACAAAAAAATATTAATAAAAAACCAAAACAAACTCTAAATAAAATTAACCAAACACTATTAGTCAAAATAATAATTCGAATGAATAAAACATTAAAAACATTACTCAATATGCTGCAAAAAAAAAAAAATAAACTAATTTCACGGAAAGATTAATCGGGGGCTAAAAATTTTGCGCCAGGTTGGGGCTTTGGTGCAAGTATTTAAAATTCTTTGTTCCAAAATGAAAACGGTTTAATCGATTGACTTCAAGTTTTCTATACGTGATGTTTCTTGAGAATTGAGTTCACACTTTTAACAAACTTGGAATTTACACCCATGTCGGCCGGATGGTTGATCAAAAAAAAATTTGGAAGCAAATACAATTTTGCAAAGTTCTGCTTTGTCTAAAAAAGAAGCCTGAAAAAATTTTTCTTGAGTTTCGTTAACCCATTGCGGCCCAACAACTTTTTATAGGTTTTTTCGTTATTTTACGCAAAAGTATAAACGGTTTGATTGTAAAAAATTTTGTATGCGTGTTCCTCTTTGTGTATGGAGTTCCCTCTATTTAAATGCTTCTAATTTGTTAATCCATGCCGTTCCGATGATTGTCCAAAAATACAATTTTAAGGAAATTACGTTCAGTTTTGCAAAGTACTTCTTTGGCCAAAAAGAAAGCGGCCCAACGGATTATTATAGAGTTTTTTGTAACATTGCCCTTAATTAGAAACGGTTTGACTGGTAGTTTTCAAATTTAGCATACGTGAAGCAATTTGAAAATGGAGTTGCCCCTATTAACGGAATTAGAATTTGCTAACCCATGTACGAGCCATTTACGGTAGGTAAAAAAAATTTTGGAAAAAAAGAACCTTTAAAATATTTTTTGTCGAGCTCCCATAACCTATCGCGGCGCAATAGCTTTTTATAAATTTTTTCGTTACTTTACTCTTAATTAGAAAAGGTTTGACCAATTGATTTCAAATTTACTTTCTTTTTCTTATAACGGTCTGACTGCAGGTTAAAAAAAATGGAAGCAATTTACGTCCAATTTTGTGAAGCATTTAGCGAAGTTAAATCTTACGAAGCTTTGGCCAAATTGAAGGTGCCATATTTTTTGCCGAATTCCATCAACCCATTGCGGCCCAATAATTTTAAATAAATTTTTGCAGTACTTTATTCTAGTTTAGGAACGGTTTGACCGATTGACTTCAAATTTAGTATAGTGAGAGCTCTTTGAAAATGGAGTTGAATATATTAACGGACTAGGAAAAAAATCTAGTTTGTTAAACAAAATTGTTTTATATTTATTAGGTATCTATTTTATTACAAAATTATTATAGAATAGAGTAAATGAAATACAAAATTATTGTATAATAGAATGAATATGTATTCGATTTATTATGTGTACACGAAAATCGAATATTTATAGTATTTGTATTTATATACCGAGTACACCAAATATAATAAAAATATTTATAGTATTTGTATTAAATATAATAAAAAAAATTGTAATATGTAGTACGTATGACCAGTATGTATTATATCAATGAGTAATATGTAGCTTAGTTTGTTTTGTCACTGCTTTGTTTGTTTTTTTATCTTCTTTTTGTTTTCTTTTTTTGTTTTTCATTATATTTAGAGTACTCGGTATACTTGGTGTATTTTAAAAGATTTAGAAGAATTGAAACTTGATTGTCAAAACATCAAAGTATTTATGAAAAAAAAGCTTTTCAATTTCTTATTTAAAATAAAACGAATAGAATAAATATAGTTAAATTGTAGTTTGTGTATATACCATATTTAAAGCTTTTAGAACGAATGTATAGAATTAGAATACAGTATTTGAATATATTCGATAATTTTAATAAAGGAATATATTTGTGCAGATCTCTAATAGGTATGTATATTTGTAAATGTTTCACATGTAGTGTAACAGATACATGTGTACCCACCTCTAAAGTTAAAATCTACTTATGTAATTTGTTTTCAAAAATGTTGAAAAATTATATTTTTCTTCAAAATCTTGAAAACCAATTCAAAAATTAGTTGTCAACATTTCTTAATTAAGGTTTTGAATAAATGTTTTCATTTGTAAAGAAACATTGTATAGTTTTCTATTCAAATTTGATAGTAATTCTTATGATAATTTCTAGGCGAAACTTCCGGAAAGGGGTTGTGAGCTATCAAGATGACGTCATCACATAACGGTACTAAATATCTCAAAATTTCCGAATATATATACCATTAGTGGCGATGGCACCATCTAGTGGTCGAAAAATGCATTACAAAATGTTCCTAAGATTTTGTAGCATTTTTATTAAAATGTTATATTTTTCCTGTAAAACAATAAACTGGAACCAACATCTTACAATATTGTAGGGCATGATATTGTCTTTCATAAACATCTTGTTTCATCTGGATCGGTGCTACCATTTTTGAGATCATCATAGCTGGCTCGGCGATCCAAAATTAATCTTGACCTCCCCTTTTTTTTTTTTTTTTTTTTTTATACACTTCTTGTTCACTAGGCTCTTCAATATATGGTTCTGCAGTATAGATTTCAACATTTTCATCTTCATTAGTACTACTGTCAGTTATTGGGTTTAGTAGTTCTTTAAAGTACTCTGCACATCTTTTTATCACCATTGATTTTTCTTGAATTAGATCACCGTTTTTATCTCTGCATGCGCGAATTGTAGGGTTAAAATCATTCGTAACACATTTTATTTCTTTGTAGAATTTTCTAGCATCATTTATCTGACTAAAGTTTTCTATATTTCCAAATTTTTTCTCTAAAAAATCTTTTTTCTAAATAGATTTTGTGCTATATTTCTTTTACTTCTATATGTTTCTTGATTTGCTCTTGTGTTAATTTGTAGTACCTTCTTTCTTGCTTAATTTTTTTCATCATTCACTCTCTGGCATTCTGCATCCCACCAACCATTTCTCTGTGTTCTTCTACCTGTATCAAGGATTCCTTGTGCTGCTACGTTGATTGCATTTTTTATTTTAATCCATTGTGTTTCAATATCATGATTTTCATTTTCAGCTGTATTAGTTTCTTCTAAACTTTGTTCAATTCGATGTATGAATTCTATTTTTATTTCCTCATCTTTCAATTTGTTTATGTCCCATTTCTTATTTGAATGTCTTTTCACCTTCCTTTCAGTTGATATTCGCGCTTTAAATTTTGCACCAACAAGAAAATGATCTGTATCACAGCACGCACCACGATAACTTCTAACATCTTCAATATTGTTTCTATGTCTAGAATCAATTAGTATGTGGTCTATTTGATTAGCATAGTTTTCATTTGGAGCTTTCCATGTCTGTTTGTGCACGTTTTTATGTTCGAACGTTGTACTACTAATAGTTAATCTTCGATATTGTGCAAGGTCTACTACACGATTTCCATTATTATTTGATTCACTATGTAGACTATGTGGTGTTTCCTGTGTTTTACCTATTTTTGCATTAAAATCTCCAGCAATTAGTTTTATATCGTTTTTGGGCAGTTCATCATACAATTTATTTAACTCATTGTAAAATATATCTTTCTCTTCTTCATCCTTATCTTCAGTTGGGGCATGAATACAAATCATTGCTACATTAAAAAATTTAGTTTTCAATCTTAATGCACATAGTCTTTCATTTTTTGCTTTAAAATCAATAACAACATGATTTATATCTTTTTCGACAATGAATCCCGTTCCAAACATATGGATTTTATTTTTATTACCACTGGAGTATACAACATGATTACCAGAAGTGAAAATACTTTCATCTAACCATCTTGTTTCTTGCACGGCAGTAATCTAATTTTGCTAAAAGTTATTAACTGTATGATATAATTTTTAAATTACATTCTTCCTCGTTTTAAATTTACTTTCAATTAATTTATTTTGAACGAAAATATTAATTTTTCCATATTATGATTTATTTTAGAAACACATTGTGAAGTCTGGTATGTCTTTAGGATGATTAGTTTCAAAACAGGTAAAACAATACTTGATGCTAAAAAATCCGGAACATTGTAAATTGCACTTCTGGCCGCTAAAATTGTAACGTGTTATTCGAAAAAACAAATGGGAATGGGAATTTGTTAAGCAACAAAATAAACATACTGAATTTAGGTAGTTCTTCGAAGGACGGGGACACTACGAATATATTAACGGATATAGTAAAAAAATTGGATGCCCACTTACGTAAACAAGATAATTCAAGTCAACAAGTTAGTGATTTTAGTATTACTAACTTAGAAAAAAAGTATAATAATAATATAAATAATCAGAGAATTAATAATAACCCGATTTTTAATAATAACATTAATTTTTAAAATGAGACCTGACTTCAATAATGATAGAAATATGCAAAAGTATAATAGCCAATTAATAATAATAATAATAATAATAGTAGGCAAGACGAGCAAAGAGCATTAATAGAATAATAGAAAGTAATAGACGAGCAACTGTAAAATGTCCTGAATTAGGCCAATTTTAGTTGTAGAGAATTAGGTCACATTAGAAAAGAGTGTAAAAATAGAAATTCGAACTTAAATGGGAATAAAGATAATAACTTAAATGGACTATATAAGAGGAAGAATAATAATACAGGGCCCAAAAATTTTTACCTTTTAGGATTAACAACAAAGCGCACATGAAGGTAAATACAATGAACGTTGTAGGAAATGAAGAGGACATTAGTTTTTCAGAGCAACTACTGTACAAGTGTACAAGTAAGAATTCAAAAAGGGGAATTATAAAGTAGTCCTTTACCAGCTGCATTTGACCAGTAATAGAATCCCTGTTTCATGAATCAAATTATTCTTGAACTGTAAAAAGAAAAGAAAAGATTGTCATTAAAACCAGAACAGCATCAAAAGAATTACATCAACAGAGTAAGGAGCTAGAAGTCGTTTTTTGTACTGAGTTAGAAGAAACTAAAAAATTACACGACGTTATTAATTTGCAACAAAACATCAATATAAAAATGACATTTGCGACAAACTGAAGAACTAGAAGTTGAAAGAGAAAAATTAATTGATTTACTGTATATTAAGAAAGTTTTTTGTATAATTCTAAGTAAAATATAATTAATTTTTTTCAATCATTTAAATTATTTTTTGGCTGTTAAAACTAGGTTGTGAATTTTATTTTTTTTTTATTTTTATAAAACTTAGGAAAATTGCCGTATCATGTTTAAAAAAAAAAAAATTAATATAATTTTTGTTCTTATTGTAATTGTGATACTTAATTTTTTGCTTTAAAAATTTTTAAATTTTAAAAATTTAATTCATCAAAAAAAGAATATATATCCTATTACACATTGCTATATTTATATTGTTCTAAATAATTCGTTGCTTTTTCTATACTTATTTTCTCTAGTTTTTTCTTTCTATCCTTTTCTAATCATATAAACTTGAATTTTCTTTAATTTAAATAACCTTAAAAAAATAATAACCTAAGAAATAATAAAAACAATAAAAAACTCTTGATAATAGTATAAGCAGTGAAATAGACTCCATCAGTCTCCTACGGGATGGAAAACTTCTTATCCTGGTACAATTCCAAAAAGTGGCGGAAAAATTTGTTGAAACCAAAAGTTTTGGCGCTATATGTGCCATAACAGCAAAAATTCACTGCAAAAAGTACAATTTTTGATAGCAACAATCCAAGAAAAAATTCTGGATGATTAGAAGGGTGTTACTAATGCTTACAAATACGCAACAATAAATTACGGAAAAAGCAACTATACTGGTCAATTGCTTTTCACCTTTAACAAATATAAAATTCCAAAAAAAATGGATAATTCGGTATAAAAATTGTAAACTCCTTGGACATTAAGCCAAACATTGCCATAATCTTGCGAACTGTGTAAACTACAGGCTTGCACCACATCAATCTTCAAATTGCACTAAAAGAATGTGCTCTAATTACCTTGGAGGAAACCCATTGTCCTCTAATATCTGCCCTAAATATGTACAACAAAAAGATTTATCAAAAATTTAAACATAAAAAAAGTGTAGCTTTACCGAAGCTCGCAGAACTTACAACAAAAATAATTTAACTCCAATCTGTAACCCACAAAGTTTTGCATCTATATATAAAAAATATAAAACTACAAAAAAATATTGATAAACAATTAAAACACACTCTAAATGAAATTAAGAAAACACTAATAATCTAATATTAGTCCAAATGAACAAAACAATAAAAACCTTACAATAATAAATGAACTAGAAAGCAATAATAAACAATATACTTAAAAATAATTCATATAAAAACTCTACAATTCTGAATGAAGATAATTCCCCAGTAAACTCACTTGTTACAATTTCATTAAGATAGCTCCACTAGTTTTTGATTTATCGTGTTCAATGAATATTTGTTTATTAATCCTTGAACTGATCAAAGGTTCCAAAACCCAAACCCATGGGCCGATTTCGCCAATATTCAGTTCACGAACTTTTACTACTAGTTAATCCCTATACACAATTGGGCAAATACTATTTATATTAATTTCGATGATAAGCGTTTGAACCTTAGGAGGTCTAAGAGAGGTACCTGAACCGCCACTCCAATTAATCCCAAATTAGGGAGGCACGCAAGAAATAGTAAAGTGCCAAATTTGAAGCTTCTACATTTGTTTCAAATTGCTATCTTTATTAATTTTAATGATATGCTTTAAGGTCTTCGGAAATGTGTGGCTGGTCCCCGATCCACTACTCCAATTAGTCCCACATTTAAAGGACACTAACGTAGTAGGAAGAGACACCCTGATACTAAATTTGGAAGTTCTACTTTTATTGTTTTCAGAGTTATGCTCATTTGATTCGATCAAAAAGTAATAGGGTAGGAACCCATGGTTCGATTTCGACCGTACGCAATCCCCGTCTTTATTTTATTACAGGTAACCTACAGCACAATTTTGATGAAGAACGCGTCATTAGTTGTTGAATTATCCTAATTTTTTCTATATCTTCATTAGCCCTTAGACGGATTAAAGAATCTATAATTCGATCCCTTGGACCGATTTCACCCATCCCCGCCGTAATTTCAGTACTTGTATCCTAGTGTTTAAATTTTATCAAGATTAGTTTTTGAGTTATCGTGTTTTTTGGATATATGTTCTTTATCCTTTGAACCGATTAAAAGTTCCAGAACAAGAACGCACGGTCCGATTTCGCCCATATCCAATCCCTGATGTACTTTCAATACTAATTAATCCTTGTTCACACTTGAAAGTTCTATCTTAATTTTAAGCTACTATTTTTATAAATTCTGATGATATGTTTAAGGTCTTCGGAACTGTTTGGATGGTCCCTAACCAACAACTCCATTTGGTTCCCAATTTCTAGGACACCAGGGAGGTAGAAATATCCTGATACCAAATTTATAGATGTAAATTCGATCAAATAGGACTAATTCACATATTCGGTTCAAATTTAATGAGATGTCCATAAGTCATTTTAAAACCACAAAAGCTTTTATTAGTTTGATCGTAAGACAGCTAACCAAATTAACTTTATAATACTAACAACATTTTCTAAAAAATTTATCTATTCAAAAATATTAAATATTCTTAACAATTTATTTATTTATAAATATTAACAAACAAAAAAAAAATTAATGTTGAATACATTTATTTTAATTCAGTCACAAAATTGGAAAAATTTGATTAGCTTTTTATCACAAAATTTAATAATTTAAATTTTTCAAAATTGAAATTAATTTAAATTCTTAGTATATGTACCTATTAGAAAAGCTTATAAATGAAACATATACAATAAATGAATTTCTAAAATACAATGACAAATTTAGAACTTTTCACATAATTCATTTAAATATAAAAATAAATTTTACATACATGCTTTGAACACAACTTAAGGATCGCACACAATTTCTTAATTATATATTACCTTATAACCATAGGTATAAACAATAAAATATATGATATATTAAAAATTAAAAGTAAAAAAAGATAGTCATTCCTTAAAAAAAGTTTTTGTTTTGAATTTATAAAATATAATACATAATATGTTTTATAGTAAAATTCTTAGTCTTTTAAAAATATAAAAGTGTTAAATAAAAACAGAAATACGAAAGAACCCTCGTGCATCAAATTTGAAATTTTTATCTTTTTTAATTTTGAAGATAAGCTTATTAATTTTAGGATTTCTTACAATAACAACCTCTGCCTTAAATTTTAAGGTTCTATCTTATTTTTCTTTGGTTTCGAAATTATGCTCGTTTGGCCTCAATACGAGGAAAAGCTTCTAGAATACAAACCCATTGTCCGATTTTGCCAATATACAGTCCCCGCCGTACTTTTAGTACTAGTTAACGGAAGTTCTATCTTAATTTTAAGTTACTATTTTTGTTAGTTTCGATGATAAGCTTTTAAACCTTGGGAGGTTCAAGAGAGGTAGTTGAACCACCACTCCAATTTATCATAAATTAGGGGGACACATAGGAATAGTAAAGAAACCCTTGTCCAAGATTTGAAGCATCTACATTTGTTTCAAGTTACTATCTTTATTAATTTTGAAGATATGCTTTAAGGTCTTCGGAACTATGTGGATGGTCCCCGACCCACTACTCTTCTTCTTCTTCCACTGCCAATCCACTACTGGATGTAAGCGTGTACCTTCGAATTTTGATGATTTAACGGATGGTGACAACTACATTAGCATACTCTTCCCGATTCGATGCTGTGTGGACTAAATTTCCTATCGTTCTTATATTTGTCTAATTTGTAATATTTCGTAACCAGGACATTTGTTTTCTTCCTACACCTCGTTTACCTTCAATTTTCCCTTGTATGATTAATTTCAGAAGTTCGTATTTCTAGCCCCTAATAACATGACCAAAGTAGGCAGCTTTACGTTTTTTGATTAATTAGAGTAGTTCTCTTTGTTTTCTCAATATATTTAGGACTTGTGAATTTGTGACTCTGTCTGTCCATGGTATGTCCACATTTCAAATGCTTCAATTCTGTCCATGCTTGCTACTTTTAGGGTCCATGACTCAACACCATAAAGGAGAACTGACCATATATAGCACCTCATAAAACGTAACCTTAAATCAATTGGTTACTATCTTTCGATATTTGAGAAGGGCACTTCTTGCCATCTCTATATGACATTTGTTCTCCTTATCGCAGTCCCAGCTCTCGTATAACCAGGATCCGAGGTATCTGAAACGGGACACTCGTTCTATGGGATTGTTGTCGATGAGGATAGAGACGTTTGTATGTGGTACTTTGTTTTTAGGTATGTTCATGTATTTGGTTTTTTTTGGTATTCATGTTCAATCCAAACTCTTTGCTGTGGTGGTTAACATTGTCCATTAGGTGTTGTAAGTCTTCGATACTATCTGCAATTATCGCGGTGTCGTCAACGTAGCGGATATTATTGATAAATGTTCCGTTTACTTTTATTCCTCTATTTTCTTCAGCTATTGACTCTTGGAATATTTTTTTGATTAGATATTGAATAGCAGTGGTGACAAAATGCATCCTTGACGAACTCCCCTGTCGATCCTAAGATCCGCTGTAACTACGTCTCCAGATTTTACTGTTGCAGTTTGATTCCAATATAGATTTTTAATGCATTGTATATCTTTATCGTCTATACCCATCTTTTCTAGAATCTCCATTAGTTTGTTGTGCTGGACTCTGTCGAAAGCCTTTTCATAATCGATAAATCCAAGAAACACATCTTTTTTACATCTTTGCAATTCTGGACCAGTACTTTGATCGCAAATAGAGCCTGATTTAAAACCGAATTGCGATCTACCCATTGCTTCTTGGCATTTCCTGTACAGTCGATTATGAATAATTTTCAAAAAGACTTTCAACGTATGGCTCATAAGACTAATAAGTCTGTGCTCATTACATTTTCGAGCATTATTTTTCTTCGGTAGAGAAATAAAAGTGGACTTAAGCCATTCTTCTGGAATAATTCCGGTGTTGTATATGCTGTTAAATATTTTCCAGTATTTTGATGTTTTCGTCGTTAATGAGCTTTAATATCTCTGCTGGTATTTCGTCTGGACCCACAGCTTTTTTATTTTTAGATGATTCAATTGCTTTCCGTATTTCATCTTTCGTAATAGGTGGTCCTGAAGATTGAACTGACGAATTACTTTCTACGATTTCTCGACTAGCTGAAACTAGTTCTTGAGTATATTTCTCCCAAGTTTTTCTCTTTTCTTCTGGCGTGGTCATGATCCGTCCCTCATCGTTTACTAGCGAAGCCATTTGTTTTTTCCTGTAAATGCCTGCGGCTTCTTTCAGTTTTTTGTGCATGTTAAATGAATCATTTCGTTGTTGCAATCCTTCTATTTCTGCACATTCTTCCTGCAGCCATCTGATCTTTGCCTGCCTGATTTTGACACGAATTAATATATTCAATCTTCTATATTCGCTTAAGTTTTTATTTCTATGTGGTCTTCTTTGTTCCATTAACATCAATATCAATTCCGTCATCCAATTCTGTTTTGGTTCCAAATTTCAAAGAAATTAAAGAAATAGTAATAGGCACCCTGATCCCAAATTTGGAGGTTATATCTTTAGTTGTTTCAGAATTATGCTCGTTTCGCCTAAGTTCGATCAAAAAGTTATAAGATCCGAACTATACTTTTCCATATCGAAAAATAAATTGATTTAGTTATGTATGTCCGTTCGTCCGTCCGTTTGAACGATAACTCAAAAAATAGAGGAGCTAGGGTTTTGAAATTTTTGAAAATTAGTTTTTATGCATAAGCCGTCATCGCTATTGAAATCCAGCCAATTTGGTCCACGGGCTTGAGTACCTGCCATACAACTTCTTTTTTAATATGAGCTTTACTCTTTACCTATTGAAGCTGTGTGTCTGAAATTTTGCCACAAATAGTTCAGTGTTATGGCCAAAGTTTCTGAAAAATTTGGATGGTCTACTGCAGTGGGTTCGAGTAGCTGCCATACACCTTCATATTTCACATGAGCATTACTTTATACATAATAAAGCAGAAATTTTTCCAAAAGTAATTAACCGGATGATCTAATGTTTATATTACGGACATACGGGTATTCCAGAGTTGAAACAGCCTACTCTACTACACTCTTCTTCGATTTTAGCATATTTTCAAAAAATTTTATAAAAATGTGCCTATATAGTTTTATCTTTTTCGTTCGTCCGTCCATTTGTCCGTATGTTTACAAAAACTTTTACATCATTTAGAATAGAGAAAAGAAATTTTAACCACGGATAGGTACAGCAAAAAAAAAAATTCATAGAAGAACTTTTTCTGTAGCCCGAAAATTCCAAAAAATTAGTATAACAATAGTTATTAAATGTATTTTCACTCTAATAACGGTAAAAGAGAGCTGAAAATTTAAAAATTTAAAACTTAAAGATATAGGGCTGCCATGCGGTCCTAAAATTTACCATCATGCAAAATTCAATTTTGGGCCCACATATCTTCTAAACGCTTCAAGCTAGGGTCTTGAAATTTTGGGAGAGTTAGACCTTCAGGAATTTGTTGGAGTTGGTTAACAAAATTTTTTTATCTAGTCCCCGTTTTAGAAGCTATAAAGGCACGAAAATTTAAATTTTGCTATTTTAAAACACCTGTAACTTGAATACCTTTTCAAATTTTTTTTTTACATATATACAAAATTTTTAGCTTTAGCATTATATTTCAACATAGGTTAAAGTTTTTTCTTAAATTTAGTTTAAATTTTTAAAACTTTAAATTTTGCACTTGTTAACAGGAATTGTATTCTAAGTATTGATTTCACTATTATTCATTCTAAAAGAAAAATTATAAAATACTCCGTAAGAAATCCTATATAATTTTAAAATGTGCTTTTTAAAAACCCTTGGTTTTTTTCATCACTTGTTTATTTTAATTTTTTATTATTATTCATTTATTTAATATTTTATACCATTTAGTTTTACAATAATTATTTGTGCGTGCCCTTATTACTATAAAATATTAATTAATAGAAATATTTAAAGTAAAAAAAAAAAATTAAAACTGAAATTTATATAAACGAGGAAGATTGTCAACTTTTAGATACCCGTGCGTGTATTAAATAAATAAGAATTTCATATATTGCAATTGAACTGTTTGACAGAAAATTCAAAATATTTGTTTTTTTATATTTAATTACAAAAAAAATTAATAAAAAAAAAATGAATTAAAACAAAAGATGAATTTAAAAAAAAAATATGCTCTCAACGAGATTCGAACCCACACTTTTCAATTAAAATGTCGACGTCCTAACCACTAAGCCACCGACTTTATATTCATCTCAATTTTTTTTTTTAATTATTATAGTTGCGATGGTATCAATTTTTTGTTTTGAATAACTGTTTTGAATTTTTTTAAAAATGTATTAAAAAAAAATAAATAGTTTATGAGAGTTTTAAGATAAATTAAAAAAAAAAAAATTTTTGCCCCAGCCAGAAATCGAACCGAAACGTTTTGACTACTAGTCCCATATCCTAACCACTACACCATAGAACAATAAATAATTTGCCTACAAAACTAGTTTTTATTTATCTTAATTTTTTTTTTAAATAATTGTAGTTGCTATGGTATCAATTGTTTGTTTTAAATAACAGTTTTTAAATTATTGTAGTTGCTATGGTATCAATTGTTTGTTTTAAATAACAGTTTTGAATTTTTTTTATAGAAATATTTAAAAAATTTAATAATTTTTAATATAAATGAGAGTTTTCTGTCAAATTTCTATAAAATAAAATTTTTCATACATAAAATATATACATATACTTTTTTAAAAAAAAAATAGATAACAAAAAATGAATTTAAAAAAAAAAAAGTTTTTCTTTAGCCTGAATTCGAACCGAGACATTTTTGTTACAAGCAACATGTCCTAACCACTACACCATGAAGCGATTAATAATTAGACAACAATTTGTTTGTTTTTATATTTGGTTTCTATTTCGTTATTAAATTTGAAAATACTCATAAAATTGCGAAAAATTTGTATGGCAGCTACCCGAAGCCTTTCTCCGATTTTAACCAAAAACAATAGGGAACCTACAAATTGTCTAAAAATTACTTTGTGAAAGTTTCAGAGCTCTAGCTCTTATAGTTTTTGAGTTATCGTGCTGACGGACGGACGGACACACATAGCTAGATCGATTCACTTTTCGATGCTGATTCGATACGTACCCTTGACACTATATCTAGCTCTTATATTTCGATGCGTTACAAACGGAGGAGTAATTTTAATATACCCGATGTTCATATATGTATGCACGGGTATAAAAATGAAATAAATGTATTCAAGAAAATATATTTTTAAAATAAAATGCAATAAGGGGGGAAAGAAAAAAAAAATTATTTTGAATCAATTGGTTTTTAAAAATTCTATTACTTTTTTCTTAAATTTTGAAATACTACTAATTGATTTAATTTCGTTTGGTAGCTCGTTGTACATTTCCGGACCCTTGTATAAGACTGTTTTTTTTTGGTGCTTCACTTCTAGAAAAGTTGAGACTAAAGTTAAATATATTTATTCTTAAGTGATAATGCTGTACATCCTGAACATATATTAAACTGGAGCTTACATAATTTGGCAGTAACTTATTTTTCATTTTAAAAACAAATACCAACACATTCAATTTAAATCTCTGCTTAATGTTTAGCCACTTAAGGAATGCCAACATTCTATTTATTTGTGTATATCTTCCACATTTTTTTTTTATTCTTCTTCCCTTTTTTTGTAATTTTTGTAGTTTTTCCAAAGTATCATTGTTGCTAAAAGCCATTAAGGTTATTGTTCGACTCGAAGTGCGGTTTAATCATTGTATTATACACCTTTATTGTTGCACTAGTTGACAGTTTATTTCTTATTCTATAAAAATAATTCAATTTTTACCAATCTGCTTGCACATATATTCTTCATGATTCTTAAATTTTAACTTATTATCTATAATAAAACCTAAATACTTCTATTCGCTAACTATTTCTAATTTGTAATTTTCTATTTTTACATCACCGTTTATGTTTTCATTTATTATCATTGCCTTTGGCTTAGTTTTGTTGAGTTTGATTTTATTTTTTTTACACCAGTTACTTAATATCTCCAAATCAGAATTTATTTTACTACTACATTCACCGATACTGTCTGCTGTTACATACACTAGAGCATCCCCTGCGAATAATGATTGTAGCAAATTTCACAGCTTTTTATAGAGGTTTTTTAGACTTTCAACGTGCATTTGAAACCGTAGATACAAAGGAACTTTTGAAAAAAAAATGCAAAATTATGGAAAATTTTAGTGCAGCGTTCAGTTCAAACATGCTAATGTTCTCAAACTTAAACTGTTGTTCATTTTAAGTTATACTACTGCTTAGTTGGTTAATATCAGGAGTACCTTCACGTATTTTAATAATGCTTTGTATCAAATATTCATTAAACTTGTTTGCAAAATATAATTCATATTCAAAATAATTTATTTTGTTTCATTCGTGCTATTACTTTTTAATACTTTGTATTTGATTATATTCCACATAGACTTCTGATCTCTTGCGTGTTGAATTTGATTTGTCAAAAACTCTTTTTTAGTTTTATTAATTTGGTTTTTATACAAATTTCTTACTTGCCTGTATTTTGCCATTTTCTAGTACCATTGATCCAGACTGAAAATCTATACTGATTTTCTTTACTTATTTTCATTAAGCGCAGTAGATGTACCTATATAGCATATTTTAGATTTGTACTAAAAATTGATGCTTTTTCATTAAGTGGAACATAAAATTTAGTCAACAATGCGCTATGAAAAATACTATTTCTAAAATGTTGTTTATTATACTTAACATATTTTATTACCTTTGGGCAAATTATGGCATTGTATTTCCGATTTATTTTTATACAAATGCTTTCATGATCACTAATTTTACAACTACTTGAAATTTCTGCTCTTATGTTCTTGGTGTTATTGGTTAAAATATAGTCAATCAATGTTCTGTTATTTTGTGTTATTCTTGTAGGTTTTCTGATAATTTGTTTAAAACCAGCATAATTTATAATTTGATTAATTTTGCTTTTATCTAGTGAATCTTCTAACAAATTTATGTTTACCCATTAAGACAACATCATCATTTACTAATTTAAAAATTCAATTAATGTGGTAAAATTTTCTACAAAGTTATTCAAAGTGTATAAATGATTTGGTGATTTATAAAGTACTGCCAACTATATTTTAAATTTAGTATGGTATAATTTTATAATAACGTACCATAGATTAATTCCAATAGCAATTTTATTTTCAATTTCATATTTCCAATTTTTTTTATATAAAATAAAACTGCTCCAATAAAATGAGAAATTGAATCAGCCCTAATAATTTCGTAGTTGTTTGTCTGTATTAGTTTATCACTATCTTCAAATATTAGATGAGTTTTTGATAACCCGACAAATTCAAATTTGTTATTATATATAATTGTTTCAATTTCATCAAAATTATTAACAGCACCTTGTACATTCAAGTACAACTCTCTTATATTATACTAGCAGATTTACCCGGCGTTTCCCGGGAGCGTGCAAATTGTAAAAAAGCAAGTTTCGTCCAATTTTTCGAAGAACTACTTTGGTTAAAAAGAAAGTAATAAATATTTATGGAGTTCCGTTAACCAACAGATTTTTGTAGATTTTTTCATTACTTTGCTATAAATTAAAAATGGTTAAACCGATCGACTTAAAATTTTGTATATGTGTTCCTCTTTGAGAATGGAGTTCACTCTATTAACAGACTTGCAATTTGTTTACCCATGCCGACCCGACGATTGTGCAAAAAAAAATGTTTGTAAGATATTACGTCCAATTTTGCGGTTTGACCAATTGACTTTAAATTTTGTATGCGTATATACTTATCATTCCTACGATTATTAAAAAAAAAAATTTTGTAAGTAAATTACGTCCAATTTTAGAAAGTAGTTAAAACTTCTTTGAATTAGGGAAATGTTAAAAAAAATGTTTTGTCGAGTTCTTTTAATTGGTTGCGAAACAAAAACTTAAAAAAACAGTTTGCCAAAATGTTTTAACGATTATCTCTAATTTTCCTATACGTGCAGCTTCTTGACAATTTAGTGCTCCTTGACGATAGAGTTAAGGATGGTGGGTTTCCGGCAAACAATGGCAACTGAATTAAAATTTTTTTTTTATTCTTATTTAATAGTTATAAAAAGTTTAAAGTGAAATTTGATAAATTTTTTGAAAAATTGCTAGAATAATTCCAAAAAAATTGTTTTAAAAAATTTACTTTATTACAGCTAGTTTACATATAAGTATATTATACCCGTTTGACTATAGGTCAAAACTTGCCATTATGTCATTATACTATGTTAATAGTAGTTTACTTGAATTGCCAACGTTTCAATAAAATATAGTCGATGGTTTAAAAAGGGGATTTTCAGCTTATATTTTGTTTTGTACTTACCTGCCATTTGTACTACGCTCTTCTTCGTTTTTTAGCACATTTTCAAAAAATTTTGTAAAATTGTGCCTATATAGTTTCACTCTGTCCGTCCGTCTGTCTGTCTGTCCGTATGTTTACAAAAACTTTTACACCGTTTGAAATAGAGTTAAGAAATTTTAACCACGGGTAGATATTACGAAAAAGCAATTTTGTAGAAGAATTTTTTTCTGTAGCCACCCGTTAAAAAAGCCCTATTTTTAAATTGTTATAACAAGAGGTCTGTTGGTATATTTTCAATCTGAAAACGCAAAAAGATAGCCGGTTTTATAAGCTTTACAAATAATTAAGAGCAAATGTTTAGGGTTGCCCTACGGTACTAAAATTTACAATTATGTAAAACTCCATTTTTGCAAAATTTTCGGCCACACATTTCTTCTGAACGGTACCAGCTAGGGTCTTGAACTTTTGGGAGAAGTTAGACCTTTGGAAATTAGTAGGAGTCAGTTAACAAAATTTTTTTGTCACGTCCCCTATTTAGGAGCTATAAGGGCTCGAAAATTGAAATTTTGCTATTTTTAAACACCTGTACTTGAAAACCTGTTCAAATTTTTTTTACAAATATACTAAATTTACAGCTGCAGCATTATGTTTCAACATATGTTAAACGTTTTTCTTAAATTTGAAAGTGTTTCCTTAAATTGAAGAAATTGTCTCTTAGTTTTAATTATTTTTGCATAGATAATAAAATTTTAGGTAAAATTCCAAATTTTGGTGGAGTTCACAATTGATATAATAAATTTGTCATTTCGTTTGTGACGCAGAGAAGGAGCGGGGATACATCGAAAAATAAATCGATTTAGCTATGTATGTCCGTCCGTCCGCCGGCCGCACGATTACTCAAAAACCAAAGGAGCTAGGATCTTGAAGTTTTCGCAAATTCGTTTTTTTGCAATAGCCGTCATCGCTATTTAAATCCAGCCATTTTGGTCCATGGGTTCGGGTAGCTGCCATACAGCTTCTTTTTTTATATGAGTATTACTCTGTACCTATTACAGCTGCGTGTCTGAAATTTTGCCAAAAGTAGTTCACTTTTATGGCCAAAGTTTCTGCAAAATTTGGTTGGTCTAGTGGAGTGGGTTCGAGTAGCTGCCATACAACTTCTTATTTTATATGAGCATTACTCTCCACCTAATGAAGCTGGGTGTCTGAAATTTTGCTAAATCAATCTAGCACTAATTGATGAATCGACTAGCAACTTCTTCTTGCTATTAGAATAAGAGAAGAAACTTTTGCATCAGGCAATTAACTTGCCTGATAAGAATGTGTTTGGGCAAGACTAAAAAAATTTATTAATAGGTATTACCGACTGACGAAACATATCACATGGCGACCCTACACTTACGTGGAATATAGTGTAGTGAACGACTCAACAAAAGATAACAACAGTTCACCAAATCTGAAAAGCAGAGACAGAAGACCAAGAGAAAATTAACAAACAAAATTAACAAAAATGGGTTTGTTCTCAGCAGAATCCAGCTCCGGAATAGTACAACAAGCAAATCTAACCACAAACGAAGTCTTAAAGGAAGTGATAATCACCATCATCATTGTATTCACATATGAAGCAGTAAAATACTTCGTCAACAAGAAAGCAGCGAAACGTGCTCAACGTTTATCTACAATCTAACAACTATAAATGACTAAAACTAACTAAATTTTGAATATTTAATATTTTTTTAAAATTGTATAAAAATAAAAATATAAATAAGTAAAATTTTTTTTTTAAATTAGAATTTATTACAAATAAAATTTTTTTTAATTAAAATAATGTAAATTAATTTAAAATGTTTCAAATTTTATTAAAATAATTCTTAAAATTTTTTTTATTAAATGTAAAATAATGTAAAATATAACAACAAATATTAATATAAATTTTTTTTTAAAATTTTGATTTTAATGGACAGTAAAATAAACCGACTTATTGACCTATTAAAAACGTTAAACAAAAATTCAAACAGAACTTATACACAAGCGTTCATTGATGACAAACAACAAGAAATAAGAGAAACTTGGGAGTTATATGGAAAAAATAATAAAGGTGATTTTCAACATAACTTAAGATTAAAAGAAATAATAAGGCAGATAAATATATATCTGAAACCAAAAGTAGAAATAGAGACAGAAAACATGGCAAACTTTGAGTTAATAACAGCAATAAAAGTTGTACCATTATTTGAGGGAGAAATTAAGCATCTTTCAAATTTTATAGGTCTTGTAGAATTTTATGCCGACACATTAAAAGATGATACTGAAAAAGAAAAATTGTTAAAGTTTATATTAGCTACCAAATTAGCTGACAAAGTTAAGAATAGATTGATAACAGAGGCACAAATAAATACCATAGATAAATTGAAGGAAGTATTAAATGCAAATTTTAAATCGAAAAAGAACCCAGCAAAAGTCCGAAACGAATTAACAAGATTGATATAAGGTAATCAGGATGTTAATTCATTTGCATCAAAAATTGAAATGCTCATTGCTCAACTAAATGAGTTACAAATAGCTGAGCAAGGCGAAAATCATAGAAATATAATAATAAAACTAAATAACCAATTAGGTCTAAATATATTCAAAAATGGATTAAATGAGATGCACAGAGCAATCATTTTACCAGCAAAACCAAAGAGTTTTGCAGAAGCAATTCAGTTAGCATCAGAGAATGATACTAATACAAGGCAGAATAATATAATGCATTTTAGAGTAAATAATTTTAGAGGCCAATTCAACAGACAAAACAATTTTAGAAGAAACTATTATAATAGCCACAACAGTAATAATTACAATGGTAATTTCAACAATAATAGAAGTAATTACAATAACAATTATCGGAATAATAACTCTAATAATAACGCTAATAATAACTCTAATAATAACAACAATAATAGAATTCAACAAAATAATAACGACAACTACAATAATAATAACAACCAGGGAAACTTCAGCGGCCCCGGCCGAAAAAACCCGGGGCATGCCAACAACATGCAAAGGAACAACAACCAAAACCAATTCAACAAAAGAAAATAAGCACAATTAGCAGTTACAATAACTGCACAAATATAATAAAAATAAATAATGTATATATAACATTATTAATAGATACAGGAGCAGATATATCTATAATTAAAGACAACATCAAAAAACAACAAGTATTAGAAAATGAAACCTGCCAAATAAATGGCATTACAGATAAAAATTTCATGACAAAGGGTGTAATAAATTTAGAATTAAAATTTGAAGAATACACAATTAAACATAAATTTCATGTAATTGATGAAAAAATTAATATTAACAGCTAACGGTATTTTAGGTAGAGATTTTCTATATGATAACAAATGCACAATTGATTATGAAACATGCACATTAATCATACCTAATCAAGAAGAAGATATAGTATTACCAATGAGTGTAAATACTAAAACTCTATCAAACATCATGTTACAACCTCAAACAGAAGGAATTATAAACATAGATATAGATGTAAAAGAAGTTAGTATAATCATAGGCAAAGAAATGGCAAAAGGGGTATTCATAGCAAATACAATTATTCCAGCAGAAGGTTTAAAACACGTAAAAATATTAAATACAAGGGAAACCCCAGTAAATTTAAACTCAACTGAAATTGAAATTCAACCTTTAAAAAATTATCAAATATTATCTTTTAAAAATAATAATATGTCAAAAACAAGGTTTGAAAAATTAAAAAACGAAATAAATATAGATAACTTAGATACAAAAGCAAAAACAACAATATTGAATATTTGTGAAAAATTTCAAAATATTTTTCATTTGGAGAATGAGATGCTGACAATAAACAATTTTTATGAACAACGAATTTCTACAATAGATAAGTCACCAGTATATATCAAAACTATAGAACACCAAATGTCCAGTTACAAGAAATTGATAAACAAGTTTCAAAATTAATGGAGGATGATATAATTGAAAATTCCACTAGTCCATACAACTCTCCATTACTAAGAGTTCCCAAGAAAAGTGAAGAAGGAGAACAAAAATGGAGGCTAGTTGTTGATTTTAGATCATTAAACAAAAAATTGTGGATGACAAGTTTCCATTAACTAGATTAGAAGACGTATTGGATAAATTACACAGCGTCTACATATGCAATAGAAATAAAATAAAATGAGAAATAGAAATATTTATTGCAAGTGTAGACGCTTTATGTTTATGTCCTGCAATAATATGTTTATGTCTTGCAATATATTGCTGCAATAATTTCAGCAATATATTGTAGCAATATTTTTGAATTTTGACAGATTCAAAATGGTGGAATCTGAAAGAATGCTGATTGTTGAAAAATATAAGAGTAAAAACATAAGAAAAAGTTCAAAAAATTATTTTTTCAATAATAAATATTTTATAAATAAATTTAATAATAAAAAAATTTGTGAGAAAAAATTTGCTTTGTGCTTTATTTTTTTAAATACTATCAATATGAGTAGTGACTTTAGTTCTGAGCAAATATTAGAACTAATAGAATTGTGGAGAAAACAAGAATGTCTGTGGAATATGAACGGCAATCTGTATAAAAGAACAGATTTAAAACAAAGAGCTTGGGAAGAAATTGCTGAACATTTCAAAACAAATGCGGAAGCAATAAAAAAGAAAATAAGATGCTTAAGAAATGCTTATGTTTTTGAGTTAAAAAAAGTAAAAGGTTCCCAAAAATCTGGATCTTCTGGGGATATTTACTGCCCAAAACTATTTTATTTTAAAGAACTTGATAGTTTTCTTCACAGCAGTATTGCAATAAGAAAAACAAGCGAAAATACTGAAAATGTAAGTATAAAAATAAATAAGTATACACAATTTAAAAAAAAGTTAATAATACAAATTTGATTAGTTGGTAGGTAGTTGTACTAATATCGATGAAGCTGAAGAGGCTACAGAAATGAACTGTTCATTTGTGGAAGATGTAGAAAGTTTAACGTCTTTCGAAAAGCAACCGTCTTCAAAAAAAGAATGGAACGGAGAACGGAAGAACGTAAAAAAAAGGAGTGCAAATAAATATGACGACGCTGTAGCAGCAATTGTAAATAACTGCAAATCTAAATCAAATGACGACGACGATTTATTTTTGTCATTTGCTAAAAGTATTGCACAGCAAATAAAATTACTAGAACCTCTTGAACGAAACCAAACAATGTGCGATGTACAGGTTCTAATATCGAAGGCCGTCCAAGCCAGCATTAAAAAGAAACATCTATCTGCATCTACAAGTAGCGAGTCTATACATACGTCATCAACATCATCATCATATTCTCAAAATATTTTGAGTGAAGCTTTAAGTAGCGCAGATATAGATTTGGATGAATACATATAAAATTACATTTATATTATTTGCATTTAATTTATAACTTCATATAATTTATAACTTTTGCATTCACATCATATAATTTATAACTTTTGCATTTATAGTACATTAAAATTTACTAATATAATTTATAACTTTTGCATTTTTTTTTTAATTAACGTTCAAAAATACACAAACTTTTTAGGTTCCTTTAGAAAAATATAGAGAACACCAGAAAATTCGTTAGCCTTAAAATCTTGAAAGAGAAAATAAAACTTCAAATGTTTATGTTGGTTGTATTCGATTTATTTTATTCCATTGAAATGGAACATTTCCTTCTTTTACAAAATAATCGGATAATTTTGTTTGAATATTTTTACCTAATTTATATGGATTTGCACTCTGTGGAGCAATTGGTGTAATGTGAGGTGAGATAATTTCTTGCACCACTTCATTAGGATCAGCAGGTTTTGTTCGCTTTTGAGTTAAAAAATTGTGTAATACACAACAAGCTTTAACAACAATATCACATGTTTCAGGCAATACCTCAATAGGTCTATGAAATATTCGGAACCTGTTAGATAATCTTCCAAATGCCATTTCGACTATCATTCTTGCACGACTTATTCGATAATTAAAAATCTCTTGCTGAATCGATAATTTGATGTTTCTATTGAACGGCTTCATTAAATTTTTATTTAAAGGGAATGCATCATCCCCTATAAAAAAATAAGGAATTTCTCCTAACCTTTTTGATAATTCCTCTGGTTTTGGTATGTTGAGATCTGCACATTCTAATCTTCTATTTATAAAACTATTTGCAAAAATGGAACTATCTGATGTTTTTCCATTAGCTCCAACGTTAATGTACCGAAAACAACCATGCGCATCAACTAGTGCAAAAAGTACGATACTAAAAAACCCTTTATAATTATAAAAAGCCGATCCTGAATGTGCTGGTGCTATTATTCGAATGTGTTTTCCATCCAAAGCACCTAATACATGAGGAAAGTTCCAAATATTTTTGAAATCTGTAGCAATTTCATGCCACTCATTTTCACTGTTTGGAATCTAAAAACAAAAAGAAATTAATATAAAAATACTTTAGCAAAAATAATGGAAATTATTACTTTCATATAATTAGGTTGCAAAACATCATAAATAGCAGTTAAAACTTCTGGTACAAATTTGCTAATAGTTTTTCTTGAAATTCGAGAAAGATATTCAAGGGATCTGTATGAATCACCTGATGCGATAAACCTTAAAGTGACAGCTAAACGTACTTTTGATGGAATGGCATGCCTAAAAGAAGTGTCTTTCTTTCTAATCATTGGATCGACCTACAACTTTATTTATTACAAAATGAAACCATTAAATATCAGAAAATTTACTTACTAATGAAAGCAGCTCTTCAAATTTATCATTAGATAATCTTCCAAAGTTATTATACTCCGTTTCTGAGTATAATAAATCATCGAGAACGTTGTGAATACTCTCATATTTTGCCCTCTTAATTAAAAAAGGATTAACCCAATATTTTCTTTTTCTTTTTTTGTTTTCTTTATTTTCAGCTTTTTCTAACTGTTCTAATGATTCTATGGATTTTATTAAAGAAATTATTTCATTCATTATAAACAAAAATAGTAAACAAAAAATAAATATATTTCATCCGCTTGTTATTACAAATTTTGAACTGTCACAATTATGTTATGACATAAAAATATAACTTGACCCACACAAGAAATATTATTTCTATTTCTATTTCTATTTCTATTTTTATTGCAATTTCTATGTCATATGTAGACGCTCTGTTAGGAAAAGTGAAATATTTCTCAACACTGGATATGACAAGTTCTTTTCATCAAATTCCGCTGAATCCAAAATCAAGACAAATGACAGCATTTTCGACAAACAAAGGACACTACCAATTTAAAAGATTACCATTTGGACCTTAAATTTCAACAAATAGTTTTCAACGTATGTTATCTGTAGGACTAATTGGTTTACAAGAAGCCGCATTTCTGTATGTAGATGACATAATAGTATTTGGTTCAAATCTAAAAGATCACAATACTAATTTAATAAAAGTATTAGAACGTTTACAAGAATACAATTTAAAATTCAACCCGTCAAAATGTAATTTTTTAAAACAGGAAGTTGTATATTTAGGACATCTAATAACTGCTGAAGGTATAAAAACAGATCCTGCTAAATTTAACACAATTAAAAATTACCCAACACCCAAAGATGCTGATGAAGTAAAAAGATTCGTGGCTTTCTGCAACCACTACAGAAGATTCATAAAAAACTTTGCAGAAATAGCTAGACCTTTGAACCAGTTATTAAAGAAAAAACAAATATTTGGTTGGAGTGTAGAAAGTAATAATGCTTTTGAACAATTAAAACAAAAATTAATAGAACCACCAATACTTAATTATCCAAATTTTGCCGAACCATTCATACTAACAACAGATGCATCAAACTATGCGCTTGGAGCAGTTTTATCACAAGGAAAAATAGGAAATGATAAACCAATTGCTTATGCAAGTAAATCCCTAAACAAACATGAATTAAATAAACCTATAATTGAAAAAGAACTTTTGGCAATTCATTGGGGTATAAACTACTTCAGACCATATCTTTTTGGTAAAAAATTCATAGTATATACTGACCATAGACCATTAGTGAGTTTATTTGCGCATAAGAACCCTTCATCAAAACTTACAAGAATACGTGTAGATTTGATGGATTATGATTTTGAAATAATATTTAAACAAGGCAAAATGAATACAAATGCCGATGCTCTGTCGAGAATACAAATTGATTCAAATAAATTAAAAGAAATGATACCGAAACATAATATAACTGTAATCACAAGAAATATGAAAAAACAAAAGGAGGAAGGAAGCAATAATATTATAAATATCTACCAAAATCTTAGATGCAGATATGAAGACTGATCACCTTCACATTTGGAACGCAACATCAATATCAGATATAAGGTTTATGAATAAATTAAAATTTAATAAAATTGAAAAAACTGACGTCAGAAATAAAAATAAAAGAAATTATAATGAAAATGAAAATGAATTGAAAATTATAGCAGCAAGAAAAGAAATAATTGCTGAATATAGCGAAAAATCATTACCAGAGATAAAATTGGTTCTAAGGAAGCTATTATTCAAAACAAGCAATTTAAAAATTAAAGAATTAGCCTTGGCAAATAATGACAAAATATTTGAATTTATGGATATCCAAACATTTAAAAATATATTTAATGAGCTGCAAAACAAGTCTGAAAATACAGATTGTTTAAAAATTGTATTATATGATCCTCCTATACAAATAAAAAATAAAGATGAAATGCGCAAATTAATTAAAGAGAATCATGATTCATTATATTGTGGACACTGTGGCATAAGTAAATGCATCCGTAAATTAAAACAAAAATATATATGGAAAAACATGAATAAAATGATAAAGAATTATATAAACAATTGTAAAATATGTAATGAAGTTAAAATAACAAAATATACAAAAGAAAATTATGAGATTACAGACACACCCACAACATCATTTGAAACTATAACAATAGATACTGTAGGTCCATTAAGACCATCCAACAACTATAGATATATTCTGACTTTACAATGTGAGTTAACTAAATACATTGAAGCATATCCAATAGAAGCCAAAGATGCTAAAACAGTTGCAAAGACAATTGTAGAGAAATTTATATTAAAATATGGATGTTTCAAAAAATTAAAAACAGATAAAGGTACAGAATTTACAAATGAATTATTGAAAAATATTTGTAAATTTCTAAATATTGAAAAAGTAACGTCAACACCTTACCATCATGAAACGTTAGGTTCTATTGAACGAAATCATAGGGTATTAAATGACTACTTAATGAGTTTAAAAGGACAAGACGTTTGGGACGAATATTTACCTATACACGTACTTCTACAACTCAACACCACACAGTACAACAGGTTACTCACCATTTGAATTGGTATATGGTAAAATAAGTACACTTTCATGTGAAATATTAAATAATAAACATAGTATTTACAATTTGATGACTATTTAAATGAATTGAAAATTAAATTAAAATATGCTTTTTCATTAGCAAAAGATTATTTAATTAAAAATAAACAAAATAATAAATTAAAACAAAATAATATTAATGAATCAAATTTTAAAATTAATGACTATGTAATGATAAAAGTAGGAAATAAGAAAAAATTAGATAATCCTTTTAAAGGACCATTTAAAATTGTAGCACAAAAAGGTCCAAATAGCACAGTAATTATAAATAATAAGGAAATAGAATTACATAATAACAATATGATTAAATCTAGAAAAACAATAAATATTCTAAATTACTATAAAAATAAATATTAAATGTAAAAATATATAAATTTTATTTTTTTTTAAGTATAATAATTTTTTTATTTTGATAAATAACTTATTTAAATTTAAACTAAATATAAATTATTTTTAAAAATTCATTTAAAATTAATATTAACATAAAAAATTCGTTTAAATTTTAAGAAATGTAAACTAAAATTTTTTTTCCTTTGGGGGGAGGATGTAGTATATCTTGACCAAGTACATAAAATTATTTTGTACATAAAATTATTTCCACAAATGTAAATGATCAAAAATTATTATTTAACATTATGATAAAATATGCTGACATAGGTTAACAATTTCAAGTGGAACATCTGTTCACTAATATTTGTATGAAGGCAAGTGCAATGCCTTGTATGATACAAATATATTAATTTTATTTTTGTGTGATCATATTTCATATTTTTATTTTTGTATAATGAATGATAATGATTCATATAATCATTATTCATATTTTTGGTTATTGATCTTTACATAGATATAAACTAGGTCAAAAATATTGTAATGCATTCTTTTAACCCAAATTTAAATTCTTTGTAACTTAGCAATAAATTACAATAACTTATTGCTCTAGATAAAATTTGTATGGATTTTAGAGAATCCAAAATTGTATATAAACCCTAGTTTGTTCAAATAAAAATCGGAGTTAATCTAACTCCAAATATAAATACATATCTATTATTTTATAATTCATTCCCGCAGATTCTTTTGCATGGAATAAAATATTTAATATAGATATTAATAAATATTTCTTGGTACAAATGCTTATATATACATGATATTATATAATATCTATATAGAATATATATAATATAATAATACAAAATCAATCTAGCACTAATTGCTGAATCGACTAGCAACTTCTTCTTGCTATTAAAATAAGAGAAGAAACTTTTGCATCAGGCAATTAACTTGCCTGATCAGAATGTGTTAGGGCAAGACTAAAAAAATTTATTAATAGATATTACCGACGGACGAAACATATCACATGGCGACCCTGCACTTACGTGGAATATAGTGTAGTGAACGACTCAACAAAAGATAATAACAGTTCACCAAATCTGAAAAGCAGAGACCAAGAGAAAATTAGCAAACAAAATTAACAAAAATGGGTTTGTTCTCAGCAGAATCCAGCTCCACAATAGTACAACAAGCAAATCTAACCACAAACGAAGTCTTAAAGGAAGTGATAATCACCATCATCATTTTATTCACATATGAAACAGTAAAATACTTCGTCAACAAGAAAGCAGCGAAACGTGCTCAACGTTTATCTACAATCTAACAACAATAAATAACTAAAACTAACTAAATTTTGAATATTTAATATTTTTTTAAAATTGTATAAAAATAAAAATACAAATAAGTAAAATTTTTTTTTAAATTAGAATTTATTACAAATAAAATTTTTTTTAATTAAAATAATGTAAATTAATTTAAAATGTTTCAAATTTTATTAAAATAATTCTTAAATTTTTTTTTATTAAATGTAAAATAATGTAAAATATAACAACAAATATTAATATAAATTTTTTTTAAATAATATATTAATATAAATTTAAAAAAATAAAAATTTTGATTTTAATGGACAATAAAATAAACCGACTTATTGACCTATTAAAAACGTTAAAGAAAAATTCAAACAGAACTTATACACAAGCGTTCATTGATGACAAACAACAACAAATAAGAGAAACTTGAGAGTTATATGGAAAAAATAATTTCAAAAAAATAATAAAGGTGATTTTCAACATAACTTAAGATTAAAAGAAATAATAAGGCAGATTAATATATATCTGAAACCAAAAGTAGAAATAGAGACAGAAAACATGGCAAACTTTGAGTTAACAACAGCAATAAAAGCTGTACCACTATTTGAGGGAGAAATTAAGCATCTTTCAAATTTTATAGGTCTTGTAGAATTTTATGCCGACACATTAAAATTTTATGCCGACACATTATTAATGGTACTGAAAAAGAAAAATTGTTAAAGTTTATATTAGCTACCAAATTAGCTGACAAGGTTAAGAATGGATTGATAACAGAGGTACAAATAAATACCATAGATAAATTGAAGGAAGTATTAAATGCAAATTTTAAATCGAAAAAGAACCCATGAATTAACAAGATTGATACAAGGTAATCAGGATGTTAATTCATTTGCATCAAAAATTGAAATGCTCATTGCTCAACTAAATGAGTTACAAATAGCTGAGCAAGGCGAAAATCATAGAAATATAATAATAAAACTAAATGACCAATTAGGTTTAAATATATTCAAAAATGGATTAAATGAGATGCACAGAGCAATCATTTTACCAGCAAAACCAAAGAGTTTTGCAGAAGCAATTCAGTTAGCATCAGAGAATGATACTAATACAAGGCAGAATAATATAATGCATTTTAGAGTAAATAATTTTAGAGGCCAATTCAACAGACAAAACAATTTTAGAAGAAACTATTATAATAGCCACAACAGTAATAATTACAATGGTAATTTCAACAATAATAGAAGTAATTCAATAACAATTATCGGAATAATAACTCTAATAATAACGCTAATAATAACCCTAATAATAACAACAATAATAGAATTCAACAAAATAATAACAACAACTACAATAATAATAACAACCAGGGAAACTTCAGCGGACCGGCCGCCATCAACATGCAAAGGAACAACAACCAAAACCAATTCAACAAAAGAAAATAAGCACAATTAGCAGTAACAATAACTGCACAAATACAATAAAAATAAATAATGTATATATAACATTATTAATAGATACAGGAGCAGATATATCTATAATTAAAGACAACATCAAAAAACAACAAGTATTAGAAAATGAAACCTGCCAAATAAATGGCATTACAGATAAAAATTTCATGACAAAGGGTGTAATAAATTTAGAATTAAAATTTGAAGAATACACAATTAAACATAAATTTCATGTAATTGATGAAAAAATTAATATTAACAGCTAACGGTATTTTAGGTAGAGATTTTCTATATGATAACAAATGCACAATTGATTATGAAACATGCACATTAATCATACCTAATCAAGAAGAAGATATAGTATTACCAAACTAAAACTCTATCAAACATCATGTTACAACCTCAAACAGAAGGAATTATAAACATAGATATAGATGTAAAAGAAGTTAGTATAATCATAGGCAAAGAAATGGCAAAAGGTTTATTCATAGCAAATACAATTATTCCAGCAGAAGGTTTAAAACACGTAAAAATATTAAATACAAGGGAAACCCCAGTAAATTTAAACTCAACTGAAATTGAAATTCAACCTTTAAAAAATTATCAAATATTATCTTTTAAAAATAATAATATGTCAAAAACAAGGTTTGAAAAATTAAAAAACGAAATAAATATAGATAACTTAGATACAAAAGCAAAAACAACAATATTGAATATTTGTGAAAAATTTCAAAATATTTTTCATTTGGAGAATGAGATGCTGACAATAAACAATTTTTATGAACAACGAATTTCTACAATAGATAAGTCACCAGTATATATCAAAAACTATAGAACACCAAATGTCCAGTTACAAGAAATTGATAAACAAGTTTCAAAATTAATGGAGGATGATATAATTGAAAATTCCACTAGTCCATACAACTCTCCATTACTAAGAGTTCCCAAGAAAAGTGAAGAAGGAGAACAAAAATGGAGGCTAGTTGTTGATTTTAGATCATTAAACAAAAAATTGTGGATGACAAGTTTCCATTAACTAGATTAGAAGACGTATTGGATAAATTAGGAAAAGTGAAATATTTCTCAACACTGGATATGACAAGTTCTTTTCATCAAATTCCGCTGAATCCAAAATCAAGACAAATGACAGCATTTTCGACAAACAAAGGACACTACCAATTTAAAAGATTACCATTTGGACCTTAAATTTCAACAAATAGTTTTCAACGTATGTTATCTGTAGGACTAATTGGTTTACAAGAAGCCGCATTTCTGTATGTAGATGACATAATAGTATTTGGTTCAAATCTAAAAGATCACAATACTAATTTAATAAAAGTATTAGAACGTTTACAAGAATACAATTTAAAACTCAACCCGTCAAAATGTAATTTTTAAAACAGGAAGTTGTATATTTAGGACATCTAATAACTGCTGAAGGTATAAAAACAGATCCTGCTAAATTTAACACAATTAAAAATTACCTAACACCCAAAGATACTGATGAAGTAAGAAGATTCGTGGCTTTCTGCAACTACTACAGAAGGTTTATGAAAAATTTTGCAGAAATAGCTAGACCTTTGAATCAACTACTAAAGAAAAAACAAATATTTGGTTGGAGTGAAGAAAATAATAATGCTTTTGAACAATTAAAACAAAAATTAATAGAACCACCAATACTAAGTTATCCAAATTTTGCCGAACCATTCATACTAACAACAGATGCATCAAACTATGCGCTTGGAGCAGTTTTATCACAAGGAAAAATAGGAGATGATAAACCAATTGCTTATGCAAGTAAATCCCTAAACAAACATGAATTAAATAAACCTATAACTGAAAAACAACTTTTGGCAATTCATTGGGGTATAAACTATTTCAGACCATATCTTTTTGGTAAAAAATTCATAGTATATACTGACCATAGACCATTAGTGAGTTTATTTACGCATAAGAACCCTTCATCAAAACTTACAAGAATACGTGTAGATTTGATGGATTATGATTTTGAAATAATATTTAAACAAGGAAAAATGAATACAAATGCCGATGCTCTGTCGAGAATACAAATTGATTCAAATAAATTAAAAGAAATGATACCGAAAAATAATATAACTGTAATCACAAGAAATATGCAAAAACAAAAGGAGGAAGGAAGCAATAATATTATAAATAAAAATAATAATAATAATAAAGCCACCAAAATCTTAGATGCAGATATGAAGACTGATCACCTTCACATTTGGAACGCAACATCAATATCAGATATAAGGTTTATGAATAAATTAAAATTTAATAAAATTGAAAAAACTGACGTCAGAAATAAAAATAAAAGAAATTATAATGAAAATGAAAATGAATTGAAAATTATAGCAGCAAGAAAAGAAATAATTGCTGAATATAGCGAAAAATCATTACCAGAGATAAAATTGGTTCTGAGGAAGCTATTATTCAAAACAAGCAATTTAAAAATTAAAGAATTAGCCTTGGCAAATAATGACAAAATATTTGAATTTATGGATATCCAAACATTTAAAAATATATTTAATGAGCTGCAAAACAAGTCTGAAAATACAGATTGTTTAAAAATTGTATTATATGATCCTCCTATACAAATAAAAAATAAAGATGAAATGCGCAAATTAATTAAAGAGAATCATGATTCATTATATTGTGGACACTGTGGCATAAGTAAATGCATCCGTAAATTAAAACAAAAATATATATGGAAAAACATGAATAAAATGATAAAGAATTATATAAACAATTGTAAAATATGTAATGAAGTTAAAATAACAAAATATACAAAAGAAAATTATGAGATTACAGACACACCCACAACATCATTTGAAACTATAACAATAGATACTGTAGGTCCAATAAGACCATCCAACAACTATAGATATATTCTGACTTTACAATGTGAGTTAACTAAATACATTGAAGCATATCCAATAGAAGCCAAAGATGCTAAAACAGTTGCAAAGACAATTGTAGAGAAATTTATATTAAAATATGGATGCTTCAAAAAATTAAAAACAGATAAAGGTACAGAATTTACAAATGAATTATTGAAAAATATTTGTAAATTTCTAAATATTGAAAAAGTAACGTCAACACCTTACCATCATGAAACGTTAGGTTCTATTGAACGAAATCATAGGGTATTAAATGACTACTTAATGAGTTTAAAAGGACAAGACGTTTGGGACGAATATTTACCTT
Organism: Dolichopus griseipennis; assembly: GCA_963082915.1. Classification (NCBI taxonomy): domain Eukaryota; kingdom Metazoa; phylum Arthropoda; class Insecta; order Diptera; family Dolichopodidae; genus Dolichopus; species Dolichopus griseipennis. Next base: position 275,396,959 of record OY720441.1, read on the forward strand.
ACTACACGTACTTCTACAACTTAACACCACACAGTACAACAGGTCACTCACCATTTGAATTGGTATATAGTAAAATAAGTACACTTTCATGTGAAATATTAAATAATAAACATAGTACAGATTAGATGACTATTTAAATGAATTGAAAATTAAATTAAAATATGCTAATGAAAAAGCAAAAGACTATTTAATTAAAAATAAAGAAAATAATAAATTAAAACAAAATAATATTAATGAATCAAATTTTAAAATTAATGACTATGTAATAATAAAAGTAGGAAATAAGAAAAAATTAGATAATACTTTTAAAGAACCATTTAAAATTGTAGCACAAAAAGGTCCAAATAGCACAGTAATAATAAATAATAAGAAAAAAGAATTACATAATAACAATATGATTAAATCTAGAAAAACAATAAATATTCTAAATTACTATAAAAATAAATATTAAATGTAAAAATATATAAATTTTATTTTTTTTTTAAGTATAATAATTTTTTTATTTTGATAAATAACTTATTTAAATTTAAAATAATATAAATTATTTTTAAAAATTCGTTTAAAATTAATATTAACATAAAAAATTCGTTTAAATTTTAAGAAATGTAAACTAAAATTTTTTTTCCTTTGGGGGAGGATGTAGTATATCTTGACCAAGTACATAAAATTATTTTGTACATAAAATTATTTCCACAAATGTAAATAATCAAAAATTATTATTTAACATTATGATAAAATATGCTGACATAGGTCAACAATTTCAAGTGGAACATTTGTTCACTAATATTTGCATGAATGCAAGTGCAATGCCTTGTATGATACAAATATATTAATTTTATTTTTGTGTGATCATATTTCATATTTTTATTTTTGTATAATGAATGATAATGATTCATATAATCATTATTCATATTTTTGGTTATTGATCTTTACATAGGTATGAATTAGGTCAAAAATATTGTAATGCATTCTTTTAATCCAAATTTACATTCTTTGTAACTAAGCAATAAATTACAATAACTTTTTGCTCTAGATAAAATTTGTATGGATTTTAAAGAATCCAAAATTGTATATAGTTTTGTGTTGAGGTTCTTCCGGTTTCGAGAGTTCCGAATTTAAATAAAAAACAACCACTTGTGGATTCTAATTATTTTATTTTTATTTATGTCTGCTCTTAAGCACGACTCGAAAAAGAAAGGAGGAAGATTCTTTCCTTCTTTGTATTTTATGCATTCTTCAGTTCCATGGAAAGCTTTACACTTTAATTATAAATGCTGATGCATTTGCATTTAATATCGTGAAAGCTTTAAATGCATCAGCTGTTTATATAACACCTCCCCACTTAAGATCTTTGCGGTCCCTGCAAAGATTATGTAGGTATTTTAAATTTTGTTATTATTATTATTTTTTGCTTTTTGTATATCAGCTGTCCATGGTGAAAAGAATGCTTACATTATTTTGGCCTTAGTTATAATTACTTATAATTTAAAATAGTATGCCAATGAATACATAAAATATTTCAAAAAAAAACTTTTCAACAACTTCAATTTTAATTTAGTCTTATATTATATTCTTATAATTTTTTGTTTATTTTAAAATTTACTTATATACCTAATTTTATTTATTCTTTTTATCATACATAAAATATTTTAAAAAAAACTTTTTCAACAACTTCAATTTTAATTTAGTCTTATATTATATTCCTATAATTTTTTTTTTATTTTAAAATTTACTTATATATCTAATTTTATTTATTCCTATTATCATGTTTTCTGATTGTAATCTAATCTTGTTTAATGTAAATTTAATTTTGGTACTTAAATTTTCTTTTAATTTGTTTGGATGTGTATCTAGTATTTCGTTTATTACTCGTATCAAACACGTAGTTGTTTTGTTTTTTAAATTGATTCAGTTTCTTGTATTTGGGTTTTATTTTACCTACATTTCTATTAATTACTACGTTATCAGTAAGCTCGTATTGTCGTGTATCTCGTTTTTCGTTTAGACGGTTGATACGAGAAGTTTTGTTTTGTTCGAATTGTGTCGCAAGGTTATTAATTTCTTCCGTGTTCAAATTTTTTTCGATAAAGTCTATAGGTTTTAGTTTCGTAGTAGTATATCGTGTTTGATTATAGAAAATTATAGTATTGTGAACTTTTTCGTCTAAATCTTCGTTTCCATGTTTGTCTATTTCTAACAATCTAAGGTGTTCGTTAAGTGTGCCGTGAAGGCGTTCGACATCAGCATTTCCTGTTTTACAACCTGCTGTAGTGACATGGGATTGAATGCCGTTTTGTTTGAGGAATAATTCTACAGAATTATGTAAAATACATGTTTCATTGTCAAAGACGATTTTTTTCATTTTTCCTAAAAATCTTATTCTTTCTTTAACAGCTTTTAGAATAGAAATCCATGTTCTGTCGTTGAGTTTGTGTATTGTAGCATATTTAGAGAACTTATCGATGGTTGTAAGGTACATTTGGTTTCTACATGGGAACCATATGTCAATGTGAACGATTTCGTTAAATTTTTTTGGGTTTTCTGTTATTGTAAAGGGTATTTTGACAGGATGTCGATCATGTTTTGCTAGCATGCAAACTTCGCAATTATTAACGTAGATGGTTATTAGTTTCATTAAATTTGGAAAGTAATATTTTTGTTTGAGGTTATAAAATACTTCGTTAATACCTCGATGATTATTTGTTTGGTGTTCTTTTTTTATTAGGTTTAGCATTTCTTCTTTATCGAAGATTTCTTTTAATTTAATGTTAGATTTAATTAATTTTAGGCATTTATTGTGGACGTAATCTTTAACATAACAGTTTTGGAATTTTAAAAATATATCTGTGTTCTCGCAATGAATGCACATAACGCCTTTAGTAAGTAAAGTTTTTTTCATAATTTCTAGAAGGTTGGAATTTTCCGTGACTACCACATGGTTCTGAATTTTTTTATTAACAATTTTTAGGGAAATTTTTTCTTTTACCCCAAGACTTAAATATAGTTGGGTTTTGTAAAGATTTATGGCTTTTTCGCTGATAGGAATGTAGAAAGTCTCATCTTCTTCTCCATTATGTATAGTGGCTTGGGTAGAATACGTTTCATTAACAACGCTTTCATTATCGTAGGTTACGTTGTCATTATTAAAGACATTTATGGATGTTATATTTTCGTCTTCGTGTAAATCTTTATCTAAAATCCTACTTAAACTGTCTGCTACATAATTTTCTTTTCCTTTTAAATAACTAATGGTAAAATCATACTCATTCAATTGGATTTTCCATCGTTGTAACTTCATGTTGGGTTCTTTGACATTACTTAGCCAGACAAGAGGCTTATGGTCGGTGCGTATGGCAAATTTTCTTCCATACAGGTAGGTTCGAAAATATTTAACTGCCCAAACTATCGCGAGGAGCTCCATTTCGGTGGTGAAATACTTTGTTTCGTGATTATTTAATGTTCGAGATGCGTAACAGATAGGGTGGTTATTCTGACTTAGAACTGCGCCTATCGCGTGGTTTGACGCGTCCGTTGTCAAAACGAATTCTTTACTGAAATCTGGGCTTCTGAGTACGGGATCGCTAGTTAAGAGGCTTTTCAATTTATTAAATGCATTTTTGTACTCTGGGTCTAATACATTTATTTTGTTTCCTTTTTTCAAAAATTTTATCATCGGATATGCGACTTTCGAGTAGTCTTTTATGAATTTTCGGTAAAAGCCACTGATACCGAGAAACTGTTTTATTTGTTTAACAGTCGTTGGAAGTTTCATTTTCTGAATAGCTTCAACCTTGGTTAGATCAGGCTTAACACCTCCGTTTACAATGACATGCCCTAAGAAATTAGTAGATTCAGCAGCGAAGTGACATTTATTAATCTGAATTTTTAAATTTGATTCCCTTATTTTTTGTAATACCTTTCTTAGATTGAATAAATGTTCATCTAAGCTCGTGCAAAAAAAAAAAGAATGTCATCAAGGTAAACGACACAAATTTTGTCAACTAGGTCACCTAATACGTCATTCATAAGCCTTTGGAAAGTCGCTGGTGCGTTTTTCAATCCAAAAGGCATACGAATGAATTCGTAATGGCCGCTTGATGTTGAGAATGCCGTTTTCGCTCGATCTTCGGGATGAACTTCGACTTGGTGGAACCCTTTGGCCAAATCAATAGTGGAAAAATACATGCATTTTCCTAATTTGTCAAAGAGTTCTCCCATATTAGGGATGGGAAATTTATCATCTACTGTTTGGTCGTTTAGCTTCCGATAGTCTACGACTATCCTCCATTTTTGTATGGCAGAGCTATCGATTTTTTTTGGGACTACCCAAATGGGTGAGTTGTAAGGGCTATTGCTACGTTTAATTATGCCCTGTTTAAGCATTTCGCTTATTTGTTTATCAACCTCCGCCCTATGAATTTCTGGGTGGCGGTATGACTTATTATAAATAGGTCTATCAGATTTAGTTTTAATTTTATGCTTTACTTTAGAAGAAAATGAGAGGTCATTTCCTTCCTTATAAAATACATCCTTGTATGATAGTAGTAATAGTTCGAGTCTTTTGCGATCTTTATTATTTAGATGTTTAGAAAAATTTTCGATTCGAATTTTATTGTCATGATGTTCGTTATTAAAAATATTCGTGGAGTTGTCCGTATAGCAATTTTTTTTGTATATTTCCTCTTCCTCGTTGAGGTAAAGGGTAAGGCGTGAATTTCTAGTGACTAGAAGTCTTTCTTTAAAGTTTATTATTGCTCCTAAATTAACAAGAATGTTATTTCCAATTATACCGTCGAAATAGTTGTGGAAATTATATTCCAGAAAGTCTACAAAATTCTTTGAAAATCGGGAAACTGTAATGTGCGTTTGTTGTGATAGTTCTGTTTAAAACTTTTATTGATTTACTTTGGTTAATTCTCCATTTTGGGTGGCAATTATGAGGGTTAATAATGTTATGTTCAGCACCGGAATCAATAATAATTATTAGGTCTCTGGTTTTAGAATTCACTGTTATATAGGGTAATTGTTTGTGCCTACTGAATGAAAATTTGGCTGTGTGAAAGTATTGTCGAAATTTTGATTCGTATAGGTATCCATGGCTTCTTCATTATTATTGTTTGGGACTTGTCTTGTGTGATTTGTATTAGTTTGGCGTGATATTCCACTGTTTTGCCATTCGTTAACCCTGTTGGGGTTATTGTGATTTCTAATATAACTATAATTATTGTTATAGTTTTGGTTCGTAAATGTATCGATGGGTTCATTATTAGTATTGTTTGGGACCACTGGTCTTGTAAAGTTTCTATTGGTTCGGTGTGATTGTCCATTATTTTGCAATACATTAGCCCTATGAAAATTATTATTATGATTTCTAAAGTTATTATTATTATAGTTGTTATTGGGCAACGAGCGGTTATTTGTTGTAAAAGACCTGTTTTGTGAAAAATTACTGCTTTGAATATTTTTGGGACAATTTCCCCTCTGATCGTGTGAAAGAAATAGGTAGCCATTTTTTTGTAATTCATCGTAAGCGCCACTTAGGGTACTTGGATTTTTGCATACTATCAGGTTCTTGGCTAAAGGTGGGAGGTTTTTAATGAAATGCTTTAGAGCTAGTCTATCATTTGAATTTAATTCTTCTGCAATGTTTACGCCGGTTAAGAGTTTACTATTGTTTATACTACAGAGGATGGATTTTATTTTTTGAAAAAAATTTTCTATTGTAGAATCGCATCTACAAAGTCTTATTTCATCTACAAGATCTTCCACTGGAGTTTTTTCTCCGAAATCCCTTATTAGCAATTCTTTTAGGTTATTCCAAGTTTGTATTGTACCGTTCATGAGTATACTCTCTTTTGGTTTACCAGAGATTTTGTCAAGTATGTAATTTAATACTATTAATTTATCTTCTTGCATTAGGGGTTCTATTATAGGAATTAATGATTCGATTCTCTGGATAAAGCCAAGTAATTCGAATTTCTTACCATCGAAAGTAGGCATATAACTGATACTTTTTGCAAGGAATTGCAACGTTTCTCTTGCTTCTTGATTCATTATTAAATTTAGATTTTATATTAAAGTTATAAATTATTTTTTTTTTTTTTTTTTTATTTTTTTTTTTTTTTTATTATTTAATGAAATTAAAGTAGTTGAAAAAGAAATTAAAAATTTTCTCAATGATACGGAAAAGGAGATTTATAGTTGCAGGTTAATAACAAGACAGTTTTTATTTAAAATTCACAGAAGTTTTTTTTGTAAAGAAAAAGAGGTTTTATAATAATTTGTTAATGTAATAATTTGATTATTAAATTATACATAATATAATTTTTTACGATGCTATAAAAATTTATTTATGTAATAAATTAATATAATTTTTTATAGTAATTCGACATTAATAATAATAATATAATTATTATTAATATAATCCTTTATAATATTATAAAAATTTAATCATGAATTTTATTTAATTGATTTGTAATTTAAAAAATTAAGTCTTATTTAATTCCAATTTCCTTACATAATTCCAAATTTGTTCCTAAAGTTTAGTTTTTCGATTTTTATGTGTGATTTAGATGGGTATAGATTTTATGAATAAACGAAATACATAGATATATTTTTTTTTTTGTTGTATGATTTCTTAAACAAAATTAGATTAATAGAACGACAAAAGTTTTCTTTATTATTAGTTTTCTTTATTTTTCTTAATTAGAATTTTTCACAAAATTTAAAAAAAAACTCCTTCAGAACTTTATTTTTTTTTTAAATGGTGGTGCGATCACTGATCTTGATTTTTTTTTTTTTTTTGAATTTTTGAATAAAAAAAAATTTTTTTTAGAATTTTTATCACTATAAAGTCACTTTAGTGCATTCAAAAATTTTCTTAAATATCCAAACTTATATTTTTTTGTTTTATTTTTTTTTTTTTTTTTTTGCTATTTTAATTTTTTATTTTATCATTTAGAATTTAATAAATACTTAGTCGAATTTATTATTCATAAAATCTTTTTCAAAAATAACTTTTTTTGTTTTTTTTTTTTTTTTTAAATCAATAAAAATCATATAATAAAGCAACTGAGCTAATGAAGTTTAAAATTTCCTTGCTTGCTTATTTAACCTAAGTAAACAAATATACACCAGCATATATAAATATGTACACATAAAATCAATATTAACGATTTCATACAAAAAATATATTTTAATTAATATAAAATGTTATATTTTTAAAGCATATATTGTTCTTTTTTATTGTTATATTAATTTTTTTTTTTTTATTATTATTAAATGAAATCAATTCTTTTACTTTAATAACTGATTAATTTTAATTATATATCTATACATATTTCAAATTCAAATATTTTTTATTTTTTCTAAACATAGGTCTAATTTATTTAAAAGCTTTTTATTATATGTAGTTTCAATATATATATTTATTTTTAAAAATTTTTTTTTTATGTACATCGTTTAATTATTAAATTTTTTAAACAAACTACACCAATTTAAATTTTTATTAAAAATATTTATGATTTTAAATTAAGTTATATTTAATAGTAGTTCCTAAAACTAACATTTTGAATTTCAGTCCATACATATTTTTTTTTTTTTTTTTAAATTCTTAAACTAATGTAATGTGGTTTACAAACTTTAGTTTTATATAAATCTAAATACAGAATCGTTTAACTTGATTTAAAAATATTTTTAATATACAAAATTTGATAAAGTTTAGATATATTTTTAATTTTTTTTTTTTTTAAATAGAAAAAATTATCATTTAGTTATTAGGTTATAATAATTGTTTAGTTATATTTAGTTATATTTTATAATACTTGTTTATAATAATTGTTCTTGTATAGTCACTTTTTGTACCTTCAAATACTCCAAAACTTATTTTTTTTTTTGTTTTTTTTTTTTTTAATAGAGAAAAAAAAATTTAATTTAATTATTGTTATTATTTTTAAAAAAAATACACAATTTATTTTAATTTTATTAAGAAATATTTTATTATATGTTGCACTTTACAAGATCAGAACTGAAGTGACCTTTTTTGATTTTAGATTTATTTCAAACAAATTTTACATAGTATTTACTGTTACGGTTACATATTCTTAATTGGTTAATTTTATGGTGTGATTTTTGTACAAAAACAATTAAGATTATTATAATTAATTACAAACATAGAGTGACCATTTACAGTTATTTTATAAGAATATTATACGAATTACATAATTAACACGTAGATAATTAATTTTAAAGGCACTCGAATATGAAATATATATTTTTTTTGTTTTATTTTAAATTTATTTCTTAGGCACAATTATCATTAGTATCATAAAATGGTAGATTAGTCCATCGGATGTTTTTTTTGTTAAATCGTAAAAATTTCTTGTTTAAATTTAATTTGCTTGTTCTATAATGTTTTGTTTGCACTTACAATGCGATTTCTGGTAGTTTTCATATTTGTACCCTTTTTTTTTTTTAATTTGAGAAGTGATAGTTTTTAAGGTTCATACTTTTTTTTTTTTTCACTATTTATTTTATTATGAGACACAACAGTTTATGTTATATTTTAAACGTTTTTGTTTTTTTTTTTTTTTCTTTTAATTTAATTTTTTTTTTTTTTTTAAACCACTTTAATGGCGTAAAAATTTAAATTTTTCTTCGTTTTCAACCGGTATACCGACTGCGCCAGTTTTGTGTTGAGGTTCTTCCGGTTTCGAGAGTTCCGAATTTAAATAAAAAAAACCACTTGTGGATTCTAATTATTTTATTTTTATTTATGTCTGCTCTTAAGCACGACTCGAAAAAGAAAGGAGGAAGATTCTTTCCTTCTTTGTATTTTATGCATTCTTCAGTTCCATGGAAAGCTTTACACTTTAATTATAAATGCTGATGCATTTGCATTTAATATCGTAAAACCTTTAAATGCATCAGCTGTTTATATAACAATATAAACTCTAGTTTGTTCAAATAAAAATCAGAGTTAATCTAACTCCAAATATAAATACATATCTATTATTTTATAAATCATTCCCGCAGATTCTTTTGCATGGAATAAAATAATTAATATAAATATTAATAAATATTTCTTGGTACAAACATGCTTATATATGCATGATTGTGCTAATATATATAATATAATAATACAAAATCAATCTAGCACTAATTGCTGAATCGACTAGCAACTTCTTCTTGCTATTAAAATAAGAGAAGAAACTTTTGCATCAGGCAATTAACTTGCCTGATCAGAATGTGTTAGGGCAAGACTAAAAAAATTTATTAATAGATATTACCGACGGACGAAACATATCACACCTTCTTTTATATGAGCATTACACTACACCTAATGAAACTGGGTGTCTGAAATTTTGCCAACAATAATTAAGTGTAATGGCCAAAGTTACAGCAAAATTTGGTTGGTTTACGGCAGAGGGTTCAAGTAGCTGCCATACAACTCCTTCTTTTATATGAGCATTATATTTCCTCTAATAAAGCTGGTATGTTTGAAATTTTGCCAAAAGTAAGTAACCGGATGATATAATGTATATGTTACGGTCATACGGGTATCCCAGAGTTGACACAGTCTACTCTACTACACTCTTCCTCGTTATTAAATTTTTATAAAAATAAATGATGAAATATTTAGTAAGAAACCGTATATAATTTTGAAAATGTGCTTTTTAAAAACCCTTGTTTTTTTTGCTTACTTGTTTAATATTTTATGAGAGAAATGTAGGCTTCTTTTTTAGAAAAAAATGTTTTAAAATACTATGTATTTAAGCATAATATATACGAAACTGAATTTTTTGATTTTTAAATTTTATTAGAAAACGAGGAAGAGTGTAGTAGAGTAGACTGTGCATTATATACATTATATCATCTGGTTAATTACTTTTGGCTTTATTAAGTGTAGTAATACTCATATAAAATAAAGAGTTGTGTGGCAGCTACTCGAACCTTCTGTCGTAGACCAACCAAATTTTGCAGAAACTTTGGCCATTACACTAAACAATTTTTGGCAAAAATTCAGACAGCCAGCTTCATTAGGTGGAGAGTAATGCTCATATAAAATAAGGAGTTGTATGGCAGCTACTCGAACCCTCTGCAGCAGACCAACTAAATTTTGCAGAAACTTTGGCCATTACACTAAACAATTGTTGGCAAAAATTCAGACACCCAGCTTCATTAGGTGGAAAGTAATGCTCATATAAAATAAGAAGTTGTATGGCAGCTATTCGAAACCACTCTACTAGACCAACCAAATTTTGCAGAAACTTTGGCCAAAAAACTAAACTACTTTTGGCAAAATTTTAGACACGCAGCTGTAATAGGTACAGAGTAATGCTCATATAAAAAAAGAAGTTGTATGGCAGCTACCCGAACCCATGGACCAAAATGGCTATTGCAGAAAAACGAATTTGCGAAAATTTCAAGATTCTAGCTCCTTTAGTTTTTGAGTTATCGTGCGGACGGACAGACGGACGGACAGACGGACGGACGGACGGACGGACATACATAGCTAAATCGATTTATTTTTCGATTCTGATCCGATCCATACACTTGAGTCTATATCTACCCCCCCTCCTTCTCTGCGTCACAAACGTAATGGCAAATTTATTATACCCTTTGACTATATAGTCATACGGGTATAAAAAACTGCAATTTTACACTGAAATCTATTTTTAAAAAACAACAACTGCAAAGTAAATAAAAAACAAAGACAGCCACAACCTGTTATCATATAAAAATGTAACATAGCCTATGTCACCCCCGGGCTCTCAGAATTATTCCTTTAAAATTTTGTGACAACCGGACCAGTGGTTTTCACGTGAAATCTGAACAAACAAACAAACAAATTTTCTTCTTTATATATTAGACTAGCAGATTTAGCCGGCGTTGCCGGGAAGCTTGCAAATTGTAAAAAAGCAAGTTTCAGCCAATATTTTGAAATACTACTTTGCTTATAATGAAGCCACAAAAAAATATTTGTGGAGTTCCGTTAACCCATTGTGGCCCAATAGCTTTTTATAGGTTTTTTTCGTTGCTTTGCTATATATTAGAAATGATTTAACAGATTAACTTTAAATTTTGTGTATGTGTTCCTCTTTGAAATGAAGTTCAGTTTACTAACAGACTTAGAATTTGTTAACCCCTGCCGACCCGACGATTGTTCAAAAAAAAAAATTGTAAGTAAATTAAGTTTCAAAAACAGGTTTGTTGAGTTGCGTTAACCCAATGTGGCACAGCAGCTTTTACAGATTTTTTAATTACTTTACTCTTAAGCAGAAACGGTTTGACCACTTGAATGTAAATTTTGTATGCGTACATGTATATACTTATCATTCCTACGATTATTCAAAAAAAAACCTTTTGTAAGTAAATTATGTCCAATTTTCGAAAGTAGGTAAAACTTCTTTGAATTAGGGGAATGTTTAAAAAAATGTTTTGTCGAGTTCTTTTAACCGATTGCGAAACAAAAACTTTAAAAAACAGTTTGCAAAACAGTTTTAACTTGAAGCATTCTTAAAAATGGCCGAGATTTGCTTTTTTGAAATTTGCACGCTCCCGGGTAACGCCGGGTAAATCTGCTAGTATATTATATTTACAATCAGTCTCAAAAGCATTATTTAATTGCTAATACATTATTTTATTTTTTTGTATATTAATTTTTTTTTTGTAAATTGGTCAATCAGTGCTTTTTGTGTCATGGTCTACTCTAATATCTACTAGGTTGTGCTCATTTTTTGCTCTGTGGCAATTTAAGTTTCCTATTTAAGTTTCATTACATTCCTCGGCAATATGCCCAATTTATCGACATTTATAATAGCAGGCACTTACAGTACAATTAGACGCTTTATGATTGTAGCCAAAACACTTATGACATCTTAAAAAACTAATCATCTCATGTACTTTACATCTATTCCATTCGATATTAAGTTTACCTTCTTCCATAATTTTCTTAAATAAATTGCCATCTACCTCAATTATTGCATTAAAGAAAATATTATTTTCTTTTTGATTGATATACTTTGTGACATTTTATGGTTCTAATTTCAAAATTATTTTGCGCTCTAATAGCTTTTTCAACTTCCATGGCACTCAGTTTTTCACTTATACCGACTGCCAAGATTTTTGGATTATTCATTTGTGGAATTTTAAGTGAAAGAGAAATTTCATAAATTCAATATCTTAGTGGTGCAGTTGATTAAAGAAGGAATAAATATAATAACTATTTATAGAGCACATGAAACGAAAAAGTCGGAATTCATCGAAAAGCTTAGCGAAATTACTAATGCCTTTAATAACTCGCTAATTTTGGGCGATTTTAATATTAATTTATTAGAGAAAGACAATCTAAACGTGAAAAATTATATAAACACCCTCCTTTGTAATGGATTTATTATCTGCAACAATATTTCTGAAAAATTTGCTTCTAGAAAAGGTATAACTAATAATACGGTAATTGATGATTTCATAACTGACCTCTGTAAATACGAATATTTTTTCCATGTTCTAGATAATCATCTATCAGCACTTTTAAACTATGATATAATATCTAAACATTCAATTTGGCCAAGAATCGATTCCTATACCAATTTTGACGAAATAATTGCAGATTTCAGCACCATAATACTTGATAACACACACACGAAAGAAAAATTAGTCTTGGTGGATGACTGATTGCATCTCAAAAAAAATTAAAATTCGGGATACGTATTTCAAATACAAAAAGAAATATCAGGACGATTTACACACATCGGAAATATAAAACAAATTTAACAACGAAGTAAAATACTTAATTACGCAAGCGAAAAAGTAATATTATTCTGATGAAATTCCTCGAAATCCAAGTGATAGTAAACTCCTATGGAAACTGTATAAAAAAAAGATCATGATATTCTACTTATCAAATTATCTAATCTAAGTTTTAACAATAATCAACTGAATCTTTTTAAATCATACATCTCTAATAGATAACAAATTGTTCGCATCAATTCTTCTCAAAGTCAGGCAAAGACAATTAGAAAACGGGTTCCCCAGGGCTCCAATTTATCTTCTGATCTATTTCAAATATATATTAATGATATATGTCAGCTAAATTTATAGGGAAAACTTCAGCTTTGCGCGGATGATGCTGTTCTAAAATATGCTAAATAAAACCCGGTTTACTTGGCAAATGCCATTAACTGTGATTTAGAAATCATCAATATATGGCAGGTTAAACCTTGTCTACTATTAAATGCAAAAAAAAACCAAAATAATTGTATTTAATAATAAAACAGATCACAATTTCAATATTCACTACAAAAATTCCCCAATTGAAATTGTGAAATCGTTCAATTACCTCGGTCTTGTAGTTGATAATAAATTAGGATGGTGCGAGCATATTGACAATGTTATAAAAAAAGTTTATACTATTATAGAGGTTTTCGGGTACGGAAAGAAATCGTGGATTAAAAATTTTGCTCCACCGCGGACCGTGTGGTGTTAATATATAAATTTTTTTGTTCTAAAATGAAAACGGTTTGACAGATTTTCTTCAAATTTCGTATACGTGATGCTCCTTGGGAATTGAGTTGATACTATTAACAGTTTTGGAATTGGTTAACCCATGTCGGTCTGACGGTTGATCAAAAAAAGTTTTGGAACCAAATTTTGTAGCCTGAAAAAAAATTTTGTTGAGTTCCGTTAACCCATTGCGGCCCACAAGCTTTTATATTTTTTTCGTTGCTTTACTCTAAATCAGAAACGGTTTGACAGATTTTTTTAAATTTTGTATACGGGTCCCGTTTTAAGAATAGAGTTGACTCTATTAAAAGATATGGAATTTGTTAAACCATGCCGGTTCGACGAATGTCCTAAAAAAATTTTGGAAGTAATTATGTACACGCAGTTCTGCTTTGGGCAAAGAGAAAGTCTCAAAAATTTTTTTGTTGAAATCCATTAACCCATTAAACTTAAAATTTTATTATCTAAGCAAAAATGGTTAAAACTAACAGACACTTTCTTTAATTTTAACGCCCTTTAAATTTAAGAAAAACATTCAACATATGTTGAAACATAATGCTCCAGCCTTAAATTTCTTTCAGCTTTTTGAAAATATTGAGTTTTGCATGATGGTAAATTTTAGTAACGTATGGCAACTCTATACATCTAATTTTCAAAAATTTTTAAAGTTTATAAAAGCAGCTATTTTGCACCGTTTTGAAAATATACTTAACAGAAGTCTTGTTATAACAATTTTAATATATGTCCATTATCGACTTTGGAATATAATGTTGGTGCTTTTTGTATATTATTAAAAAAAATTTTGAACAGGTATTCAAGTTACAGATGTTTAAAAATAGCATAATTTTAATTTTGGAGTCCTTATAGCTCCTAAACAGGGGACTTTAAAAAAAATTTTGTTAACCGACTCCTACTAATTTCTTTTTTTTTTTTTGTTTTTTTTGCCGGCACCTCTACGCCAGCACCTCAAATATCTTAGATTTTCAATAAATACAGTTCTATTTTTGTTTATATTGTAATAATTTTGTACTTGAGTTATGTGGTATTCTATATCAGTGAGTTATATTATTTAATTGAAATATTTGTTTACATTTTGTATTTGTTTATATTGTCATATTTATTTATTTATTATTAAAGGTATATAATTATTAATTAAGCCATTAATTTGAAGCCAAAGGCGAATGGTAGCTGAGTCGAGTTGAAAACCCGATAAAAGTTTTTTCATTTTCACTGGGATTCGAACCCGGGCCTCTCTTATGAAAGTCGGCACTCTAACCACTGTGCCACCCAGCCGTTCTAAGGATCTCCATCATCCGAATTTTCAAGACTCTAGTTTAAACCCTTTAGAAGATATGTAGGGTCAAATTGCATTTTGCATAATGGTAAATTTTACTGTCATAATACCGTATGGCAACCCTATACATTTGTCTACTGAACAAGTAAAGAAACAGTCAGTCGGTGCAACCGACTTAGAAATACCCTACACCAATTTGGTTCAAATTTAAGGACATATCCATAAGTCATTTTAACACCATAGAAGCTGTTATTAATTTGATCGTAAGACATAGCTAACCAAATTAACTGTATAATACTAAAAACATTTTCTAATTACCCTATCTATTAAAAAATATTACAAATTCTTACTAATTTATCTATTTAAAAATATTAAAAAACAAACAAACTTGAAGTTAATGAAAATATATTTATTCCAATTCAATTACAAAATGAAAAAATTCTAATTATTAAATTTTGTGATAAAAAGATAATCAAAGCATAATATATTTAATAATCCAAATTTTTAAAAATTGCAATTATTTTAAATGGTTAGTTTATATACCTAATAGAAAAGCTTATAAACGCAAAATATGCAATAAATGTATTTCTAAAATACAATTAAAAATTTACACCTTTTCATATAATTCATTTAAATATAAAAATAAATTTTACATAAATGCAGCAAGTACCTTTGAACATAGCTGAACCACTACAATTAAGTCTAGATTTCGGAGACACATAGGACATAGGAAATATATTCTTTGGCTTCGAAATTAAACTCGACCACAACCAATTCCCATGGTACTTTCATTACTAGTAACCTACTGTTAAATTTCATCAAAATACCGGCATTATTTTTTGAGTTATGGTGTTTGTAAGATATATGTTTGTTAGTCCTTGAACTTTTCAAGGGTTCCAGGACCCGAAATTATGGTACGATTTCACCCATATGCAGTCCCGTCATACTTTCAATACTAGTTAACCCTTGTACACAATTGGAAAGCTCTATCTTAATTTTAAGTTACTAGTTTTATTAATTTCGATGATAAGCTTTTACACATTGGGGGGTCTAAGAAAGGTTCTGAACCACCACTCCAATTGATCCCAAATTAGGGGGGCACGCAAGAAATAGTAAAGAACACCCTTGTGGCAAATTGGAAGCTTCTACATTTGTTTCAAGTTACTATCTTTATTAATTTCGAAAATATGCTTTAAGGGCCTAAGAACTGAGTTGCTGGTCCCCGATCCACTACTCCAATGGGGCCCAAATTTCAAAGACACTTACGAAATAGGAAGGGACACCCTGATACCAAATTTGGAGGTTCTATCTTCATTGGTTTCGGAATTATGCTCGTTTGGCCTAAATTCGATCAAAAAGTTTTAAGTTCCGAACCCATTGTCCAATCCTCACCGTACGTAATCACCGCCGTAGTTTCGCTGCCAGTAACCTACAGCACAAATTTCATGAAGATAGCCTCATTAGTTGTTGAGTTATCGTGATTTTTTATATATGTTCCTTAGCCCTGACATCGATTAAAAGGTCCGGAATCCGAACCGTTGGGCTGATTTCGCCCTTATATAGTCCGCGCTGTACTTATAGTACTAGTTAACCCTTGTACACAATTTGAACGGTCTATCCTAATTTTAAGTAACTATTTTTAGTAATTTCGATTATAAGCCTTTAAAACTTGGGAGGTCTGAGAGGGGTACAGAACCACCACTCCAATTGATCCCAAATTAGGGGAACACGCAAGAGATAGTAAAGAACACCCTTGTGGCAAATTGGAAGCTTCTACATTTTTTCAAGTTGTTATCTTTATTAATTTTAAAGATATGCTTTAAGGTCTTCGGAAATGTGTGGCTGGTCCCCGACCCACTATTCCAATGGGACCCAAATTCACAAGACACTTAGGAAATAGGAAGGGACACCCTGATACTAAATTTGAAGGTTCTATCTTCATTGGTTTCGGAATTATGCTCGTTTGGCCTAAATTCGATCAAAAAGTTCTAGGTTCCGAACCCATGGTCCAATCCCGACCTTACGCAATTCCCGAAGTAGTTTCATTACTAGTAACCTACAGCACAAATTTGATGAAGATAGCGTCATTAGTTGTTGAGTTATCGTGATTTTTTATATTTGTTCGTTAGCCCTGAAACCGATTAAAAGGTCCAGAATCCGAACCCATTGGCCGATTTCGCCCATATGCAATCCCCGCCGTACTTTCAGTCCTAGTAACCTACAGTTAAAATTTCATCAAGATAGCTCCATTATTTTTTGAGTTATCGTGCCTACGGACGGACGGACGGACGGACGGACATGGCTATATCGACTAAGGCGGTCACGCTGATCACAAATATATATACTTTTCCATATCTAGCTCGCTTCCTTTAGGTGGTTACAAACACCATACCAAAGTTAATATACCCCTTTACCTATTCTATAGGTGTAGGGTATAAAAACGTTCATTTATGAAATATTTTTTTCGCAATACCTACCTGTGGTTAAAATTTTTTTTTCTTTTTGGTAAAGATCACGAAGTAATTAGTAAAGACTGTCCGTTTTATGTAAAAAAACTGAATATTTTACGGGCAAATATCCAATAAGTTTCATAGTTAAATAGTCTTTGCCCCAGCATATAGGACTACACAGGATAGCATGAATGAGTTTGGCGAATTTACTGAGGAAATTCTTGGCTCTGGCGACAGAAACATTGATCTTCTGAATCCCACATCGGAAAATTACATAAATCAGATAAACAGTTCAAAAGCCAGATTCATTAACAATGTGTGCATTAATGAAGCAACTAGAGTCACTGGCACCACAGTCACTATTATTGAGCACGTGATAACAAACCTAGATTCCGGCAGAAATGAGATAAATATGGAGTTATTCGACAATGCATTACTAGATCATAAAATTATTTAAATAAATATCCGACTAATTATCATAGATATTTATTTAATTAATGAATTGGCGAATAACTCTACACCCAGTGAAGTATAAAATCATAAAATGCACTAACTTTAAGAAAAAATTAATCGAAAATTGAAGTTCTTATAAGCAACAACCTAATTAACAATATTGAAGATCTAATTATTTTATTTTTATTTTTTTGAATCAAACAAGGTTTTTACAAAAAAAATTCTTATAGCTAAAACTTAAAATTAACATGAAATTTTATGACAAAACATAAATTTAAATACATAAAAATCAAGAGTTTATTTTTTTTTTTTTTTTGTAGATTCTAAAAAATGCATACATAGCGAAAACACAGTTAATATGCAATTTATAAAATAAATAAAAAACAAAAATAACTAAATTATAGAATTATAAAATTATGTGAACTTGAAGTGTAATATGAGTATAATATATTGAAGGTTAAAATTATTGTCGTAGGTCATTAAGAAATTTTAATTTTCGTTTAAAAGTGTATCTAGAAATTTGTGTTGAAAAAAGATGACTGTGTTCATTGAATGTAATGCAACATCTGTTTATTGGTTCATTTTTTCCATATTCAGTTCTATGAGTATTTTCAACTAAATATTTAGTGCTTCTCGTATTTCTGCCCCCATTATTTATTTTAAAATTATTTGCTAAAAAATTAACGTCAATGTTTTTTCTTAAAACGTCAAAAGTAAAGCAAGAAGAAAAAATTTGCCTGCGTGAGGATAAAGTTAAGATATTTAATGATTTAAGTCTTACGAGATAGCTAGGCAGAATTGAATAATCTCTGGGATTATATTGATTTCTCAAAGCAAATAAAAGAAATTGCTTTTGCACGGATTCTATTCTATCAGAATGTATTTGAAATGCGGGATCCCACACAATGTTACCATATTCAAGAATAGATCGTACTAAGGAACAATAAAGAGCTTTAGTTACAGCGATGTTGCTGAATTCTTTAGCTCTTCTTTTTATAAACCCGAGCATTTTGTTTGCCCTAGAAATTGTATACTCATAATGAAGATGGAAGTTCAGTTTATCATCCAACAGAATCCCTAAGTCGATAATATTTTTAACTCTTTCAAGGTTTACATTATTCATATTATAACCGAAAGTAATGGTAGATCTCTTAGAAAACTTATAACCTTGCATTTTTCAATGTTTAGTTCTAACTTATTATAGAAGGACCATTCTTCCAGACTATTTAGATTTGTTTGAAATAGTGCAACATCGGAACTCTTTTTAATTACATCATAAATATTGAGATCATAAGCAAATGCAACATGTGACACACCGGGAAGTTTACTAGAAAATCGGAAATGAATATATTAAACAAGAGTGGACCCAAGTGGTTACCTTGCGGTACTTCTGATGTAACATTGATTGAGTCCGAGAAAAATCCTGATATTTTGCGTCCTATTTGTAATATAGGAGAATATCCAATAAAGAAAAGGGCCGGAAATTCCTAAGGTTGCAAGTTTGTTTAGTAGAATTTTGTGATCAACACGATCGAATGCTTTGCTGAAGTCCGTGTAAATAGCATCAACTTGGTGCCCATTTTCCATTTCATTAAGGATTTCAGAAGTGTAAACTAAAAGGTTTGTTGTTGTGGAACGACCTTTTCTGAATCCATGTTGTTGTTCGTTTAGTTTTGTATTTATGATGGGTGTAATTTTGTCTACAATAATTTTTTCAAACAACTTTGGAATAGTTGATAGAATAGCTATACCACGGTAATTTTTGACGTACGATTTATCACCCTTTTTGTAGATAGGGGTTAGATAAGAAGATTTCCAGAAAAGAGGAAATGTTCCTGAGGAAAGAGATTTATTAAAGATAAAATTAAGCGGATAAGTGAGATAACTGACACAGTTGAATAAAAAAGTAGGTGGAAATAGGTCAGGTCCTATACCTTTTTTGGTATCAAGTTTTGTAATTGCTTCAAATATTTCAACTTCGGAAAGGTATAAATCCGTAATAATAGGATTTGAATTATTAATTAAATTAGAGAAATCGAAATTAATTGGAGACTCGTGTGGACTATAAACTTTTTGAAAAGATTTAGCAAAGAAATTGCAGATCGTCTTCGGACAATTAGAAAACGTATTGTCTTTTGACATTAAGCTTGGATAACCGTAAGTTTTACGTTTTGTGTTAACGAAGTCAAAAAACTTTTTAGGATCTGTAATTAATTTGTTGCCTACGTTAGTGGGATATCTATCATAAGCCAAATTAGATTTTTGTTTAAATTCAAAAGCAAAATCCTTGTACTTGTTTAATAAGTCATTATTAGGTTCTTTTGAATTTTTAATTATTTTGTATAGTTTATTGCGTTGGTTACGTAATGTTCTAAGTTCACTGTTCAGGCAAGGTTCGGTTGTCTTGTCCTTTTTGCGAATTTTAGGAAAAAAGGAGTTAATTATCTCTAATAGCTTTGCATAGAATTGAGAGATAATCAAATCAATATCCTGTTCGGTTAACAGGTCGTCCCAACTGATGACTGATAAAGCATTATTAATGCTTTGACAATCAGCATTAAGAAAGTCATATACGAAAGTCATATAGTAGTAGTAATATCATTATTAACATTTTTATTATTGTTGTCATTATTATTATTATTATTATTAATAGTATTAGTATTATCATTATTAATATTAATATTATTACTATTATTATTGTCATTATTATTATTGTTATTATTAATATTATTATTATTATTAATAGTATCAGTATTATCATTATTAATATTAATATTATTACTATTATTGTTGTCATTATTATTATTAATATTATTATGATTATTCTCATTATTATTATTATTAGCATTCTTAATAATATTAAAAGAAGCTGGCCTTAAAGTTTCTCCTCTAGTAAAGTTTTTGTATTTAGAACTATTAGTTGTTGTTTTTTGACTAGGATGTGTTTTTTTTGTAAGATTGTTGAAAGGAACGGCAAACGGATTTAAAAGAAGTGTTTTCTGTTGAAAAGAAAGTTTATTATTGTGTTTTAAAATTGTGCTGGAAGTGTTTTTATTGTCTATGAATTTTTTTATTATAGTGCTTTTCTTCCATCTTTTGTAATTCATTATTTCACAAATTTGGAGACCATAACTTTAAAAGACCTATATTTAGGTTTAAATCTAAGATTTTTAGGACTAATATTAGTTATTTGTATTTCATTATTATTTAACTTACATGTATTTTTTAGAAACTTACTGAGGTAACTAGGAGTTGTTGATGCAGCCAATTTTGTAAAGAACAATGAATGCAAAACCATTTTGCATTCGTTTATAACCTTAGTTGATTTGAGCCTTTGTTTTGTACTAACTTCCTTGTCAAGAGGTAGAGTAAACAAACTTTTTTGGCTACTAACTTTGGAGCAGAAGTATTAGAAAAAGATGATGATGATTATGATGGTTGTGATGGTGATGATTATGATAATAATGATGACGTTGATGTTGAAGTAGACGTTGAATTGTGATAGTTTAGTTGATAAAATTAATGGAGATGAAAATGATGCAGATGAAGCAGGTATTGAGTCCAAAATAACGGAGGAACCGCATTGTGGTAATACATCAGGTAAGGAATTATTTTCTTTTACTGCTTTTGAATTCTCTAAGGATGTAATAGATTTTGAATCTATAACATCATGCGTCAAATTACTTGAATATTCAACCGTTTTAGAATTAATCGGGTTGAAAATGAGAGCATTTTGAAAATTACTGTATTGAACTGGTTCATCCGTTTGTGTCCACACATCTTTTGAATTTTGACATAGATACATTTCGTTGTATCTAAAAGTATCAAAAGATCTATCCAAATTAGCATCTTGTTTGACACCCATATTGATAATTTCTTTTTTTAGTGATCCAATTTCTCCATTTAAATTCTTTGAGAAATCATTTGTCTGGCTGAACTTCGAGGAGAAGAGTTTTTGAAGTTGGAGATTAATTGAAGATGTAAGCTCACTCGTCAAAGATTTTATTGATTCACTAGTATTATTTAATATGGTAAGGAGCTCATCTATTTTTGGAACTGATTCCTGTGACAAAGAACCTTTTTGTCTGTCAGACGTTCTGCTCAAAGATGCATTAAGGGACTCGTAGTCCTTTGCCACCTCGTTAAATGACGCTGAATTACATTTGATTGTGTCATTACATTTTGATCCGAGTCCTGCATATTCATCTTTAATATTCTGAAATGATGTTTTCTTGAATAATTTTGATGCTTGAATGAAAATCCAAGCATGACTCACATACAAAATATTGAGCGAGAAATGCCGAGTACCAGCCTCCTCTGGGAGCATTTAAACAAAATCCATGGAAACGTTTCTTACTGTTACATTTTTTAAGATTCAAAATAAACTAAAATTATAATTTAAAATTAAAAAATTATGTACTTTACAGTACCACAAGAGAAAGAAAAACAAGTAAAGAAACAGTCAGTCGGTGCAACCGACTTAGAAATACCCTAAACCTATTTGGTTTAAATTTAAAGATATATCCATAAGTCATTTAACACCATAAAAGCTGTTATTAATTTGATAGTAAGACATAGCTAACCAATTTAATTTTATAATACTAAAAACATTTTCTAATTACACTATCTATTAAAAAATATTACAAATTCTTACTAATTTTTCTATTTAAAAATATTAAAAAACAAAAAAACTTGAAATAAATGAAAATATATTTCTTCCAATTCAATTACAAAATGAAAAAATTCTAATTATTAAAGTTTGTGATAAAAAGATAATCAAAGCATAATATATTTAAGAATCCAAATTTTTCAAAGTTGCAATTATTTTAAATGGTTAGTTTATATACCTAATGGAAAAGCTTATAAACGGAAAATATGCAATAAATGTATTTCTAAAATACAATTACAAATCTAGACCTTTTCATTTAATTCATTTAATGAAAAAAATAAATTTTACATAAATGCAGCATGTACCTTTAAACATAGCTGAACCACTACAATTAAGTCTAAATTTCGGGGACACATAGGACATAGGAAATATATTCTTTGGCTTCGAAATTAAACTCGACCACAACCAATTCCCATGGTACTTTCGTTACTAGTAACCTATAGTTTAAATTTCATCAAAATAGCGGCAGTATTTTTGAGTTATGGTGTTTTTAAGATATATGTTTGTTAGCCCTTGAACTTTTCAAGGGTTCCAGAATTTGATACCGTTTTCTGATTTCGCCCATATGCAGTCCCTGCTATATGTTCAATACTAGTTAACCCTTGTACACAATTAAAACATTCTATCTTAATTTTAAGTTACTATTTTTATTAATTTCGATGATAAGCTTCTAAACCTTGGGAGGTTCAAGAGAGGTACTTGAACCACCACTCCAATTGGTCATAAATTAGGAGAACACGTAGGAAATAGTAAAGAACACCCTTGTGCCATTGTGCAATTTAATGCTTCGCATTTTTTTGAAGTTACTATCTTTATTATTTTCGAAAATATGCTATAAGGCCTTTGGAACTGTGTGGATAGTCCCACTACTTCAATTGGATCCAAATCGCGGGGACACTAAGGAAATAGGAAGAGACACCCTAGCACCAAATTTAAAAGTTCTATCTTCTTTGGTTTTGGAATTATGCTTGTTTAGCCTAAATGCGTTCAAAAAGTTCTCCGATCAGAACCCAAAGTCCGCTCTCGACCGCACGCAATCCCTGCCGTACTTTCATTACTAGTAACATACAGCACAAATTTCATGAAGGTAGCGGCATTATTTGTTGAGTAATCCTGATTTATTTTATGTGTTCTTTAGCCGTTGGACCGGTCAAAAGATCCAGATTCCGAATTCATAGGCCGCATCGCCCATGTGAAATCCCCACCGTACTTTCAGTACTAGTAACTTACAGTTAAAATTTCATCAAGATAACTCGATTAATTTTTGAGTTATCGTATTTTTTTGATATATGTTCGTTAGCGCTTGAACCGATCAAAAGTTCCACAACCCGAACCCATGGTCGGTTTTCGCCCATATGCAATCCCTGCCGTTCTTTGAATACTAGTTAACCCTTGTACACAATTGGCAGTTCTATCTTAGTTTTAAGCTACATTCTTTATCAATTTTAATGATATGCTTTAAGGTCTTCGGAACTGTGTGGATGGTTTCTGACCCACTCTTCCAATTGGTCCCTAAGTTTCAAGAACTCTAAGGACGTAGGAAGAGGCACACTGGTACCAAATGTGGAGATCCTGTTTGCACTGGTTTCAGATTTATGCTTGTTTGGCCTAAATTCGATCAAAAAGTTTTAGGCACAAATTTCATGAAGCTAGCGCTATTCATTGTTGAGTTATGCTGATTTCTTTTAGGTGTAGGATGTAAAACGATTTTATATTTCTATTTATACAATTTAAGTTTTTGTGTTTGTTTTGAAAGTGTGAAATCGATATTGTTCTTGTGTTTATTATCCATTATCAAAATCCTATGAATCAGTTCATAATTGCCATAATTTGTTCTATGAAAACTTAACGTAAATAAATTAGTATTACGTAAACGATTATTTGTATTAATGTTTTTGTTATTGAGAATTTGAGTAGAAGAATTTTTGACTTTTACAACTTCAGTAAGAAAAACGAGGAAGAGTGTAGTAGAGTAGACTGTGTCAACTCTGGGATACCCGTATGACAGTATCATATACATAATATCATCCGGTTAATTACTTTTGTCAAAATTGCAAACATACATCTTAATTAAGTGTAGTGGAATACTCATATAAAAGAAGGAGTTGTATGGCAGCTACTCGAACCCTCTACAGTAGACCAACCAAATTTTGCAAAAACTTTGGCCATTACACTAAACTATTTTTAGCAAAATTTCAGACACCCAGCTTCATTAGGTGGAGAGTAATGCTCATATAAAATAAGAAGTTGTATGGCAGCTACTCGAACCCACTCCCCTAGACCAACCAAATTTTGCAGAAACTTTGGCCATAAAACTAAACTACTTTTGGCAAAATTTCAGACACGCAGCTGTAATAGGTACAGAGTAATACTCATATAAAAAAAGGAGTTGTATGGCAGCTACCCGAACCCATGGACCAAAATGGCTGGATTTAAATAGCGATGACGGCTATTGCAAAAAAACGAATTTGCGAAAATTTCAAGTTCCTAGCTCCTTTAGTTTTTGAGTTATCGTGCGGAAGGACGGACGGACGGACATACATAGCTAAATCGATTTATTTTTCGATTCTGATCCGATCCATACACTTGAGTCTATATCTATCCCCCCTCCTTCTCTGCGTCACAAACGTAATGGCAAATTTATTATACCCTTTGACTATATAGTCATACGGGTATAATAACATCAGCAACTTCTCGTCTTAATTTTAAAGTTTTTAAGTGAATTAAATTCAACCTACTTCAATCATACTGAGGTAAGATCAACGGGTTTTACCATCAAAAATTTCTCAAAGTATATCTTAAAACAATTATTTGCACACCCTCTATTCTATTAATATGTACCTCGTAAAATGGTGAACAAACTTGGCTAGTATATTTTAAATTAAGTCTAACAAGACAAGAATACAAAGATTTAAGAATATAATTAAGATCATTAAATTCTTTAAACCAACGTTTTATAAAACCAAGCAAAGAATCAGCTTTATTTTTAATATAACAGAAATAAAGTTTAAAATTAAGCTTATCATCGAAGAAAACGCCTAAGTCTTTAATAGAAATCGTTTTAGAAATGCTTCCGTTCAAGCAATAATTAAAGCAAATAGGATTAAGACGACGTATGAAACACATAAGTGCACATTTATTTCCATTTGGAAAAAGATTATTATTTATACATTAATTAAAAAAATTATCTAAATTATTTTGTAAAAGTAAAGCATCATTTAGAAACTCAATTTTCTTAAAAATTTTGATATCATCCGCATATATTTGAAGCTCTTTATTACCAATAACTGAAGATATATAAATATGAGTGAACCCATTTCACAAAAATATCTGGGAAACCAAGTTTTCTCAGCTTTATCAGTATTAGTAAAGTTAAAACTGACTCAACAAGATTAGTAACTGTTGATTTTTGATCCATATATCCATGTTGATTATTGAACGAAAAAAGATTTAAAGTGACGAGAAGATTATTATTCCCAAGTTTGTCTAAATATATTTTTATTATACCTTCATTAATATTTATATTAGACCAAGTAGTTTTGGAAAAGTATCCAAATGAGAGAAATCATTATAATTTGGTGTAAAAATAGAATTACTAGAAGAAGAACAGATATATTCACGAAAAAAATTTGATATTTTGGAATTAACAAATTTCCAGAAGCATTTTGGATTTAATATTAATTTTGAAGATGTACTAGAAATAAATTCAATATAGACTAATTCAGACAATAGTTTGAATTCATTAAAGAGAATTTTAAATATATTATAGTCATGCGAATTCTTCAATTTAAGACAACAACGCCAACCTTTATTCTTTTTATTTCTGAGTTTTCTTAAATCCGAATTGACCCATGGTGACTTAACAAAGGGTTTCGGTTCTTAGATTTTGGTACAAATTTCCGAAAGCCTTCAAAAACAACTTCATAAAGCCTTTTTTTCATTTTATTAACATCTGTATTATTAAATACAAAATAAAAATCAAAGGAATTAATGAATTCACTTAAAGCAGCAAAGTAAGCTTTGTTAAAATTAAAACTGTAACAATTAGAATAATCAGAGGTAATTACTAAATCTAGTTGTTTATCCTGAAAGTTACAAATTTCTGAGACTTGTTGCAAATACATAGTATACAATTTATCAGTAAATATATATTCACATTCAGTCCCAATATGTTTCGGAATAATAAAATGTTCCTCGTCATGCTTTATCCATTTAAGATTGGTAAGATTAAAATCACCATTGAATAAAATCATCTTTAGGACTAAAGTCATTGCAAGTAAAATCTGTCGTTTTACCTACAGAAGTATAAATATCAGAATCAGACGAAGGAGAAATTTAACAATTAACAAGATATAAATTTTTAGAAGGAAGTGCAATTTTCGCAATAATAACTTCAAGGTCTTCTAATCAAGGTACATTGACTTGATCTGCATTAAAATTAACACCCTTGAATTACACCATTATGGTAATCGAATAGATAAAAATATCTATCCTTCCTAAAAACTGTGTAACAGTTATCATAAATCTTTAAATCCAATATAGTTCGACTTAACCACGTTTCAGTTCAAATTAATGAGAAGTCAGTAAGTCATATTGATTTTAAAACCATAAAAGCTTTTATTAGTTTGATCATAAGATATAGCTAACCAAATTAACTTTATAATACTAAAAACATTTTCTAATTACTTTATCTATTGAAAATTTTTACAAATTCTTACTAATTTATTTATTAAAAAATATTAAAAAACCAAATAGCCGGAAATAAATGAAAACACATTTATTCCAATTCAATTACAAAAGTGACAATATTTGAATTATTAAATTTTGTTATAAAAAGCTAATCAAAGCATTAATATATTTAATAATACAAATTTTTCAAAATTGCAATTATTTTAAATTGTTAGTTTAAGTACTTATTAGAATTTATTTTAATTGTTAGTTTAAGTACCTATTTAAGTACCTAGTTAATTGTTTTAAATTGTTAGTTTAAGTACCTATTAGAAAAGCTTATAAACGCAAAATATGCAATAAATGTATTTCTAAAATAAAATTACAAATTTAGAACTTTTCATATACTTCATTTAAAAATAAAAATAAATTTTACGTACATGCACCAAGTACCTTTGAACATAACTTATGTGTTGCACACAATGTCTTAATTATATATGACCTATGGTAATAATCAATAAAATATATGATATAATTAAAATAAAAAAAATAAATTTTACACACACGCAAGATATATCTTTGAATGTAACTTAAGTATCATACACAATTTCTTAATTACATATTACCTATGGTAATAATAATTCAATAAAATATTAGATTTAATAAAAATTAAAAAAAAATAAAATTTATCGTTTATTAAAAAAATATTTTGTTATTAATTTAGAAAATATGAAATATTATATGTTTTATAGTTACATGTTTAGCCTTTTATAAATGTAAAAGTGTTAAATAAGAACGGAAATTGAAAATAGTGTATCATATTTGAAATGTCTATCTTTATTAGTTTCGAAGTTAAGATTTTTAATTTTGGCATTTTTTAGTAGGCACCTGAACCACAAATACAATTAAGTCTTAATTTCGGGAATAAAAGGGAAATGAGAAAAAACACCGTTATACCAAGTTTAAAGGTTCTATATTTATTTTAGGTTACTAGGTTTATTAATTTCGAATATATGTTTTAAGGTATTTCTAGTAGTGGAGCAAATAAGAACAAACACGTGCACCAAATTTTACGGATCTATCTTATTTGTTTCGAAATTATACTCGTTTTGCCTCAAAAGCTTCTAGAATTCGAACTTAAATTTGGTATAAATGTGCCTATATAGCTTCACTCTGTCCGTCCGAGTTAAGATATTTTAAACGGATAGGTATTTAAAAACAAATAATTTTGTATAAGAACTTTTTTCTGTAGCCCCACCCGTTACGGAGCTACAGCCCCCCAAAGTTGGAAAAAGCCCAATTTTTAAATTGTTATAACAAGAGTTCTGTTAAGTGTATTTTCAATCTGAAAACGGCAAAAAATAGCTGGTTTTATAAAATTTTAAAATTTTTAGAAGGCAAATATTTAGATTTGCCATCTTCTTCTTCTATGGCGCTACAGTCCGTTGTCGAACTTTGGCCTCCTGAATTATCCTCTTCCAGTTCACGCGATCTTGGGCAGCAGTAATCCAATTTTGCTCTTGCAGCATTGATACAGCGTCTGACTCGACTGAATCAACCCATCGATTTCTCGGCTTTCCCACTGGTCTTTTTCTATCTATTTTCCCGTTCAATACTTTTTTTGGAATGCAGGAATCTGGCATACGTTGTATGTAACCGGCCCACTTAAGGCGTTGTAGCTTGATGTATGTCATAACATCGCTGTCGGTGTATACATTGTATAGCTCTGCGTTGCGTCGCATTATAAATTGGCCCTGGTCGATAATTGGCCCGATAATTTTACGAAGTATTTTTCTTTCGAAACGTGAAAGTAGGGTTGCCGTCGCTTGGGTGATCGTCCACATTTCACTGCCGTAGCATAACACCGGTCTGATAAGAGATTTGTACAGCTCAAGTGTACACTTTCTGCTGACTTCTCGAGATCTCATTTTCTTCAACACAGAGTAGTATGCGTTGTTTGCCTTGCCTATCCTTCGGGTTACCTCTGATGTTTCATCGTTTCCACTTGTTATTTCGGCCCCTAGATAGACAAAACTTTTTACTACTTCCACGTTGTCATCACCAAAAGTAATGTTTTGTTTCTCTCTCTGGTTACGTCTGGATACTACTAATATTTTCGTCTTATCGATGTTTATCCTCAGACCCAGTTCTATAGGTGTTTTCTCTAACTGGATATAGCATTCTCTGACACCTGCCTCTGATCTTCCTAGTAGATTTAAGTCGTCTGCGTATGCAGCTATTTGGGTGGTTTTGAATAGCAACGTGGCATTCGGGTCAGATGGGATTTTCCTGACTATATGCTCAAGGCCAAGATTGAAAAGCATGGGCGCGAGTCCATCCCTGTTTGATGTTGAAGGGTTCTGTGAGGTCGCCTTGGATTTTTAACCTCGCGCTTGTGTTTTGCATAGGAGCTTTAATCAATCTTACTAGCTTTGCCGGTACGCCTAGGTTGCTTAAAACTACATATAATTTTTCCCTTTGAGTAGAGTCATAGGCGGTCTTGAAATCCACGAAGATTTGATGTACATCGACATTTCTTTCCCAGCACTTCTCCAATACCTGCTTCAGCACAAATAGCTGCTCCGTTGTAGACCGTCCTGGCCTGAAACCGGACTGGTATTCGCCTATGATGTTTTCGGCAATTATTTCTAAGCGGGCTTTCAAGATGTTAGTGAAAACTTTGTAGAAAGTGCTAAGTAGCGATATCCCGCTGTAATTTTTACAGTTGAGCTTGTCTCCTTTTTTGTAGATTGGGCATATAATACTAAGTTGCCAGTCAGCGGGTATTTTTTCTTCTTGCCACACCTTTAGTATTATTTTATGAAGGATTTTTTGTACTGTTTCTCCTCCATCACGCAGAAGTTCAGCCGGAATGTTATCTGCACCAGGAGCCTTGTTATTTTTCAATAGCTCTATGGCATTGACCACCTCTGTTAATGTAGGTTGTCCCGTGATTTCATTTTGGGTTTGCCTTTCCACTGTGATCTGTTCTTGTTTATTTACTACATCGTTTGGTGCATTTAGTAAGTTTTCAAAATATTCTTTCCATCTGTTCTTAATGTCATCCTCAGATGATAAAAGATTATCTTCTGCATCTCTACATATGTTTGACTGGGCTTTGTAACCATCTCTGATGATGCGGATGTCTTTATATGCTTCTCTGATACTATCGCGATTTTGCAAATTATCTTGGACCTTTCTTAGCGCATCGTTCTGCCATTTCCTTTTTTTCTTTCTGCATATTTTGTCGGCCTCTCTTCTAAGTTGCTCGAAATATAGTTGCTTAGCACGTGTTGGTCTACTTAATTTTTCTTTGTGTGCTTCATTTCTTGCGGCTACCGCATCTCTGCATTCTCCGTCATACCATTCGTTTCGAACTTTTATTGGCTGGAAACCAATAGTTTCTTCAGAAGCTCGATGCAGTGCCGTTTTTAAACCATCCCACATTTCATTTAGCTCCATGTGTTGCAACTCCTCTAGATTTAAGTTTGTCTCGATCGACGCTTTGTACTCGATTGTACAGATGTTATATTGAGTTTGCTTAGGTCCAGCTTCGATGCATTGTGTTTTGAATTTAAAAGTGTTTTAGTATAAAAGTAAATTGCCGGAAGACTATCTGAAAGAAGAACTGTCACCATATCAGCAATTTACTTTTATACTAAAACACTTTTAAATGCAAAAGATCTACCATCAATTTTTGGTTAATGAAAATTTTCAACATTTTAAGCTTAAAAGTTTTCAAACATTAAAAAAATAGTTTCTCATACCAGCAATTTACTTTTATATTAACACAGTAACAAATTGTCTAGATCTACCTTCTTATTAAAGATATCTATTAAAGGATATCATTACCGATTACCCTATATTAAGATATCCTAATTTTAATAAAAAATTTAAATTAGACCCTGATGCAAGCAACTTTGCACTAGGTACAGTTTTGACTCAAGACAGTCACCCATCTGCTACGCTTCTAGAACTCTGATGGATCATGAGAAAAATTATTAAACGATTGAAAAAGAGTTGTTAGCAATCGTTTTATGGACAAAATATTTCCGTCCATATTTATATGGCAAAGAATTCGACTTACTTACTGACCATTAACCACTCAAATGGTTACAAACAAAAAATACAGGAAAGGACATCAATCCTAGGCTTCAAAGGTGACTAATTCAACTAGGTGAATACGATGCTAGAATAGAATATATAAATGGGAAAGAAAATAAGATAGCTGACTTCTTAGCCGTATTAACACAGATGATTGTGAGATTAATTTATTTGAAAATGAACAAAGTTTACCTAGTACTGAAAATTTTAGTAATGAAATCAGAGAACACACATTGCACAACGAGAGCAATCCATCTTTAGAAGTACAAACAATTCACTCTCAAGAGGAGAATCTTGTTGAACATTTTCCAATTTTGGAAACAGGAGTTAATCGCTTCAAAACTCAAATTTTTCTACATAGTAGCATATAAAGAAAGGAAACTTAAAATTGTGTTGGGTAACAGAAGATTATTCATAGAAAGAAACGATATCCCCAATAATGTCGATGATATAGTCCAAAGATATATTACAAACGGAAAACAGGTATATGTTCAGAATTAAAAGACCATATTTACAATATTCTTCAACAGAAAATTATTCAGATTTTTCTTAAAACCCAAAAGGTAAAATTTATAAAATGTGTTTTTTTCGCTAGAAATATAGAATGCGAAAATGAGGCTTTAAACCAAATATCCATATCGCATAAAAGAGAATTGGGGCATCCTGGAATCATTGCAAACTATCGGTTCATTAAACATAAAATTTATTACCCAAATTTAAGGCACGCAAACTAATTAATCGTTGATTTCATTGTACATTGCGATCATTGAACTGCTGCTAAATATGATAGAAAACCTATTAGGAAAAACTTTGAATTTACTGAAACCGCTTCCGAAATTAAAGAAATAGTACATGTTGATATTTATGTAAACAGTAAACATTCATTTATAAACTTTATTGATAAGTTTTCAAAGCATGCCGTAAGTTTTTTTTAGGAGATAGGAATAATCAAACAATTATAAGTAAATTGCATTTGTTCATTTCCATAAAAGGGAAAATGAAAAAACTTGTTTGTGATAACGAGTTCAATAGTATTAATATCAAACAATTAGCTAAAAATGAAGGAATAGTAATTCATTTTGTTAAACCTAATAGTCATACAGGAAACAGTGATGCAGAAAGACTTTATAATACCATAACTGAAAAAATTAGAGTTTTAAATTTAGATAATAAAATCCATATAAAAGATCAAATTACCAACGCCATAGAATACTATAATCATACCTACCATTCTGCAATTAAAGCAACTCCACTCGATAATCGAAGTACAAAATTCTAAAATTAACAATGATATTATTACAAATAGGATTAATAAAATTAAATCAAAAATCATACCAAAACATAATAGACAACGGGAAACTTATAAAGAAACTCGAAACTTAGGATTTATAAAAAATTATACTAGTGTAAGGCATAAAGAACACCTAAATTTAGAAAATATCCTTTGCAAAATGTACATGAAAACAATATTAAAAAACCTTTAAAATTTTCAGGCGAAACTAATATGGATAGCACTGTTAATAGTGCTAGCACCTCAGGTAACGTCTTTAACATTGCAAATTATAAAAAAACTAACACCGAAATAGGTTATGTAGAAGTCAAAACAGATAAAGTAGAGTTAGTAAACAAATTCGATATAATTTTACATATAATATACCCATCTGAAATTTTACAGATAGTTAATGATTTAGAAAGTACTATAAATTCGTTAGATTTGAAAGATATTAAAGACTTCGCAGTTAACAAAATTAATACTATTAAGAATAAAATTAGAACAATTTTACCACAGATTTAAAAGAGGTTTAGTCAATTTTATTGGTAGTGCAAACAAATGGTTATTCGGGAAATATGGACGATGAAGCTCGGCAAGATATAAAAAATCATTTCAAAATTTCTGACGAAAATAATCATAACATTATTAGATCAATTAATCAGCAAATTGTAATAAATGAGAATTTCAATAATACACTTCAGTTAATAAAAAATTCAATAAATTCAGACAGGACGAATCTATTAAATAAGCTAAATAATATTGAACGAATGGAAAGAGAAAGTTTAGAAATAGGTTTTTTTTTACAATTTATGCTTAAATTAGACGTAATGAATGAACAGGAACAATTCAAGAAAATATTGCCTCTATATTAACTAATACTAAGATGGAAAAATATGACATAGATTTTAAAAAACTTTCCAATATTAGACTAGGTGTAGCCAAATATTCAGAAAATGCAATAATTTTTGCAATCAAAATTCCAACTGAATCTTTAAAATTTAGCAAAAAACTTTTTATTTCTATTCCGAATTCTAATTACAAGGAAATAGATCAAGAAATGGAAAACATTGTGAAAATAGCAAATCAAACTTATACTTGCGAAGAAGAGAACTTAAACTAAGTAAAAATTGTATTGTAAAAACCAGTTGCAAAATTATTATTATATATTAATAATATATTAATTTTAAAAACTATAAGAAACAAAAAACTTAATAGTACTTGTGACGAAAGAAATTTTATACTCAAAGCAAACTATTTTATTACATTTGATAATTGTACTGTAGAAATAGATTATAAGAAATATACTAGTAAAACATATGAATTTGTCGATCGATTTGTAATACCAGAAGGGAAACATATTGTTTTCATAAACAATAATTTTACTTTTGAAGAAATTTATATAAAATAAATATAACCTAAAAGAAATAGAAGAACTAAAATATCATAAAAAAATCTACTATTCATTTCATTTCATTTATAGTCTTAATATTAGTAATAATTTTCTTCTCAATAAAAATCTTAAAACAAAAAGCGAGCGAGTTACGTCACTTGTTCCTCAATGTAACAATCAAAATGGAATTACATTGACACCAATAGGTGACCTAATTCCATTTGAGCTGATAAAGCAAAAATATAATATTTAATTCATATCCATAAATAAGTATAAAAAACTATTCAAGAAAAAAATTGTATAAATATGTATGTATTAACAAAAAAAAATATATATACGTATATAAGTATATATTAACAAACAAAAAATATATAAATATGTATTAGATAATACGTATCTTTATAATATCATTAATGTAGAGATAAGCATTTGATTGTAAAAATATAAAAGAAAAATTTTAAATAAAAAAAAATAAAAAAAAAGAAACAAACAATTGTTCTTGTGTTTATTATCCATTATCAAAATCCTATGAATCAGTTCATAATTGCCATAATTTGTTCTATGAAAACTTAACGTAAATAAATTAGTATTACGTAAACGATTATTTGTATTAATGTTTTTGTTATTGAGAATTTGAGTAGAAGAATTTTTGACTTTTACAACTTCAGTAAGAAAAATAACATCAGCAACTTCTCGTCTTAATTTTAAAGTTTTTAAGTGAATTAAATTCAACCTACTTCAATCATACTGAGGTAAGATCAACGGGTTTTACCATCAAAAATTTCTCAAAGTATATCTTAAAACAATTATTTGCACACCCTCTATTCTATTAATATGTACCTCGTAAAATGGTGAACAAACTTAGCTAGTATATTATAAATTAAGTCTAACAAGACAAGAATACAAAGATTTAAGAATATAATTAAGATCATTAAATTCTTTAAACCAACGTTTTATAAAACCAAGCAAAGAATCAGCTTTATTTTTAATATAACAGAAATAAAGTTTAAAATTAAGCTTATCATCGAAGAAAACGCCTAAGTCTTTAATAGAAATCGTTTTAGAAATGCTTCCGTTCAAGCAGTAATTAAAGCAAATAGGATTAAGACGACGTATGAAACACATAAGTGCACATTTATTTCCATTTGGAAAAAGATTATTATTTATACATTAATTAAAAAAATTATCTAAATTATTTTGTAAAAGTAAAGCATCATTTAGAAACTCAATTTTCTTAAAAATTTTGATATCATCCGCATATATTTGAAGCTCTTTATTACCAATAACTGAAGATATATAAATATGAGTGAACCCATTTCACAAAAATATCTGGGAAACCAAGTTTTCTCAGCTTTATCAGTATTACAGAATGTGGTAAAATATCAAATGCTTTACTATAATCTGTAAAGATAACATCTGTTTGAAAACCTTCTTCCATATTTTTTGTAAAAGTTAAAACTGACTCAACAAGATTAGTAACTGTTGATTTTTGATCCATATATCCATGTTGATTATTGAACGAAAAAAGATTTAAAGTGACGAGAAGATTATTATTCCCAAGTTTGTCTAAATATATTTTTATTATACCTTCATTAATATTTATATTAGACCAAGTAGTTTTTGGAAAAGTATCCAAATGAGAGAAATCATTATAATTTGGTGTAAAAATAGAATTACTAGAAGAAGAACAGATATATTCACGAAAAAAATTTGATATTTTGGAATTAACAAATTTCCAGAAGCATTTTGGATTTAATATTAATTTTGAAGATGTACTAGAAATAAATTCAATATAGACTAATTCAGACAATAGTTTGAATTCATTAAAGAGAATTTTAAATATATTATAGTCATGCGAATTCTTCAATTTAAGACAACAACGCCAACCTTTATTCTTTTTATTTCTGAGTTTTCTTAAATCCGAATTGACCCATGGTGACTTAACAAAGGGTTTCGGTTCTTAGATTTTGGTACAAATTTCCGAAAGCCTTCAAAAACAACTTCATAAAGCCTTTTTTTCATTTTATTAACATCTGTATTATTAAATACAAAATAAAAATCAAAGGAATTAATGAATTCACTTAAAGCAGCAAAGTAAGCTTTGTTAAAATTAAAACTGTAACAATTAGAATAATCAGAGGTAATTACTAAATCTAGTTGTTTATCCTGAAAGTTACAAATTTCTGAGACTTGTTGCAAATACATAGTATACAATTTATCAGTAAATATATATTCACATTCAGTCCCAATATTTTTCGGAATAATAAAATGTTCCTCGTCATGCTTTATCCATTTAAGATTGGTAAGATTAAAATCACCATTGAATAAAATCATCTTTAGGACTAAAGTCATTGCAAGTAAAATCTGTCGTTTTACCTACAGAAGTATAAATATCAGAATCAGACGAAGGAGAAATTTAACAATTAACAAGATATAAATTTTTAGAAGGAAGTGCAATTTTCGCAATAATAACTTCAAGGTCTTCTAATCAAGGTACATTGACTTGATCTGCATTAAAATTATTTTTTTCCGCAATTAAAACTTCACACCCTTGAATTACACCATTATGGTAATCGAATAGATAAAAATATCTATCCTTCCTAAAAACTGTGTAACAGTTATCATAAATCTTTAAATCCAATATAGTTCGACTTAACCACGTTTCAGTTAATGCAAATACGTCAAAATTTAGAATAGATGAGTTTAGAAAAACATCTAACATTTTAATAATAAAAAGACTTGTTATATTTATTTAAGTTACGGTTGGTAGATACCTTGAGAAGATTATTTCGAGGCGCTGGGTAGAAAAAACTTATTATAACTTCACAAGCTGAGTTTAAATGTTTATAATAATTTCTATCACAGTGACATCGATAAGATTTATGAATATCTTTTACATCTTTTTCCGAAACATCTATAGAATTGTGAAATTTAATATATTACTTTTATAAGTCCTCGTATTTAGTTGGGAGTCCTTTGTTATTAATTAAAACTTTAAGATTAGTACGAGTTTTACCTTCTAAAAAACGATTATATGAATCATTGTGAAAGTAAGCTAAAAATAGCCTAACGTTATTATAAACTCGTTCTTCCCGAAACCTTAAAAAAGCATATGCCTCAAAAAAGCATATTCCGCGCAGGCGTTAAGACGTTTAACAAACGACTTCTTTATTGTACCATCATTAACAGTTCTAGAATGGCCTTTTTCAAATTCATCTGTAGGAGAAACCGAATTAATCGCCACATTCGCATATTTGGTAATATTATTACCGTTGTCAATTTTATTATTGTGGATATCACCATGTTCAAAATTAGCGAACTTATTTTTATCAATAGAAGAAGTTGAGAAAGTTACTGAAGTTAAAGAACAAGTATTATTAGAAGTCGAATAAGTTAATATACGACTGCTATTATCAGTAATACTACTATTATTATTTATACTAATAGTATCAATACAGCATTATTAATTTTATTGTTAATCGGTAACATTAAATTAGTACTAAACAAGTAAAGAAACAGTCAGTCGACTTAGAAATACCCTACACCTATTTGGTTCAAATTAATGAGAAGTCAGTAAGTCATATTGATTTTAAAACCATAAAAGCTTTTATTAGTTTGATCATAAGATATAGCTAACCAAATTAACTTTATAATACTAAAAACATTTTCTAATTACTTTATCTATTGAAAATTTTTACAACTTCTTACTAATTTATTTATTAAAAAATATTAAAAAACAAAATAGCCGGAAATAAATGAAAACACATTTATTCCAATTCAATTACAAAAGTGACAATATTTGAATTATTAAATTTTGTTATAAAAAGCTAATCAAAGCATTAATATATTTAATAATACAAATTTTTCAAAATTGCAATTATTTTAAATTGTTAGTTTAAGTACTTATTAGAATTTATTTTAATTGTTAGTTTAAGTACCTATTTAAGTACCTAGTTAATTGTTTTAAATTGTTAGTTTAAGTACCTATTAGAAAAGCTTATAAACGCAAAATATGCAATAAATGTATTTCTAAAATAAAATTACAAATTTAGAACTTTTCATATACTTCATTTAAAAATAAAAATAAATTTTACGTACATGCACCAAGTACCTTTGAACATAACTTATGTGTTGCACACAATGTCTTAATTATATATGACCTATGGTAATAATCAATAAAATATATGATATAATTAAAATAAAAAAAATAAATTTTACACACACGCAAGATATATCTTTGAATGTAACTTAAGTATCATACACAATTTCTTAATTACATATTACCTATGGTAATAATAATTCAATAAAATATTAGATTTAATAAAAATTAAAAAAAAATAAAATTTATCGTTTATTAAAAAAATATTTTGTTATTAATTTAGAAAATATGAAATATTATATGTTTTATAGTTACATGTTTAGCCTTTTATAAATGTAAAAGTGTTAAATAAGAACGGAAATTGAAAATAGTGTATCATATTTGAAATGTCTATCTTTATTAGTTTCGAAGTTAAGATTTTTAATTTTGGCATTTTTTAGTAGGCACCTGAACCACAAATACAATTAAGTCTTAATTTCGGGAATAAAAGGGAAATGAGAAAAAACACCGTTATACCAAGTTTAAAGGTTCTATATTTATTTTAGGTTACTAGGTTTATTAATTTCGAATATATGTTTTAAGGTATTTCTAGTAGTGGAGCAAATAAGAACAAACACGTGCACCAAATTTTAAGGATCTATCTTATTTGTTTCGAAATTATACTCGTTTTGCCTCAAAAGCTTCTAGAATTCGAACTTAAATTTGGTATAAATGTGCCTATATAGCTTCACTCTGTCCGTCCGAGTTAAGATATTTTAAACGGATAGGTATTTAAAAACAAATAATTTTGTATAAGAACTTTTTTCTGTAGCCCCACCCCAAAGTTGGAAAAAGCCCAATTTTTAAATTGTTATAACAAGAGTTCTGTTAAGTGTATTTTCAATCTGAAAACGGCAAAAGATAGCTGGTTTTATAAAATTTTAAAATTTTTAGAAGGCAAATATTTAGAGTTGCCATCTTCTTCTTCTATGGCGCTACAGTCCGTTGTCGAACTTTGGCCTCCTGAATTATCCTCTTCCAGTTCACGCGATCTTGGGCAGCAGTAATCCAATTTTGCTCTTGCAGCATTGATACAGCGTCTGACTCGACTGAATCAACCCATCGATTTCTCGGCTTTCCCACTGGTCTTTTTCTATCTATTTTCCCGTTCAATACTTTTTTTGGAATGCAGGAATCTGGCATACGTTGTATGTAACCGGCCCACTTAAGGCGTTGTAGCTTGATGTATGTCATAACATCGCTGTCGGTGTATACATTGTATAGCTCTGCGTTGCGTCGCATTATAAATTGGCCCTGGTCGATAATTGGCCCGATAATTTTACGAAGTATTTTTCTTTCGAAACGTGAAAGTAGGGTTGCCGTCGCTTGGGTGATCGTCCACATTTCACTGCCGTAGCATAACACCGGTCTGATAAGAGATTTGTACAGCTCAAGTGTACACTTTCTGCTGACTTCTCGAGATCTCATTTTCTTCAACACAGAGTAGTATGCGTTGTTTGCCTTGCCTATCCTTCGGGTTACCTCTGATGTTTCATCGTTTCCACTTGTTATTTCGGCCCCTAGATAGACAAAACTTTTTACTACTTCCACGTTGTCATCACCAAAAGTAATGTTTTGTTTCTCTCTCTGGTTACGTCTGGATACTACTAACATTTTCGTCTTATCGATGTTTATCCTCAGACCCAGTTCTATAGGTGTTTTCTCTAACTGGACATAGCATTCTCTGACACCTGCCTCTGATCTTCCTAGTAGATTTAAGTCGTCTGCGTATGCAGCTATTTGGGTGGTTTTGAATAGCAACGTGGCATTCGGGTCAGATGGGATTTTCCTGACTATATGCTCAAGGCCAAGATTGAAAAGCATGGACGCGAGTCCATCCCTGTTTGATGTTGAAGGGTTCTGTGAGGTCGCCTTGGATTTTTAACCTCGCGCTTGTGTTTTGCATAGTAGCTTTAATCAATCTTACTAGCTATGCCGGTACGCCTAGGTTGCTTAAAACTACATATAATTTTTCCCTTTGAGTAGAGTCATAGGCGGTCTTGAAATCCACGAAGATTTGATGTACATCGACATTTCTTTCCCAGCACTTCTCCAATACTTTCAGTATACTCTTTATATGCTTGGGGTGAGCATCAAGGAGATTTTTGCTAATTTTGATAATAATTTTTATACATTTACGTTGTAGTATTTTTGTTTTTATTTACAAAATACAAAAGGTTATAAAAATAATATATAAAAACCATAAAATCTGAATTGAAGCTGTTTTATCGATGTTCAGATTATAATTTTATAATAATTGAAGAATTCACATTCTAAATAATTTGCTGTGCAAAAAAATGTGCGATTCTGAGGCGTAAGTCATTACAGCTGGGAGCTGCAAGCATTGACATTCTATCTACCTCATCATCACATGTAGTTTCGTCAAAGCAACAGAGCGACAAAAATGTGACTGCAATTGAAACTGCATTACCAGCATCTAATTCAACATCTGTCACACTGCAACTTTTATATGAAGAAATTATGTCATTAAAAAACATAAACAATGAATTTCTTAACACAATAAAAAATTTAAAGGAAGAAAATACCGAGCTTAAAAGTAAGTTAATCACTTTAGAAAATAAACTAAATTGGGTGGAGCAAGAAAAAAAACAAAATATAATTGAAATTACTGGTGTTAACGAAGTTAATAATAAAAATGCTCTTAAAATTGCCAAAGATATTTTTAGTGATAAGCTTAAAACAAAAATAAGGGACGGTGAAATTTTAAATTGTTATGTTAAGAAAGTAAATAAAAAAAAAGAAGCAGATAATAATAATACTACCACTAGTAGCAGTGTTTTATGTGTAAAGTTTTCCAGTTACGAGGTTAAAAAAATATTATGAAGAAGAAGAATGCTGAAAGAAAAAACCTTGGTGGTATTTATATTAATAATAGTTTAACTAAATTTTATAGTGCTCTTTACATGGAAGCTAAGAAGATTATAAAGCAGAAACAATATAAGTATTTGTGGTTTAATAGGTCTAATTTGCTTCTTAAAAAAAATGAAGATAGTGAGATTGTCGTTTTAAGATCATTTAATGATCTAAAGAATATTTAAAATTACTTTATTACGTAATCATAAATTTGTTTACATAAATTTTTCTAAAAAACAAAATTAAATATGTTCTTTGATTTTAATGATCTTGAGAACGATAATCTCACTATTAATTTAATAAATAATAATTGCGAAGGTGTATTTCATGGTCATTGTGATATAGATAAATTCTTTATTGTGCATCAAAATGTTCGAAGTTTAAGGGAAAATTTTTCGTCTCTAGTGTCCCATCTGGAAGCTTTTGCTAATTTACCTGATATTATATTTGTCTCTGAAATTTGGATCTATAACTGTGAAACAAATGATTTTAATATTCCAGGTTATAACTTTTATGCCGCCACAAATGAATCATATGCCGCGGGTGGGGTTGGGTGTTTTGTTAGTTGTGATTACGATTGTACGTTCGAAAAACTTGATTATATAATTAGTGCTGATATTCTAAAAATTACAATTAATATTAACAAAGTGAATTTTGTTTTTATTTGTGTCAATAGGTTACTTAAATATAACTTTAACACTTTTTATATAGAATTTTCAGAGGTTTTAGAAAGAATTAATTCAAAAAATCTTATTATTTTGGGTGATTTTAATTTTGATATTTTGATCAATAATGATGAATCAAACAATTATAAAGGTTTTTTAGCTTCTCAGGGGCTACATTCGGCTATTCAGGAGCCTACTAGACTTATGTCTGGTAAATGTCTAGACCATATTTTTTTTAGAGTTTCTAATTATGCTCAGGATTGTTTTGA
Organism: Dolichopus griseipennis; assembly: GCA_963082915.1. Lineage (NCBI taxonomy): Eukaryota > Metazoa > Arthropoda > Insecta > Diptera > Dolichopodidae > Dolichopus > Dolichopus griseipennis. The sequence continues at coordinate 275,438,709 of OY720441.1, forward strand.
AAGTGGTTGTTTTGATTTTAAAATTAGTGATCATTGTATGACTGGTTTGCTCATTAAGAGATTGAAAAAAAAAATTAAAAATAAAAATGAAAATTTGAATCATAAAATAATTATAGATTATGTTAAGTTAAATGTTAGTTTAAGGTATGAACTTTGGTTTGAATGTTTTAGTGAAATTAATCCTTCGTTAGCGTATGACAACTTTATTCGTATTCTAAAAAAGCATATTAATAATTGTAGTACTACGTTAAGACAAAAAAAATCGGTTAAGAAAATTAAACCTTGGATAAGTAATTATTTAGTCAATCAAATTAATAAAAAAAATAGGTTAAGAATAAAATGTTACAATCACCCTAACAATATGAGATTAAAAAGACAATATTCTAGATTATGTTCCAAATTAAAGAAAAAAATACCAAAATGCCGAAAGGATTTTTATAAACATAAATTCGACACATACAGAGGTAACTTAAAGGCTACCTGGGGAGTTATAAATGAAATTACTAACAGGTCTAAGGAAAGAAATGATTACATTGTGATTGAAAAGGGTGATAATTTAATCTCTGATTTTACTGAAGTTGCAAATACCTTTAATGATCACTTCTCATCTTTTACAGAAAATATTTCATATTCTTCATGCAGGTGTAGTAGTGAACTTAATCAAGATGTCAACGTGCAGGATAGTAGTTTCTTTTTTGAATCTATATCTGCTTTTGAAATTTTAAAAACAATCCGTAATTTGAATAACTCTTATTCTTGTGGTCATGATGGCATCTCAAATTTCACTTTGAAAAGTGTAGCCTTCAATATCATTGATGTTTTGGCCTACATTTTTAATTCAAGTATTTTTTCTGGTGTTTACCCAGATTCTCTTAAGTTTGCACAAGTTATACCACTTTTCAAAAAAGGAGATTGCAAGCAGGTCAAGAATTATAGGCCTATTTCTTTGCTATCGTCAGTGGGGAAAGTTTTTGAAAAATTAGTAAAAAAAAGGATTGTACGATATTTTAATAAAATAAATTTTTTCAATAATGCGCAATTTGGTTTTAGGGAAAAGAAATCGACAGAAGATGCGTTACTTGACTTCTGTTCCAAAGTTTACTCAAATTTGGATAATAAGATGCACACAGCTGGTCTATTTCTTGACATCACCAAGGCCTTTGACATGGTGAACCATGCAATACTATTAACAAAAATTAATAACACTGGAATCAGAGGCTTTATGCTTGATTGGTTCGCATCATATTTAAAAGATAGAACACAATTTGTCAAAATTAACAATAAAGCCAGCTCATCCAAAATTCTGGAAATTGGCGTACCGCAGGGTTCCGTTCTGGGGCCAATACTGTTTTTAATTTATATGAACAGCATTTTTACTTTAAAGTTCAAAGGCCAGCCAACTGCCTTCGCGGATGATCTCGGTCTTGTTTATGGCGCTGATAGCCCACTAAACTTGGTTGCTTTCATTAACCATGACTTAGATCTTTTAAGAAAATGGTTTGCCGACCATCGGCTAATCATTAGTAACAAAACTAAAGTTATGCTTTTTAACTTTAATTTTCACTATGATAGTTATTTCCAATTTATGTATCATGCGCCAGAGTGTAAAAAGTTTATATTACTGTGTGATTATTGTCACAATACACAGTCTGAAAAAAAACAGTATTTTAGTGACACTTTGTGCGATAAGGACTGCTTTATGATTGAAATTGTAGAACAATTTAGGTACTTAGGGTTAAGAATAGATTGCAAACTGAGCTGGTCGTTTCATATTGATTCTCTAAAAAATTATATGAGGGGAACCCTAAGGATCTTTTATTATCTGAGCAACGTATGTCCTTCAAATACTTTGAGAATTATCTATTTCGGACTTGTTCAATCTAAGTTACAATATGGATTAGCTTGCTGGGGTGGGGCTTATTACAATAAAGTTCTACCTCTACTTCGCCTTCAAAAATTTATTATTCGTAAAATTTGTAAAAGAAATAGATTGGACAGCAGTTTTCCATTATTTGTTTCTTTAAATATTCTTCCTCTACGCCATCTTTACTGTTTTAAGGTACTAAAAATATTTTTCATTCGATCTGGGTATTTAAACTATAGGGATTCCAGCACGTATAATTTACGCGTTAATCATAGTTTTCTTGTTAATGTACCAAATTTTCGTACTACATGTTATCGTAATTTTTATACCCGTGCATACATATATGAACATCGGGTATATTAAAATTACTCCTCCGTTTGTAACGCATCGAAATATAAGAGCTAGATATAGTGTCAAGGGTACGTATCGAATCAGCATCGAAAAGTGAATCGATCTAGCTATGTGTGTCCGTCCGTCCGTCCGTCCGTCCGTCAGCACGATAACTCAAAAACTATAAGAGCTAAAGTTTTGAAACTTTCACAAAGTGATTTTTAGACAATTTCTAGGTTCCCTATTGTTTTTGGTTAAAATCGGACCAAGGCTTCGGGGAGCTGCCATACAACTTTTTTGCACCAATATGAATTTCTTCAAAACTAATTATACTACGGGGATGAAAATTACACACGGTTAGTTTTATAATGACTCCGGCACTTATATGAAGTTTCAAAATGTTAGGGCCTCATTTTCGGGAGGCTGCCATACAACTTCTTTGCACCAATATGAATTTCTTCAAAACTAATTATACTACGCGGATGAAAATTACACACGGTTAGTTATATAATGAATCGAGCACTTATATGAAGTTTAAAAATGTTAGGGCCCCATTTTCGGAGGGCTGCTATACAACTTCTTTGCACCAATATGAATTTCTTCAAAACTAATTATACTACGAGGCTGAAAATTACACACGGTAAGTTATATAATGAATCCAGCACTTATATGAAGTTTCAAAATGTTAAGGCCCCATTTTCGGGGGGCTGCCATACAACTTCTTTGCACCAATATGAATTTCTTCAAAACTAATTATACTACGCGGATGAAAATTACACACGGTTAGTTATATAATAAATCGAGCACTTATATGAAGTTTAAAAATGTTAGGGCCCCATTTTCGGGGGGCTGCCATACAACTTATTTGCACAAATATGAATATCTTCAAAACTAATTATGCTACGACGATAAAAACTACACACGGTTATTTATATAATGAATCGGGCACTTATATGAAGTTTCAAAATGTTACGGCCCCATTTTGGGGGGCTGCCATACAAAGTTTTCGATTCAATAACTGTGATTCTAATGAAGCTACAAGGTTAAAATTAAAATAGGGCAGGTAAAGTAATAGGGCAAGTTAGTTGGCAAAGTTGGACATCACTCGGACCAGCGGAATTTTAGGGTGGGCCATTTTTTTTTTGTGATTTTTTTTTTTTGTTAATTTTTTTTTTTTTTTTTTTTTTTTTTAAGCTAAAGGTATGGGACAATGAATGAAAATTTTGCTTTTCGTTTTGTGATTTTTTTTTTGTTAATTTTTTACGTCAAAATTATGGAGTAATGAGTTAAATGTATAAGGGAAGTAAATTACGGTTTATTTTATACACCATAGTGGGTATGCACGGGTATCTAAAAGTTGACAAGGGCAACTATAATCTTCCTCGTTTTAATGTAAGTTCTTGTACATTGTTCAATAAATTACCTGTATTTCTCAGGTCATTAAGAATATATACCACTTTTTTAAAACAACTAAAGATTTGTCTTATGGGTTTAAACTTCGAAAATTTAAATAATTTATTTAACATAATATCTTAGCTACTATTTACATTACTGGTGACGATGGAATGCATTTTTAATTATTATTTTTTTTTTTTTTTTATTAACTTTAATTTAATAATACCTATTTGCTTATAGCCTTTTATTGATTTTGCTTCTGCTTTTGTCTTTTTTTGTTTTTTTTTTTTTGATTTTTTCTAATCTCTTTTTATATATAATCTTTATTAGTTTTTGAATTAAATTTAGTTTTTGAATTGAAATTTTTTTTTTTGTATAGAAGTTTTACTTTTTAACTATATCAATTTTGTTTATAAATTATTTGCTTTGTTTATTATATTTCAAATTTGCTTTTCTATATTTTATGCTCCACCCTCTAGTTTATCAATTTGTTAAGTTATTAGTTTTGTTAAGTACAATGCTATAATGTGGTTTTAATACTATTTTCTTGAAAAATAAAAAACCACTATTCTCTCAATTTCAGTTTATTTCATATATATATATTTTTTTTTTTTTTTTAAATAAATCATTAAGTTTTTTAAAGCATTTGTTTAAAATTACAGTTCATAATAACAGATTTTCTTAGATTAAGTATTTTTTTTTTTTTAAGTCAGAAATTATATAATATGTTTAGGTACATTCCCATACTTTGAACTGTAGTATTTAAAAATAATGTAAGTTTATTGTTATTTTTTTTATGAAATATTAAATTGAATTAATTGAGAATGAAAAATAAATAAAAAAAAATAAAAAAATACCTGCTTCAGCACAAATAGCTGGTCCGTTGTAGACCGTCCTGGCCTGAAACCGGACTGGTATTCGCCTATGATGTTTTCGGCAATTATTTCTAAGCGGGCTTTCAAGATGTTAGTGAAAACTTTGTAGAAAGTGCTAAGTAGCGATATCCCGCTGTAATTTTTACAGTTGAGCTTGTCTCCTTTTTTGTAGATTGGGCATATAATACTAAGTTGCCAGTCAGCGGGTATTTTTTCTTCTTGCCACACCTTTAGTATTATTTTATGAAGGATTTTTTGTACTGTTTCTCCTCCATCACGCAGAAGTTCAGCCGGAATGTTATCTGCACCAGGAGCCTTGTTATTTTTCAATAGCTCTATGGCATTGACCACCTCTGTTAATGTAGGTTGTCCCGTGATTTCATTTTGGGTTTGCCTTTCCACTGTGATCTGTTCTTGTTTATTTACTACATCGTTTGGTGCATTTAGTAAGTTTTCAAAATATTCTTTCCATCTGTTCTTAATGTCATCCTCAGATGATAAAAGATTATCTTCTGCATCTCTACATATGTTTGACTGGGCTTTGTAACCATCTCTGATGATGCGGATGTCTCTATATGCTTCTCTGATACTATCGCGATTTTGCAAATTATCTTGGACCTTTCTTAGCGCATCGTTCTGCCATTTCCTTTTTTTCTTTCTGCATATTTTGTCGGCCTCTCTTCTAAGTTGCTCGAAATATAGTTGCTTAGCACGTGTTGGTCTACTTAATTTTTCTTTGTGTGCTTCATTTCTTGCGGCTACCGCATCTCTGCATTCTCCGTCATACCATTCGTTTCGAACTTTTATTGGCTGGAAACCAATAGTTTCTTCAGAAGCTCGATGCAGTGCCGTTTTTAAACCATCCCACATTTCATTTAGCTCCATGTGTTGCAACTCCTCTAGATTTAAGTTTGTCTCGATCGACGCTTTGTACTCGATTGTACAGATGTTATATTGAGTTTGCTTAGGTCCAGCTTCGATGCATTGTGTTTTGAATTTAAAAGTGTTTTAGTATAAAAGTAAATTGCCGGAAGACTATCTGAAAGAAGAACTGTCACCATATCAGCAATTTACTTTTATACTAAAACACTTTTAAATGCAAAAGATCTACCATCAATTTTTGGTTAATGAAAATTTTCAACATTTTAAGCTTAAAAGTTTTCAAACATTAAAAAAATAGTTTCTCATACCAGCAATTTACTTTTATATTAACACAGTAACAAATTGTCTAGATCTACCTTCTTAGTAAAGATATCTATTAAAGGATATCATTACCGATTACCCTATATTAAGATATCCTAATTTTAATAAAAAATTTAAATTAGTCCCTGATGCAAGCAACTTTGCACTAGGTACAGTTTTGACTCAAGACAGTCACCCATCTGCTACGCTTCTAGAACTCTGATGGATCATGAAAAAAATTATTAAACGATTGAAAAAGAGTTGTTAGCAATCGTTTTATGGACAAAATATTTCCGTCCATATTTATATGGCAAAGAATTCGACTTACTTACTGACCATTAACCACTCAAATGGTTACAAACAAAAAATACAGGAAAGGACATCAATCCTAGGCTTCAAAGGTGACTAATTCAACTAGGTGAATACGATGCTAGAATAGAATATATAAATGGGAAAGAAAATAAGATAGCTGACTTCTTAGCCGTATTAACACAGATGATTGTGAGATTAATTTATTTGAAAATGAACAAAGTTTACCTAGTACTGAAAATTTTAGTAATGAAATCAGAGAGCACACATTGCACAACGAGAGCAATCCATCTTTAGAAGTACAAACAATTCACTCTCAAGAGGAGAATCTTGTTGAACATTTTCCAATTTTGGAAACAGGAGTTAATCGCTTCAAAACTCAAATTTTTCTACATAGTAGCATATAAAGAAAGGAAACTTAAAATTGTGTTGGGTAACAGAAGATTATTCATAGAAAGAAACGATATCCCCAATAATGTCGATGATATAGTCCAAAGATATATTACAAACGGAAAACAGGTATATGTTCAGAATTAAAAGACCATATTTACAATATTCTTCAACAGAAAATTATTCAGATTTTTCTTAAAACCCAAAAGGTAAAATTTATAAAATGTGTTTTTTTCGCTAAAAATATAGAATGCGAAGATGAGGCTTTAAACCAAATATCCATATCGCATAAAAGAGAATTGGGGCATCCTGGAATCATTGCAAACTATCGGTTCATTAAACATAAAATTTATTACCCAAATTTAAGGCACGCAAACTAATTAATCGTTGATTTCATTGTACATTGCGATCATTGAACTGCTGCTAAATATGATAGAAAACCTATTAGGAAAAACTTTGAATTTACTGAAACCGCTTCCGAAATTAAAGAAATAGTACATGTTGATATTTATGTAAACAGTAAACATTCATTTATAATTTTTATTGATAAGTTTTCAAAGCATGCCGTAAGTTTTTTTTAGGAGATAGGAATAATCAAACAATTATAAGTAAATTGCATTTGTTCATTTCCATAAAAGGGAAAATGAAAAAACTTGTTTGTGATAACGAGTTCAATAGTATTAATATCAAACAATTAGCTAAAAATGAAGGAATAGTAATTCATTTTGTTAAACCTAATAGTCATACAGGAAACAGTGATGCAGAAAGACTTTATAATACCATAACTGAAAAAATTAGAGTTTTAAATTTAGATAATAAAATCCATATAAAAGATCAAATTACCAACGCCATAGAATACTATAATCATACCTACCATTCTGCAATTAAAGCAACTCCACTCGATAATCGAAGTACAAAATTCTAAAATTAACAATGATATTATTACAAATAGGATTAATAAAATTAAATCAAAAATCATACCAAAACATAATAGACAACGGGAAACTTATAAAGAAACTCGAAACTAGGATTTATAAAAAATTATACTAGTGTAAGGCATAAAGAACACCTAAATTTAGAAAATATCCTTTGCAAAATGTACATGAAAACAATATTAAAAAACCTTTAAAATTTTCAGGCGAAACTAATATGGATAGCACTGTTAATAGTCCTAGCACCTCAGGTAACGTCTTTAACATTGCAAATTATAAAAAAACTAACACCGAAATAAGTTATGTAGAAGTCAAAACAGATAAAGTAGAGTTAGTAAACAAATTCGATATAATTTTACATATAATATACCCATCTGAAATTTTACAGATAGTTAATGATTTAGAAAGTACTATAAATTCGTTAGATTTGAAAGATATTAAAGACTTCGCAGTTAACAAAATTAATACTATTAAGAATAAAATTAGAACAATTTTACCACAGATTTAAAAGAGGTTTAGTCAATTTTATTGGTAGTGCAAACAAATGGTTATTCGGGAAATATGGACGATGAAGCTCGGCAAGATATAAAAAATCATTTCAAAATTTCTGACGAAAATAATCATAACATTATTAGATCAATTAATCAGCAAATTGTAATAAATGAGAATTTCAATAATACACTTCAGTTAATAAAAAATTCAATAAATTCAGACAGGACGAATCTATTAAATAAGCTAAATAATATTGAACGAATGGAAAGAGAAAGTTTAGAAATAGGTTTTTTTTTACAATTTATGCTTAAATTAGACGTAATGAATGAACAGGAACAATTCAAGAAAATATTGCCTCTATATTAACTAATACTAAGATGGAAAAATATGACATAGATTTTAAAAAACTTTCCAATATTAGACTAGGTGTAGCCAAATATTCAGAAAATGCAATAATTTTTGCAATCAAAATTCCAACTGAATCTTTAAAATTTAGCAAAAAACTTTTGATTTCTATTCCGAATTCTAATTACAAGGAAATAGATCAAGAAATGGAAAACATTGTGAAAATAGCAAATCAAACTTATACTTTCGAAGAAGGAAAATCTTTAAGAGAACTTAAACTAAGTAAAAATTGTATTGTAAAAACCAGTTGCAAAATTATTATTATATATTAATAATATATTAATTTTAAAAACTATAAGAAACAAAAAACTTAATAGTACTTGTGACGAAAGAAATTTTATACTCAAAGCAAACTATTTTATTACATTTGATAATTGTACTGTAGAAATAGATTATAAGAAATATACTAGTAAAACATATGAGTTTGTCGATCGATTTGTAATACCAGAAGGGAAACATATTGTTTTCATAAACAATAATTTTACTTTTGAAGAAATTTATATAAAATAAATATAACCTAAAAGAAATAGAAGAACTAAAATATCATAAAAAAATCTACTATTCATTTCATTTCATTTATAGTCTTAATATTAGTAATAATTTTGTTCTCAATAAAAATCTTAAAACAAAAAACGAGCGAGTTACGTCACTTGTTCCTCAATGTAACAATCAAAATGGAATTACATTGACACCAATAGGTGACCTAATTCCATTTGAGCTGATAAAGCAAAAATATAATATTTAATTCATATCCATACATAAGTATAAAAAACTATTCAAGAAAAAAATTGTATAAATATGTATGTATTAACAAAAAAAAATATATATAGGTAAGTATATATTAACAAACAAAAAATATATAAATATGTATTAGATAACACGTATCTTTATAATATCATTAATGTAGAGATAAGCATTTGATTGTAAAAATATAAAAGAAAAATTTTAAATAAAAAAAAATAAAAAAAAAGAAGCAAACAAAAAAAAATTTATTTTGCAATTGAAACTTAAAACCTAAGAAAAAAATTATGCTATAAAAAAAAAAAAAATTAACAAATAAAAGTTATACAAAAAAAAAATAATAATATTTACAAAGCAATAACAAATTATTCTACTTAAAATATATTGTTGCATATTTCTTTTCTATAATATTTAGAAATTTAATTTTTTTGTCTCTATACTTAGATATAATAAATACGAGTAAGTAATAATATATGTATTGATAAAAATTTAAAAATGTATAAAATTAAAGAATTAAAATGAAATGTAGAATTAAGCAAATTTTTTGTATCATAACTTGAACTCAGGAAAGTTCAAAGTTAGGGAAGGAGGAGTTACGTTTGATTTAACTGTCATTAACCAACAATAAATAAACTTAACTAATTAAATTTAATTATTATATTGTTAAATTGCATTTTGTAAAAGTTGAATAAATTAATATAAACTTTGGCTAATAATCCAGGTTAAACTAAATAAATTAAAATGAAATGTATGTAAATGTATTGTTTTAATTTTTGGAAATGCTTATTCAACATTAAGTATTTTAGAAATTTTTCTAAAGAACGTGAAAAACCTAATTCACGCGTTGATTTAGGTTAGGCCTTAAGTAACAAATCATTTATATTACAAATTATTTTTTAAGAAAGATTATTTTTTTTTTTTAATTGTTTGCAAATATTTTTAATTTCATTTCTCTATTCCTCTCAAACCTAATGACAGCTACAGAATATACTTCAAAAATCGGTTTTTTTGTTTGAGAAAACTTAACAAAAAGCAACAACAACATACCTACCATGTTACAAAATATTTTTTTAGCAAAACAAAAACAAAATACAGTAGTTTTCGCTTATAACGACCATTATGGGACGGAAAATATTCGTCGTAGTAAACGAATGTCGTTTTCAAAGAATGCTGTGAATTTTAGAAAATGAGTATAAACTTGAACACTGTAGAATGTTCTAATTCTAGAATGGATACTTCGAACTCATTTGCTAGAATTTTATTTGATGTGTCAGCCCACATATAATTAAATGTTGTATATGGTCGGCATATCCGAATAATTTTTATCGATTTCGTTTAAAAACATGTCGGTATAATCAAATTAATGCTATATCCCAAGTTGTAATAAAGCCTCGGCCTCAAGCCTATGTATAGTGCTTTTTCTTCTAATGATATTTTTTTTTGTATTTTTGGTGCAATTATTATGATTTTTTTTTTATATTCAAAACTAAATAAAAAAACACTAAATTAATCACCAATCAACAAAATTAAATATAATAAGTTTAAATAAAAGAAATATGAATGTAATAATTGCAGCTTACATTTTGAGGTAAAGTTTTAATTCTTTGGCTAAAAGTGTAAAGTTTATTCTAATTAAAATTGATAGGTACATCAAATGAAGCATATTTTTATTTAACATTGATCTAATAAATACATAACACAACAAATGCTAAAAACTAAAACCATTACTGTCAACATCTCTCGCTGTAAATACAATATTGTTAAAACCGAGTTCGTTATAAATGAAAACTACTGTATAAACAAAATACATTGCTTTAATTTCGAACAGAACTCATTTTTTTCCACCAGAATTTTAATTCTAATTCACTTGTTATCATATAGAAAAAAAAGAATTCTTTTCTTATTGTGCATTTTAACTTTTTATTTTAATATTCTTTTGTATAAAATTAAAAAAAAAAAATAACATGAAATGCTTTAAGTGTAATAATAAAATTGAAAGAATCCAAAAAAACTTACAATGTGTTAAACACAATGTTTATCACACAAAGTGCATCACCTTCAATTTTCGAAAATTTTCACCTTCCGCATATAAATGTGATACTTGTACTAAAAAACTCAGCGCGCTAAATAGTCAAAATAATATGTCATTGGCAGAGTTAGTGCCAAAATTTATGGAAAAAAACCTTTCGACGAGCTTTTTGAACTTATCATTCATTACCTTAAAATGATACACCTGTGGACTCTTCGCCTGTTTTGGTAATTGCTCCTGTGGTACCATCAATCAGACCAACTGCAGCTAAACCTGTCACTATGGATTTATTGTATGAAATGATGGTTGATATTAAATTCCTTCACACCGAGTATACTGAGAAACTTCTTTTCCTGAAAAAAGAAAACACAGAACTTTTGAAAAAAGTTAAGTCGCTGGAAGAAAAAATCGATATTCTTGAGCAAATTGATTTCAACACTTCGGTTGATTCGGTCAATATTCCCAAATACGGACATGTACAACAAGTTGAATTACGTCTAGAGATTAAAAATAAAGGCCTAGAGCTAAATATCTTTGAACAAGACGTCGAATATTGCCAAAAGTGGAAAGTTCACGTAAATACAAGAATTAAATGCACATAATGAGAGTCAAATTACATTAAAGCAGCACAGAACAAAGTAATGATAGCAAAACAAAATTTAAGAAAAATCTTTGACATATTATGTTGATTAATACCGTTGGGCCTTTAAATTTTGTATATTAATAAAAACCCGAGGAAGAGTGTATCAGTCAGTCTCCTGTTCGACTTTGTCAACTCTGGGATATCTGTATGCTCGTAATATTAACATTATATCATCCGGTTAATTACTTTTGGCAAAATTTCAGGCACGCAACTTCATTAGGTATAGAGTAATGTTCAAATAAAAGAAGTTATATGTCAGCTGCCTGAACCCACTTCAGCGGGAAATTTGATTTTGCATAATGGTGAATTTTAGCACCGTATGGCAACCCTATACATTTGCCTTTTAAAAAGCTAATAATACTAGCTGTCTTTTAACGTTCGCAGATTAAAAAAAATATTCTTAACAAAACTGGTGTTATAACAATTTAAATATAGGGCGTTTACCAACTTTGGGGGGCTTTAGCTGCCTAACGGATGGGGCTACAGAAAAAAATTTTGCTATGAAATTTTTTTTTGCAATAACTATCCGTGGTTAAATTTTTTTCTCTCCATTTCAAACGATGTTAAAGTTTTTGTAAGGATACAGACGAACGGACGGACATACGGACAGAGTAAACCTATGTAGATACATTTTTAAAAAATCTTTTGAAAATGTGCTAAAAATTATCGTTTAAATTCATGTACATTAGCTTAAATAATGCCGATTAGCTTATAATAATGACGATATAATAAAAGTAAATTGTTCTTAAGGTGGTAACAATTGTACAATTTATTGTGTTTATAGACTACAAAACACTAACAGCGATGATTTAGATTGTGAAAATTATTTTGATGATATTCTTAAACTTGAAAAGGCTAAAAATCTTATAATAATAGGGGACATTTAAACATTGATATATCGAAGAATAAGCGTTTAAGTAATTCCTATTTACTTATGATGTCTTCGCACGACTTACTTTCACTAATACAAAACCCAAAGCAAATTTCAAATCGCAATAGCTCGTACATTGATAATAGTTTTTTAAGCTAAAATTGTGGGTTATTGAGTTAAATTATTTTTAACTATTTTACTTTTTTCTCATCATATTGGGTATGCACGGGTATCTAAAAGTTTACAAGGGCAACTATAATCTCCTCGTTAATTTTTAAATACATTTTTATGAAAATAAATGATAAAATAGTTTGAAAATGTACTTTTTAAAAACCACCGATTTTTTTCATCACTTGTTTATATATACGTTCGTTTGCCCTTGAACTTTTCAAAAGTTCCAGAACCCGAACCCATGGGCTGAGTTCGCCCATATGGAGCCCGCGCCATACTTTAAATACTAGGTAACAGTTGTGCACAATTGGAAATTTCAAATAACTATTTTTAGTTATTTCAATTATAAGCTTTTAAACCTTGGAAGGCCTAAGAGGGGTACTGAACTACCATTCTAATTGATTCCAAATTTGAGAGACACCCAAAAAATAGTAAAGAACACCCTTGTGCCAAATTTGAAGATTCTACCTTTGTTTCAAGTTGATATCTTTATTAATTTTAAAGATATGCTTTAAGGTCTTCGGAAATGTGTGACTGGTCCCAGACCCACTACTCCAATGGGTCCCAAACTTCAAGGACACTAAGAAAATAGGTAGGAACACTCTGATACAAAATTTGGAGATTCTATCTATTTTGGTTTCGGAATTATGCTCGTTAGGCCTAAATTCGATCAAAAAGGTCTAGGTTCCGAACCCAAGGTCTAATCCCGACCGTACGAAGTCCCCGCCGCAGTTTCATTACTAGTTACCTACGGCACAAATTTGATGAAGATAGCCTCATTAGTTTTTGAGTTATCGTGATTTTTATATATACCCGTTAGACCGATTAAAAAGTCCAGAATCCGAACCCATGGGTCTATTTCGCCCATTTGCAATCCCCGCCGTACTTTCAGTCCTAGTAACCTACAGTTAAAATGTCATAAAGATAGCTCCATTCTTTTTTGAGTTATCGTGCCTACAGACGGACGGACGGACGGACGGTCATAGCTATATCGACTCAGGACGTCACGCTCATCACAACTATATATACTTTTTCATATCAGCTCGCTTCCTTTAGGTGTTTAAAACACCATACAAAAGTTAATATACCTCTTTACCTATTCCATAGGTGTAGGGTATAAAAGGAATTTTATCGTTTATTAAAAAAATATTTTGTTTTTAATTTATAAAATTTTATACAAAATATGTTTTATGGTAAAATTCTTAGCCTTTTAAGAATATAAAAGTGTTAAATAAAAACGGAAATTTGGAAAGAACCCTCGTGTATCTAAATTTAAGTTTCTATCTTCATGAATTACGAATATAGGCTTTTTGATTTTGGGATTCCTTAGGAGGCACCTGAAACACCACTACAATTAAGTCTAAATTTCGGGAACACATAGGAAATACGAAATATATTTTTTGGCTTCAAAATTATACTCGTTTGGCCTCAAATCTATCTAAAGCTTCTAAAATCCAAACTCATTGTCCGAACTTGACCACAACCAATGTGCATGGTATTTCATTACTAGTAACCTAGAGTTTAAATTTCATTAAAATAGTGGCATTATTTTTAGAGTTATGGAGTTTTTAATATTTATGTTTTTTAGCCTTGAACTTTTCAGGGATTCCAGAACCCGAAACTATGGTACGATTTCTCCCATGTGAAATCCCCTTAATAGTAAATTAAAATTAAGATCGAGCTTTCCAATTGTGTACAAGAGTTAACTAGTATTTAAAGTACAGCGCCGACTGCATATGGGCGATATCAGCTAATGAATTCGGATTCTGGACCTTTTAATCGTTCTAAAGGCTAACGAACATATATAAAAAATCACGATAACTCAACAACTAATGACGCTATCTTCATGCAATTTGTACTGTAGGGTATTGGTAATAAAACTACGGCGGCGATTGCGTACGGTGATGATTGGACAATGTGTTCGGAACGAAGAACTTTTTGATCGAATTTAGGCCAAACGATGAAGAAAGAACCTCCAAATTTGGTATCAGAGTGTCTCTTTCTATTTCCTTAGTGACCTTAAAATTTGGAATCAATTGGAGTAGTGGGTCGGAGACCAGCCACACAGTTCCGAAGACCTTAAAGCATATTTTCCAAATTAATAATGATAGTAACTTCAAACAAGTGTAGAAGCTTCAAATTTCGCACATGAGTGTTCTTTACTATTCCCCGCTCGTCCCCCTAATTTTGGATCAATCGGAGTGGTTGTACATACACCTCTTAGACCCCCAAGGGTCGAAAGCTTATCATCGAAATTAATAAAAATAGTAACTTAAAATTAAGATAGAACGTTCCAATTGTGTACAAGGGTTAACTAGTATTGAAAGTATAACGGGGACTGCCTATGGGCGAAGTCGCACCATGGTTTCGGGTTCTGGAACCTTTGAAAAGTTCAAGGACTATCAAACATATATCTGAAAAATACCATAATTAAAAAAATAATGCCGCAATTTTGATGAAATTTAAACTCTAGGTTACTAGTAATGAGACTACCATGGAAATTGGTTCTGGTTGAGTTCGAACAATGATTTCGGATTCTAGAAGCTTTTGATCAATTTTAGGTCAAATGAGTATAATTTCGAAGCCAAGGAATATATTTCCTATGTGTCCCCGAAATTTAGACTTAATTCTTGTGGTGGGTCAAGTGCCTCCTTAGAAATCCCAAGATCAAAAAGCTTATCTTCGAAATTCATAAAAATTGAAACTTAAAATTTGATACACGAGAGTTCTTTCCTATTTCCGTTTTTATTTAACACTTTTATATTTTAAAAAGGCTAAGAATTTTACCATAATACATGTTTTGTATAATATTTTATAAATTAAAAACTAAATATTTTTTTTAATAAACGATTAAATTCCTTTTTTCTAATTTTTATTGTGTCATATATTTTATTGAATTATTACGATAGGATATATATAATTAAGACATTATGTACGATACTTAAGCTATATTCAAAGGTACTTGCTGCATTTATGTAAAATTTATTTTTTTATTTATCTAAATTTGTAATTGTATTTTAGAAATATATTTATTGCATATTTTGCGTTTATAAGCTTTTCTAATAGGTACATAAACTAACAGTTTAAAATAATTACAATTTTGAAAAATTTTATTTATTACATTTATTAATGTATTTTCATTTATTTCAAGTTTTTTTTGTTTTTTAATATTTTTAAATAGATAAATTAGTAAGAATTTGTAATGTTTTTGAATAGATAAAGTAATTAGAACATGTTCTTAGTATTATAAAGTTAATTTGGTTAGCTATGTCTTACCATCAAACTAATAACAGCTTTTATGGTTTTAAAATACTTATTGATATCTCATTAAATTGGAACCAAATAGGTGTAGGGTATGTCTGATTCAGTTGCACCGACTGACTGTCTCCTTATTTGTTTTTATTTTGTTTATTATTATATTCCATAAACTAAATTTTTGTTTTTATTTTTTAAATTTGAATTACTATTCTGTTCAATATTTTTTCTTACAATTTTCTTTCTTGAATCTTTAAAATTTGTCACTATCGTATCTGGTTTCCATGCCTTAGATTTTTTGATCGCTTTCACTATTGATGATGGAACACTGATTTTATAAGTTAAATATTTAGGTTGAAATCTTAACCAACTTGGAGTAATTGATTTACAGAAAATATCTTCACAATTGAATGTTTATACCCGTGCATACATGTATGAACATCGGGTATATTAGATTTGCTCCTCCGTTTGTAACGCATCGATCTAGACGAGCTAGATATAGTGTCAAGGGTACGTATCGGCTCAGAATCGAAAAATTAGTCGATCTAGCTATGTGTGTCTGTCCGTCCGTCCGTCCGTCCGTGTGTCAGCACGATAACTCAAAAACTAAAAGGGCTAGAGTCTTGAAATTCACACAAAGTCATTTTTAGACAATTTCTAGGTTCCCTATTGTTTTTGGTTAAAATTGGACCAAGGCTTCGGGGAGCCGCCATACAACTTTTTTGCACCAATATGAATTTCTTCAAAACTAATTATACTACGGGGATGAAAATTACACACGGTTAGTTTTATAATGACTCCGGCACTTATATGAAGTTTCAAAATGTTAGGGCCCCATTTTCGGGGGGCTGCCATACAACTTCTTTGCACCAATATGAATTTCTTTAAAACTAATTATACTACGCGGATGAAAATTACCCTCGGTTAGTTATTTAATGAATCGAGCACTTATATGAAGTTTCAAAATGTTAGGGCCCCATTTTCGGGGGGCTGCCATACAACTTCTTTGCACCAATATGAATTTCTTCAAAACTAATTATACTACGCGGATGAAAATTACACACGGTTAGTTATATAATGAATCGAGCACTTATATAAAGTTTCAAAATGTTAGGGCCCCATTTTCGGGGGGCTGCCAAACAACTTCTTTGCACCAATATGAATTTCTTTAAAACTAATTATACTACGAGGCTGAAAATTACCCTCGGTTAGTTATATAATGAATCGAGCACTTATATGAAGTTTCAAAATGTTAGGGCCCCATTTTCGGGGGGCTGCCATACAACTTATTTGCACCAATATGAATTTCTTCAAAACTAATTATACTACGACGATAAAAATTACACACGGTTATTTATATAATGAATCGAGCACTTATATGAAGTTTCAAAATGTTACGGCCCCATTTTGGGGGGCTGCCATACAAAGTTTGCGATTCAATAACTGTTTTTTTTGTTTTTTTTTTTTTTTTTTTTTAAGCTAAAGTTATGGGACAATGAATGAAAATTTAGTTTTTTTTTTTGTGATTTTTTTTTTTTTGTTAATTTTTTTTTTTTTTTTTTAGCTAAAGTTATGGGACAATGAATGAAAATTTAGTTTTTTGTTTTGTGATTTTGTTTTTTTTTTGTTAATTTTTTTTTTTTTTTTTTACGTCAAAATTATGGAGTAATGAGTTAAATGTATAAGGGAAGTAAATTATGGTTTATTTTATACACCATAGTGGGTATGCACGGGTATCTAAAAGTTGACAAGGGCAACTATAATCTTCCTCGTTTTTTTATATATTCATTCAAACGCTGTTCTGTAGTGTTGGTGCTGAAATTGGAAATTCTTAAAATTTTGCCGAAGAAATGCATCTGGTGCTTGGCCATTTTTTTCAAGGGTCTTAACGATGGAACCATAATGAGTCTGATATGAGTTTAGTTTTTTGCAACCGTTTCATTTAAGTAGTCAGCTATCCTTGAAATTTTTTTGTGCAGATAGCCGCTTAACAATTTAGTGATAATATTTCACTTTTTAACTCCATTAATTGTACGTTCAAATATTTTTTTATATTACCGAAAAAAATCCTAAAATTATTGTTTAATCATTACCAATTTTTATTCATTTTCTGGAAATTCGCAGCATTGTTCTTAATAACGGTATTTAGTTTTGCTCCCGTTCTTTGGTGTTCGTTTTTAATTTCATTGATTACATCAAAGATTTTGCTATAAAATTGTTGAAAACTCTTAATTTGTATCAAACAATTCTCGCAAACAAAATATTTAGCAAGAAATTAGATATACCAATTTTTGGGTGCATTTATACATGTGCCACGCAATTTTAAACGACAAGCACCTTTGCAGTTAACGGTTTCAGTTTTTGCGTCATTGGTTAAACAAATTTTAGCATTGCATTTAATTAATTCTCAGCAAATTTTGTAATTTTTTTTGTAAATATAAAGTGTTAAGTGTAAGAATTATGAAATTTATTTTATTTTTTAAATTAAAACGAATTCAAAAATTGCAACCGTTAACAAAAATTTAAATTAATATGGAATGATATATTTTTGTTTTTAGTGTTAATAAAACTTTTTATTTAAGTAAAATAAAACACGTTATTGAATTTTGAAGACTGAATGCAGACTCTCTATAATTTTCACAAAGTGCAGCATCTCCTCTTTGGAAAATTGGACAAATAACACTAAAATTTCAAACATCAGGTATGTTTTCTTCTTCTCGAGCCAGATTCTTTTAATAGGTTAGTGCATACACTCTACCAATTTCCCAACTCCAGCTTTAAATAACTCCGCTCTATTTCGACTTCAGCTAAATTGGGCGGATCTAGTTCGGTTTCGTTGGTTGAAGTATTGAAAGGCCTGTTTTCAATTTCACGGTCGCCACTAGTTAACAATTTTTCAAAATGATGTTTCCATACTCTAATTATATCCTCGTTTGCAGTCATCAAATTACCGGAATCATTCTTCAGCGCATTTGTACCTGGCATATATCCATTCGCTAATTGTTTGGTTTTTCTGCAAAAGCTTCGTACATCACTTCTGCTGTCCGCCCATCCGTAGATAACCAGGTTGCCTTGCGAATGTTCCTGTGTGGGAAACATTTATTACTTATGACCATATTTTGAGCTGCCGCAAAATCAATGATACGGTATCCATTATTCGTTGTTTTTGCCTTCATATTTGTGGTTTTTTCTTGGTTACCTACAGTTTGCCGAAAATTCCTTCCTTCCCGTTCTTAGCGTCGTACTTAGGACACGACGAGTAAGTCTTTTCTAGGACTTCATAAATTCATCGTTTGCTACATCATCCGCATCAGCGGTGGGAGTGTGATCACATATATTATAAAATTTTACTTTCAAACGGATTTTCGCTAAGCGTTCCAATTTTTCCTAAAATAATATTATGTAGCAAAAGATCAAATGCTTTACTAAAATTAGTATAAACAACATCTGTTTAAAATCCTTTTTCCATGTTATTAAGGACAAGTGATGTGGAAGTGATTCAACTAAACTAGCCACAGTAGATTTTTGTTTTACAAAGCCATGTTGGTTATCTATTAAAAGATTTCTACAGTGATTGTATATTGAATTCGTTATAATTAATTCAAATAATTTAGGATCTGAAGATAACTTGGCTACCTGGCGATAGCTAGTAACCTCATTTTTAGAATTCTTTTAATGAATTAGCCTGCTATAAGTTATTTTCTAATACCAAATTTTTGATTAGTAATGTTGAAGGCGTAGTGAGAATGGAGTGAAAATTTATGGCAGGATGATAGGAGTACAACGCCGGAAGTGGTAACACCGATTCACAGAAAATAATATTATTCCATTCAGAAGCAAATATTAGATTCGATTGTTTATCTTTAGAATTCCTACAGTGAGAAATCTGTTATAAATTGTTCGGATGATTAATAAATTGCAAATCAATTTCACTCATTGAAGAATCAGGAATCAAAAAGAGATTCTTTGTCATGAATGATCCAAGTTAAGAACCAAATTTACAGCAAATATAATTCATTACGTTTAAAAGAGTAATAAAAACATTTAAATTCGAAGAAGGTGGAATGTATGTGTTACAAAATTAACACTTTTATTTGGAAACTTTATGTTCACACCTATTATTTTCGCGTTAGAAATAGGAATTTCATTTGCATTAAAGAGTTTTTAACGGCTGAGAAGTATTGATAGTCCCTTTAGGATTGTATTAATTAGATACATTAAGTTCAGAGTACATGTCATTTCTAAAATCAAAGTATGAGCTATCAAAACGTTCAAGATTGTTGATAGAAAAACTTAGCCAAGTTTAAAGCGAGTACTTCAAAATTTAAACTTGTTGAGTTAAGTAGGACTTGTGTTATTTTTGTTCAAAGACCTCTGACATTTTAGTAACATAATGATAAACTAATCAAAATTGAAGGATCAATCCAAGATGCAGAGGTCTTATTTAAATTATTTTTTAACATGGTATGCCTTTAACTCGTTAGAAATATTTCTGGAAGGTATACCTTTAGTTTCATGAAATTTAATATATAATTTATATAATTCTTTATATTTGGTTGGTAAACCTTCGCTATCAATTAAAACTTTTATACTTGTTCTGGTCTAATCTTCAAATACCTTATTATATTCATCACCAAACAAGTATGACAAATATAATCTGACCATGTTATAAACTTTATCACCTCTTAGCCTAGAAAAGGCGTTATAATGGTATTAATGGTATTTCTTGTTATTAATGGTAAAAGTGGCGTAATAATTAAGGGTTGTCGACTTTCGCCTCGTACAAAATTTATAAATTTAGAAGTAGAAGGCTTGTTTGGGGAAGTCAAAGAAGAAGGTGGAGGTTCAATAGCTGAAACAGAATTAACATTGCGAATTCCTGGCTCTTTAGATACTTATGAGCAATTGAAAGAGTTTGTATTATTACTACAGTTCTGAATAGTATTGTGGTTACGACATAAGTTTTTCTGATTTATATTTGAAGAAGTGTTAGTATCTAAACTAGTGTTTACCGTAGTATTTATTGAATTGATAACAACATTGCATCTGCAATTCATCCATGAGATCATTTATCAGATCTGTCAATTTGTTTTTAAAATATTTTTTTCGGTCAGAAAGAAAACTGCGTAACGGTTGATTGAAGTTGTCATAGCTTTTGACCATATCGTTAAAGCATACCGAAACTAATAGAAATAGAAAATATAGAAACCAAGCAACAATCGCATACAAAATGATGCGAAATGAACGAGTTGAATATTTGCCAGCCCCTAGGAACGTTAATGCAAACCGCATGTAATTTTCTTTTACAGATACCATTACAAGAAATGATTTATTTATTTATTTATTTATTTAACCAAAACAAGGTTTTTACAAACAAAAAAAAAAGAAAATATCTTATACTATTATTCATAATTTAAAATTTTAAACAGAATTTACAAAAAAAAAAAAAAGTGTAAGAACAATTAACAAAAATTAGAATATTTAGGTCAAATTACAATAAAAAGTTTTTTTTTTTTTTTTTTTTACTGTACAAAATATTAAAAATTTAAACAAAAAACAAAAAATGCTTACCGAACAAAAACAAAAAAGCAAAAGCACTGTATGAACGTAATTACTTATGATATAATATCATATAATATGTTAATATGTACTTGAACTTGAAATTATTATTAAGTTTACAAAATAGGTTCATTTAAAAATTTTTGCTTAAGTTTATATTTAAAAGTGTTTTTAGATATATCTGTTGAGAAAAGATTACTATGTTTATTAAATGTAGTGCAACATCTGTTTATAGGTTCATTATTTGCGTATTGAGTTCTGTGAGTATTTTCAATCAAAAATTTAGTGTTTCTTGTTTGTCTAACTTCGTTATTTATTCTGACTTTATACGTTAGAAACTGAATATCAATATTTTTATTTAAGATGTCGAAAGTGAAGCAGGATGAAAGAATTTCCCTGCGTGATGCAAGACTTAACATTTTCAAGGTATTTAGTCTTGTAATGTAGCTTGGAAGAGTGGAGTACTCTGAAGGGTCATATTGGTTTCTTAGAGCAAATAAAAGAAACTGTTTTTGAACAGATTCAATTCTTTTAGAGTGTGTTTGAAATGCCGGATCCCAAACAATGTGACCATATTCTAAAGTAGATCGAACCAAAGAACAATAAAGTGCTTTTGTTACTGCTACGTCATTAAACTCTTTGGCCCTTCTTTTAATGAAACCTAACATTTTATTTGCCTTTGCAATCATGTGTTCGTAATGAAGATTAAAATTTAATTTATCATCCAAAAGAATCCCAAGATCGGTCATGCTATTCACCCTTTCGAGAGCTAAATTGTCTATTGAATAATTGAAAAGTATTGTATTTCTTTTACGTGTAAAGCTTATGACCTTGCATTTCTTAATATTTAGTTCTAATCTATTGGATATGCACCATTCATGTAAAGAATGCATGTTTTCTTGAAGTAATTGAACATCAGAGTTATTCTTAATAACATGAAAAATTTTAAGATCGTCAGCAAATGCAATATGAGATACACCTAATAATTTTTCAGAAAGATTTGAAATAAATACATTGAATAGAAGTGGACCTAAATGGCTACCTTGAGGCACACCAGAAGTAACATAAATTGGGTTTGACAAATGGCCTTGGAATTTTATGTTCTGAGTTCTTCCAGTAAGATAAGAGCCAAGCCATGCCAAGAAAGAACCAGATATGCCCAAAGTTTCAAGTTTCTTCAGCAAAATATTATGATCAACACGATCGAAAGCTTTGCTAAAGTCCGTATAAATTGCGTCAACTTGGTAACCCTTCTCCATTTCATTTAAGATTTCAGAAGTGTAAACTACAAGATTTGTAGTAGTAGAGCGACCTTTTCTGAAACCATGCTGTTGTTCATTTAGTTTCATATTAATAATAGGTGTGATTTTGCCCACCACAATTTTCTCAAACAATTTTGGGATAGTCGAAAGGATGGCTATTCCTCGATAGTTTTCAACAGAAGCTTTGTCTCCTTTTTTATGAATAGGGGTCAAAAAAGATGATTTCCAAGCAGATGGGAAGATGCCTGACGAAAGTGATATATTAAATATAATGTGAAGTGGATATGTCAAATAACTAATGCAATTGTATAAAAAAGAAGGAGTAATTAAATCCGGGCCCACACCTTTTTTAAGATCGAGGTTATTAATTGCTTCATAAATTTCATTTTCCGAAATATACAAATCTTTTATAATTGAATTAGTATTACTGACCGAGTTTGAAATTGTGATATTGTTGGATACGTCAAGCGGACGAAAAACTTTTTGAAAGCAATCTGCGAAGAAATTACAGATTACATTAGGATTTGAAGAGAAAACATTGTCTTTAGACATAGAGTTTGGATACCCACAAGTCTTTCGTTTTGTATTGACAAAGTCAAAAAATTTTTTTGGATCCGTAATTAATTTACTACCGATCTCGGATACATAATTGTCATATGCCAAATTTGATTTGTTTTTAAATTCTAAAGCGAGATCCTTATACATATTTAATAAATTAGTATCTGGCTCCTTTGTAAATTTAATTTTTTTATAAAGTTTGTTGCGCTGATTGCGCAAAGTCCTAAGTTCTCGGTTAAGCCACGGTTCTGTGGTCTTATCCTTTTTACGTATTTTAGGTACGTAGGAGTTGACTATATGAAATAATTTCATATAGAAAATAGATACTGTTGAGTCAATGTTCTGTTGTCTTAACAGTTCGTCCCAATTAACAACCGATAAAGCATTATTAATGCTTTGATAATCGGCATTAAGAAAATCAAATACAATATTATTATTGTAAGATTTAGCAAAAAGTGGCGTGATGGAAGAAAATTCAAAGATGACTGCGTTATGATGAAGTGAGTTGGAGAATAAATTAGCTGTATCATCAGCGAGTTTAACTTCCACTTTATCATATGCATTAGAAAATGCAAGATCTAACCACTTATTATTTTTGTTAGGAAATCTGATAATTTGCTGTAAGTCGTTACCATAAAACTCACTGATAATATCAAAATCAGTTTCGTCATTAAAATTAATTGGTAGTAGCAAGTTATCAGAATCGTCTACTATAAACGATAGTGAAGGACGATTGAAATCCCCAAATATGAATATTGAATCATCCTCATTCAATTTTGATATAATATCATGATATATATCAAAGAAATCAGAATATGAGGAATTGTCAGTATTGGGCGGAAAGTAAACGATTCCAAGGTATAAAAAATTTTTACCTAAGTTCACTTTTATAAATTTATGATCAAATAAAATAGATGTCCTAGTATTCAATGGAGTACTAGACAACTCGTTATTAACTGCAAGAAGAACACCGCCTCCACGGGAACAGTTTGTAGAATTGTAATCCCTGTCTTTTCTGTAAATTGACCAATTACTGTCCAGTATTTCTTGATTTTTGAAGGAATCATTTAGCCAGGTTTCGGTAAAAGCTAACACGTTGAATTCACAGGACTTAGCATCAACATATAGTTTTTTTAGCTTACCTCTCATACCACTACAATTATGATAGAAGATTTTAAGTTTATTATTATCTTTATTTTTATGTACCTTAAAGCTAGATGATGTATGAACTGAAACTAGGTTAGTATTAATGCTATTTTTTCCCACTAAGGGGACGAAAAAAGTCACTGCTACTTTTTCTAATTCTTTGTAAATAATCGATTCTTTTGCTTTTAAGGTGACTGCAATAGGCTTGTAGATCTTTTTCGACCGATTTAGAAGAGGCCCCAAAACCTTCGTGATATTTAACAAATAATTTCATTAATTCCTTTGGGTTAGACGGTAAACCTTCTTGATCAATAAAAATTTTAATATTGAGTTTGGTTTTACCGTCAACACAAAGGTCATCATCTTCCTTATGCAAATAGGCTAAATAGAGTCTTACATTTTCGTAAATTTTTTGATCTCTAAAACGCGACAGAACATAAGTATGATCATCTTTCGCTAACGCGTTTTTCGTTAATCTAACTATAGGAGGCATTAAAGGATTAACGAAACTTGCATTGGAAGGAGTAGAAATAGATGCTATTGGCGTATTAATACATGAAGTTGTAATGCAGTTAAAATTTGAAATTTGTGTACATGGAGTACCGACTATAATTGTTTCTCCCTGCTTAAAGTTAGGATATTTGTGTTTAGACGTTATTGGAGTTGTTGTGCTAATTAAATTTGAATTTGAATTTGTGGTAATTAAATTTGAATTTGAATTTGAGTTTGTAGAAGTGGTTGAATTGCACATTGTGTTAGTCATTATACTTGAATTTGTACTACTAACCGAAATTTCAAGTAAATTTAAATCTGGCTTATTTAACGAATAAGTAACTAAGTTAGACGGAGGCAAATAGTTATGAAATTTAACTGGTGTTTGAGTTAATAAAATGGGTTGTGTATTGTATGAATTTAAACTATTGTTATTATTATTATTATTGTTATTATTATTATTGTTATTATTATTATTGTTATTACTATTATTTTTATTATTATTATTGTTATTGTTATTGTTATTGTTATTGTTATTATTATTATTATTATTATTATTATTATTATTATTATTATTATTATTATTATTATCATTATTATTATTATTATTATTATTATTATTATTATTATTATTATTATTATTATTATTATTATTATTATTATTATTATTATTATTATTATTATTATTATTATTATTATTATTATTATTATTATTATTATTATTATTATTATTATTATTATTATTATTATTATTATTATTATTATTATTATTATTATTATTATTTTTATTATTATTATTTTTGTGTAAAATAGGCTGTGTTTTGTGTTTGCTTATAATATTTTTTTTATTATTTGTGGACTTAGTGTTATTGCATGTATTTCTGTTCTTGTTTTTTTCTGTGATTGTTTTGCTATTAACATTATTGATATTAAGTTTAATTTTATTTTTATTTTTTACTGAATCTAATTTACTTTTTACTGAATCTAATTTACTATTGTTTGACTGTTTACCTATATGTTTAAAGATGGATATTTTTGTCCCTTTGTTCCACAATTTAATATTATTTATTTCCTGGACTTTTGTTTCCGGTACGCTAACTTTGAAAGTATGATACTGCGGTTTATATATCTTTCTGTTCTGAAATCTGTAATAGTGTAGAGTACGGTACTGCATTTATTTTGATTCATTTTAATTAGAATTTTATTTTGTAAAGACAAAAAACTATAACATATAGGTCAGGTTTTTTAAAGAAAACAAAAAAAATTCAGTTACGAATATTTAATCAAAAGTGACCTTAATTTAAATTTGATCTTCAACAAATAAAATTAATTTTAAATAAAAAACAAAAACACTTGTTAATGGTTTTGGCTAGATAATTAAAATTATTTACCACATCGACAACATTATTACTATAGTTGAAGTTAACCGGAGTAATAAATTTGTTATCAAAAAGTTGCAGTTTTATTCTTTTAATATTTAGCGATTGATTATTTTTGAGAAGCCACTCCTCAACACCAGAAAGATCGGATGTAATAGAGCTCCTTAATTCACCTTCACTAACAACAGATTATTTTATAACCGCATCATCAGCAAAAATTTGAATGTTGTGAAATGAATTATACATCCGTTAAAACTCGTTTAGGTTGCTGTATGTTCTTGTGAAAGACGATGCATTTTGTTCAAAGAAACAAACGTAGCAAATGCGAACGACATCTTGCGGAAATGGTTGACGACATCCCTCTACAGGCCGATAGATGAAAATTATTGCAGATAGCTACAACCTCCTAATCACCCTTCCAGTGAAAAATAACGAATCAACAAACAGAAGCAAAGCTACGGATAGAAATTGATGAAAACACGGTAACAACCATTAGAAAAGTATAAGAGTAAGAAGAAATAAAATATGATTTGTACAAACCACTTAGTCAAACATTGGCAAGAGTTCCTAGGACTGATATAGTGATAATAATAACAAACATATCCATCTAAACACGTAACATACTATTTCTTTTCGTTCATTTTTCATTTTTTGAACTAATAGGAAAAAAAAATCAAAATGTTGAAAAATTATTTCTAACATTTATGCATTTCTAATGTAAGATATTAATGCATTAACTTTACCAAAAAAACAAACATTATTAAAATGTTAATTTAAATGTTAAGCTTTAACGAATTTGTTTTCCTTAATTTTTTAGTGTTTGAAAAGATAGGAAAAACAAAATCAAACTTTTTAATTGTGATTTCTAACACTAACGATTTTCTAATGTAATATTTACGAAAACATGCATAAACTTAACTAAAAAGGAGGAAGAGTAGACTGTGTCAACTCTGGGAAACCCGTTTGACCGTTATATAAATATTATATCTTTATTATTATAAACATTAATTACTTTTGGCAAAATTTCAAAGATACTAGCTTTATTAGGTGAAGTGTAATGCTCATATAAAAGAAGGGGTTTTATGGCAGCTACTTAACCCTCTGCAGTAAACCAACCAAACTTTGCAGTAACTTTGGCCATTACATTAAACTATTTTTGGCAAAATTTCAGACAATCATCTTTAATAGGAATAGAGTAATGCTCATAAACTCAAAGTTGTTCAAAAGAAATATTAATTTCTGATATTATATTTGGTGATTTTTAATGTTAATTAAAGCCATTAATGCTTTGATTAGCTTTTTATCACAAAATTTGAGTTCAAATTTTTCAAAATTTAAATTAATTTAATTTCTTAGCATATGTACTTATTAGAAAAGCTTATATAAATGCAAAATATGCAATAAATGTATTTATAAAATACAATAACAAATTTAGAACTTGTCATATAATTCATTTAAATATAAAAATAAATTTTACATACATGCAGCAAGTACGTTTGAACATAACTTAAGTATTGTACAGAATTTCTTAATTTTATATTACCTATGATAATAATTCAATAAAATATATCATATAATAAAAATTAAAAAAAAAAATTAATCGTTTATTAAAAAAAATATTTTGTTTTTAATTAATAAAATATAATACATAATATGTTTAATTGTAAAATTGTTAGCCTTTTAAAAATATAAATGTGTTAAATGAGAACGGAAATAGTAAAGAAGCCTCGTGTATCAAATTTAAAGTTTCTATCTTCATGCATTAGGAAGATAAGCTTTTTAGCACATTTTCAAAAAATTTTGTAAAAATGTGCCTATATAGCTTCACTCTGTCCGTCCGTCCATATGTTTACAAAAACTTTTACACCGTTTGAAATAGAGAAAAGAAATTTTAACCATGGATAGTTTTTGCAAAAAAAAATAATTTCGTAGAAGAATTTTTTTCTGTAGCCCCACCTGTTACGGGGCTACAGCCCCCCAAAGTTTGGAAAAAGCCCTATATTCAAATTGTTATAACAAGAGTTCTGTTACATATATTTTCAATCTGAAAACGGAAAATGATAGCTGGTTTCATAAACTTTATAAATTTTTACAAGGCAAATGTTTAGGATTGCCATACGGTAATAAAATTTAACATTACGCAAAACTCAATTTTCGCAAAATTTTTGGCCACACATATCTTCTGAACGGTTCAAGCTAGGGTCTTGAAATTTTGGGAGAAGTCAGATACTCAAAAATTAGTAGGAGTCGGTTAACAAAATTTTTTTGTCAAGCCCCCTATTTAGGAGCTATAAGGGCTCGAAAATTGAAATCTTGCTATTTTTAAACACCTGTAACTTGAATACCTGTCCAAATTTTTTTTTAGTGATAGACAAAATTCAAAGCTCTATAATTATATTTCAACATGTGTCAAAGGTTTTTCTTAATTTTGAAGGGTAACGAAGTTACAGCCCCTGCAAATTAAAAAAAAGCCCTATATTTAAATAAACATAACAAGAGTTCTGTTAGGTTTATTTTCAATCGAAAACAGTATTAGAGAGCTGCTTTTATAGACTTTACAAAATTATGTCGCTTAAATGTATAGGGTTGCCATCCGGTACTAAAATTTACCATTATATAAAACTCAATTTTTGCAAAATTTTTGGCACCACATATCTTCCAAACGGTTCAAGCTAGGATCTTGAAATTTTGGGAGAAGTTAGATACTCAGAAATTAGTAGGAGTCGGTTAACAAAATTTTTTTGTCAAGCCCCCTGTTTAGGAGCTATAAGGACCCGAAAATTGAAATTATGCTATTTTTAAGCACCTGTAACTTGAATACCTGTCCAATTTTGTTTTTATTAATATACAAAATTTAAAGGTCCAACATTATATTTTAACATATGTTAAAGGTTTTTCTTAAATTTAAAAGGGGTTCCTTAAATTGAAGAAAGTGTCTCTCAGTTTTACCCATTTTTGCTTAGATAATAAAATTCTAAGTAAAATTCCAAATTTTTGTGTAATTCACAATTTAATTCCTAGAACCTAAAAAATTAGAGGATGAGGGGGGGGGGGGAGTTGAAGTTAGATTCTTGAGAAATTTAACAACCTTCCCCATTAAAGGGCTATAACAACTTTTAAATAAAAAATTTACTGTTAGCAGTAAATTTTATAAGTCAGTAGTAACTATTTCCAAGTAAATATTTCCAAAGTTAAACTCAGTATGTAATACAATATAATTTTGAAAATTTGCTTTTTTAAAAACCCTTGGTTTTTTTTCAACACTTGTTAAATTTGGGATTTCCTGAACTAACACTACAATTAAGTCTTAATTTCTAAAACACAAAGCAAATAGGAAAAACGCCGTTATACCAAATTTAAAGCTTTTATATTTATTTCAAATTACCAACATTATTAATTTCGAATATATGCTTTAAGGTTTTGGGCGTAGAATGGGTAGTACGCAAACCACTATTCCAATTCATCTAAAATTTTACGTACACGAAGCAAATAAGAAAAAACCCTTGTGCCCAAAATTTAAAGCTCCTTTCTTCTTTGGTTGCGAAAATATGCTGGTTTGCCCTTAATTCGATCAAAAGCTTTTAGAATCCAAACCCATTGTTCGATCTCGACCATAAGCATTCCCCGGGGTACTTTCATTACTAGTAACCTGGTATTAAAATTGCATCAATATAGGTCAATTAGTTTTTGAGTTATCGTGTCTAAGGCCATACGGACGGACGAACGGACGGATATGGATATATTGTCTCAATAGGTCACGTTGGTCGTAAATATACAGAAATGAACAAGAGCGTTTTCAAAAAAAAATACAAATAATTATCGCTTAAGAGATCAACTGATCTGTTTATTGGTTACAAGTGAACTAACTTCTTTTTTTTTACAAAATTTTACAAAAGAATTTCAAATGCAAAATTTATTAATTCTTACTTTCTCAAATAAAATAAAATAAAAAAAATATTTTTAAAGTAGTACTAACCCCCTAAAATGTAGAAAATAAAAAATTGAAGGTAGATCTTGGGAGTTTGTTACTGTTTTAATATAAAAGTAAATTGCTTTAATAAAAGTATGTATTGAAAAAAATACTTTTTTTATTTTATTTTATTTTATACTTTTTAGTTTTATTTTAATTTCTTTACACTTAAATATTTTGACTATTTCCATGTTGGATCCAATTTATTAATACTAAAAACAGATTATTAAAATTATGCCTCTTAGTAAATTTAACTAAATTAATTTAAATTTTATTAAACTGTATCACAAATTGGTATACACATTACGAATATTCAGAGAAGCTGGAAAGACGATATAAAAGCGTTATAAGTATTTGATAAAATCTTTATCTAGATGGTTAAACTAAATTTAAATAAAATTGTTTAATATTTAATAGGTATCTTTCATTCTGAATACATTTTAGCACCATATAAATAATGTTCCACGTTAAGTATAACACTCTTCAGATACCTACCTGTTAGATATGTATACCTATCAGATATAGTTACATAATTATGTAATATGTTTTCAAAATTGTTCCGAAACTATTTGAATTGAGTTTTAAAAAAATGACAAAGTTAAGTATATTAATTTTTAAAGTAATAATCTTTCAAACAAACTACCTAAACATAAAAAAATTTAAATGGAATTTGTATTATTATTTCTGATTAAGTAAATACGTTCAATCTTTATCTCGTTGGTTAAACAAAAAATTAAGCAAAATTGTTTTATATTTATTATGTATGTACATATGTGTGTTAAGTAAATAAGTAAGCACCTAGTTCTTTGTTAATGTCGTTTATAATTTTTTAACATACATATACATACATATGCTCATAATAATTTAACAATACCATGGTTGAAAACCTAATTAGAAATATTAATGTCATTAATAAAAAATATTCACTTAAATATTTTTTGCTTATATTTGCATATACAACAAAAACAAAATAAGCACTCGCTTTTTCATACAAGATTATTATCTTAAAAAAAAAACAAACTTATATTAGACACATTCTGTGTATACCTACAGTGTATATTATATACATATCCATACATATATTGTATATTGTATATATACCATATTATACTAAAACTAAATCATTTCACAACCGTTACATTTTGTTTTACTAGATTATGCTTCAATTCTAATATACTCATACAGAAAAAGTAAACAAAACCAAATGACTGATAAATTGTTGTTGTAGCATTTTAAAAATTTGAAGATGAATAAGTTACGTTTGGGTTATGAGTTCAAATTCGCTTTATAGTAAAATTTTTTTTTTTATTTAAGTACCTACTTGTTTTTAAAGTTACAAATTTTTAAAGAAAATATCCAAATAAATTAATTTTTTTGTAATTTTTTTATTATTTCTGTTGAATTAAAAAAAAAAAAACAAAAAAAATGTTTATCTTTGAAGGAGGATCGAACTCACATCTATTTACACCCTAAGCCACTTTGCTAACTACTGAACCATACAATTCTTATAAAATTATGGTCAAATTTCTAATATTAATGTATCACTGACAGAATGAAAAATAAAGACATAGACAAAGGCAAGTTCAATTAAAAGTATATAATTAGTACAAATTACAAAATAAAAGATAAAAATGCTTATTTTTGGATTTCCCAAGTAATATTTAAAATAATGCAAACAAGTGATGAAAAAAAACCAAGGGTTTTTAAAAAAGCAAATTTTCAAAATTATATTGTATTACATACTGAGTTTAACTTTGGAAATATTTACTTGGAAATAGTTACTACTGACTTATAAAATTTACTGCTAACAGTAAATTTTTTATTTAAAAGTTGTTATAGCCCTTTAATGGGGAAGGTTGCCAAATTTCTCAAGAATCTAACTTCAACTCGCCCCCCCCCCCTTCATCCTCTAATTTTTTAGGTTCTAGGAATTAAATTGTGAATTACACAAAAATTTGGAATTTTACTTAGAATTTTATTATCTAAGCAAAAATGAACCCCTTTTAAATTTAAGGAAAACCTTTAACATATGTTAAAATATAATGTTGGACCTTTAAATTTTGTATATTAATAAAAAAAAAATTGGACAGGTATTCAAGTTACAGGTGCTTAAAAATAGCATAATTTCAATTTTCGGGCCCTTATAGCTCCTAAACAGGGGGCTTGACAAAAAAATTTTGAACTGACTCCTACTATTTTTTTAGGATCTAACTTCTCCCAAAATTTCAAGATCCTAGCTTGAACCGTTTAGAAGATATGTGGGGCCAAAAATTTTGCAAAAATTGAGTTCTATATAATGGTAAATTTTAGTACCGGATGGCAACCCTATACATTTAAGCGACATAATTTTGTAAAGTCTATAAAAGCAGCTCTCTAATACTGTTTTTCGATTGAAAATAAACCTAACAGAACTCTTGTTATGTTTATTTAAATATAGGGCTTTTTTTTAATTTGCAGGGGCTGTAACTTCGTTACCCTTCAAAATTAAGAAAAACCTTTGACACATGTTGAAATATAATTATAGAGCTTTGAATTTTGTCTATCACTAAAAAAAAATTTGGACAGGTATTCAAGTTACAGGTGTTTAAAAATAGCAAAATTTCAATTTTCGAGCCCTTATAGCTCCTAAATAGGGGGCTTGACAAAAAAATTTTGTTAACCGATTCCTACTAATTTTTGAGTATCTAACTTCTCCCAAAATTTCAAGACCCTAGCTTAAACCGTTCAGAAGATATGTGTGGCCAAAAATTTTGCGAAAATTGAGTTTTGCGTAATGTTAAATTTTATTACCGTATGGCAACCCTAAACATTTGCCTTGTAAAAATTTATAAAGTTTATGAAACCAGCTATCATTTCCCGTTTTCAGATTGAAAATATATGTAACAGAACTCTTGTTATAACAATTTGAATATAGGGCTTTTTCCAACTTTGTGGGGCTGTAGCCCCGTAACAGGTGGGGCTACAGAAAAAAATTCTTCTACGAAATTATTTTTTTTGCAAAAACTATCCATGGTTAAAATTTCTTTTCTCTATTTCAAACGGTGTAAAAGTTTTTGTAAACATACGGACGGACGGACGGACAGAGTGAAGCTATATAGGCACATTTTTACAAAATTTTTTGAAAATGTGCTAAAAAGGTCAATATTCGAACCAAATGTTAAAGTATTGAGAGCAATAAAAAATAAAATGCAACATAAACGATTTCAAGTTCGTCAACATAATTTAAAACATATGTGAGAATTACGTAAAAAGAAATTATGAAAAAGAATAAAATAATTTAAAATTTAAAATTAGAACGCTGATAAGACAATTATTATTTGAGTTGATTATAAATTAATGGGCAATCTATTGGTAAAGGGTAATCATGTAGAATAGTATTTGTATTTGGAGTGTTTGGAGTGGAAGGTGATATAACTCCTCCCCTCTTAAGATTCGACTCCTGGCGAATATTTTTTAACTCAACGTTTATCTTAGGAATTTTTATTTGTTTGAAATGTCTGCATAAGAAAATTGCAATAAATAGCACAATAAAAACAAGAACACCTATTGTGGTATTTGATAAAAGTCCATGTGTTATAGAATTTTATTGCCTGAATATGTTTGGTATTATTGATATGACTGAAATACAAATCTTCTAAATGAATCTCATTAGTAATTTTTTCAACACTGATATTACGTTGTACATACGAATAAGGTAGTATTTTAATATAATATTCCTTCTCAAAATTTTCATATCGAAAAGTGCCAATTGAAATTTTGCAATTATGAAATTTGATAATATAATTAAGTAGTTAAAATTAAAACACTTTACTACTTTCGTTTGTTCTTCCAAACTGAGCTTTTTTATTAATTTTTATCAAACATTTATTTAAAATTACAAAATAAAATTAAAACTAAAATTGCTAATTTAACAGATTTAATTATAATGAACGAAAAGGAAGGAAAGATAGTTATCGTATTACTTTATGTGATTTGTTAGTTTAAGTTTTTCTCACCGTTATTATATTTGAGTTATATTTAAGTTATTTTAAGGCTGTTAAACTTAGGTGATATTCAAGGCTAGTTAAAACAGTTGTTTAAGCGGTTATTTAATTCACACGTTTAAAACCCGTATATGACACTTCCCCTCCGAGATTCTTCAGTCCCGGAAGAATCCAGTTTTTTATTTTTTGGAATCTCAATTTTGTTTTTGACAACTATTTTTCCTTTTCTTTTGATACGATATATACATACAAATAAAAATAATGTTAAAATTGATATTATAATAAGTATTGAGCTTATTGAAAAATCTTTTATATTATTTTTGTAATTAATATATTCTATTGTTTTCCTATTTTCAAAGCTTACAATATTTAAATTTTCTAATGTAACATTGTTTACAATTTTTTTCTAATTATAGTTAACATTGGGTAACCTAATATGCTCCTTAGATTCTAATAAATTATTTACAAATTTTACATTTCTTATTTCTATACTACATTTTGCAATTTTTATAATGTTGTTTCCTTTAATAGTTAAATCTAATTTAATACAATTTTGCTTAATATCAGTTATTTTTAAATTTTTTGTAATAATAAAACCGAAGTCTATTTCCTCTATAAATTCTTGATTTTTTAGCCTAAATTTACAAGTATTATTTTTTGATAATATATTTCTAATACAGTAATTATCATGAAATTTTAATTTTTTTTCTTCTAAAATATTGTTATTTAAATTAAAAATGTTATTCTTTGATATTAAGATTTCTTCGTTATTTATTTCTAATTCTTCTTTTTTATTATTTGGAAATGGTAAAATTAATGCTTTGTTATACTCTGTTTGTGAAAATGATGGAATCAATATGGCAAAAATGATAATATTTTCTTTAGGTATTGTTGAGCTTTTAATATGGGATAATATATCTAAGGAGCAAAGTATTTTATATCGTTTTTATCTAAATTCTTTTGAAAGAAGTCTATGGGTCTAAGATTGGTGGTAGAATGAATGGTGTTGTTATACGAGTTCATCGTTTTAAAAATTTTATTATCAAGTTGAATTGAGAAATAATATTAAACATGATTTTAAATTAGTTGAAGAATGGTTAAGGAAACATCGTCTGTTACTAAATATAAAAAAAAGTAAAATAATGTTATTTGAAAACAAACAATTTTCAAATATTAACTTTAGTTTCAACAATGAAATTATTGAAACCGTTCAACATTTTAATTATTTAGGTTTAATAATAGATAACAAATTAAAATGGTGCAACCATATAGACAACATATTAAAGAAGATTATACCCTTTGTTTTTATTTTGAGGCGAATGCGTAAATATTTCAACTACGATACGTTATATATTATTTATTCCTCCTACATACTATCAAATATTACTTACTTAAACCCAATCTGGAGCAATGCTCAACAATCTTCGCTAAATAAATTAGTCATAATTCATAAAAAAGTAATTAAAATTATACATAATTATCCAGTTAGGTACCCAACTAATTTACTATACAATGATAAGTATTTTAGCTTTTCGTCAATCCGCAAATACGAGTTATATATAACAGCGTTCAAAATTGTGAACAATCACATTAAGCATAATTTCATATTACATAGAAGTGTTGATGTTCATTCACATAACACAAGAAATAAATCGAATTTTTATCTTAGTCTCTTCAGAACGAATCATCAAAAAAATAATTGTTTGTATAACTGTTTGAAATTGTATAATGAATTGCCAAACGAGTTGAAAAATGTAGATAGTGTAGGAAAATTTAAAAGAGAAGTAAAGAAATTCATCTTTACTAATAGTTGAAATTTTGATTTTTTGTTTTTTTTTTTTATAATATACTTTTGAAATAATAATATTATTATGCTTTTTATTAAACGTAAGTTAATTGCTAACACGATGTTAATCTTTACGATATTTTTAATTAATTATAATTGTTTTTAATAATAAATATATAAACATAAATGCTAATAAATAAATTTAAAATAGACACTTATTTTTAAAAATAAATCATAAAGCCACATAGCTACGGCTACGGCTTGTAAACTTAATTATAATTCATAATTATGTTATAAGTATGTATTTAAAATATTTGAATTAATAAAGAAAAAAAAAAAAAAAAAAAAGTTCTTTAATTTCTCCTTCGGTATTAAGTATTCTAATATGTTCGTTTAGGGTACCGTGCAATCTTTCAACATCGCTGTTGCCTGTCTTATTGGAAGCAGTAGTTTGGTGAAAAATTATACCATTTTCTTTGAGGAATAGTTCAACCGCGTTATGAATTATACATATATCTCCATCTGACACAAGTTTTCTCATTTTTCCCTTCTTTCTTTAATTGCTTCTAAAATTGAAATCCACGTTCTGTCATTCAGTTTGTGGATAGTGGCATATTTAGTAAATTTATCTGTAGTTGTTAAATATGGTTTGTTCCTTTCGGGAAACCATATATCCATATGAACAATATCGTTAAAGAACTCTGGACTTTCTGTAATTTTAAATGGAATTTTTGGAGGTGATCTATCATGTTTCGCTAAACTGCATATTTCACAGTTACTAATGATTTTACTAATTTCAACAAGAATATTAGGATAGTAATATTTTTCTTTGATCTCATTAAACACTTCATTGATTCCTCTATGATTATTACGGAGATGTTCCTCTTTTATTATTGAAAAAATTTTATTTTTATCTGTAATATCGATTAATTTCTTAGAAGATTTTAATATAGTTAAGTTTTTGTTAGCGGAAAAATATTTTTGGTATAAATTTTGGAATTTTACAAATAATCTTATATTTTCGCAATAAACGCATATCAATCCACGGTCTGGTATTGATTGCTTCATTAACTCTAG
The DNA here is from genome assembly GCA_963082915.1 of Dolichopus griseipennis. Taxonomy (NCBI): domain Eukaryota; kingdom Metazoa; phylum Arthropoda; class Insecta; order Diptera; family Dolichopodidae; genus Dolichopus; species Dolichopus griseipennis. The sequence continues at coordinate 275,475,805 of OY720441.1, forward strand.
AAGATTGCTTTCATTGGCTACAATTATTTTTTTTGGCATTTTCGGTTAACTATTTTTAAGGAATATTTTGCTTTTTCTCCTTCTTCTAAATAAATTTGGTTTTTATAAAGATTGATGGGCTTTTCTGTAATGTAGATTAAATCGGATGAATCTTCCTGAGCACTATGAATTGTAGCATCGGTTGAAATAATTTCATCATTATTGCAACCTTTATTTGTTTTTGTGTCATTAGAATTTGCATTATGTAGGATGTTATATCTTTTTTTGCATGAGAATTTGTTATCAATGTCAGAATAAAAAGATAATGTTTCATCACATATTTTATATTCTTGATAATTTTTCGTTTCAATATCGGATGTAAGAATACTTTCATTTTTATTAAACTTCTCATTAGTATAGACTTTAGTAATACTTTCATTATCTATATTTTCTTCATTAAATAAAGGATTTCTGTTAAGATAGTGGGAAAACGAATCATCAGAATTTATTTTCCCTTCACTATTATCAACTCTTACTCGAGATAACCCATCGGCAACAAAATTTTGTTTTCCTTTTACGTACTCTATGTTAAAATCGTACTCATTTAGTCGGATTTTGTATCTTTGCAGCTTACTATTTGGTTCTTTCAATCCACTAAGCCAAACTAGGGGCCTATGGTCTGTTTTTATTGTAAACTTGCGACCGAAAAGATAGGGTCTAAATACTTTTGTTGCCCATACAATACACAAAAGTTCTTTTTCGATCGTTGAGTAATTTCTTTCATGTTTATTGAGGTTACGAGAGATAAAGGAAACTGGGTGGTTGCTCTGAGATAAGACGGCTCCCAATGCGAAATCTGATGCATCAGTTGTTAAGGTAAACATTTTCTCGAAGTCTGGGTACGCGAGGATCGAATCTGATGTTAGCAACTTTTTACCGAGAAAGCTTTTAATTTCTTTTTGATTTTTGGGTAGTGGAATTTTTAGAATACATTCAATTTTATTTGGGTTAGGTTTGATGCCATTGTCCGTCACGATGTGTCCTAAAAATTCTGTTTCCCGTTTCAAAAAGGAGCATTTATTTAATTGGACTTTTAAGTTAACTTCTGATAATTTTTTTAATATTTTTTCAATTGACTCGATATGTTCTTGTAGTGAGGTAGAGAAAACAAGAATATCGTCCATATACACAATACATATGGAATTAATAATCCACGACAATGCGCCATTTTTGTTCTTTACTATTATCTAATTTTTTAGGTACAACCCAAATTGGTGAATTATAAGGCGAACTAGAGGGTTGTATAATATTATCCTTTAGCATTTCTTCTATTTGCCTATCTACTTCTCTTTTGTGGACCTGAGGATATAGGTACAGTTTAGAATAGACAGATATGTCATTTTTTGTTTTTATTTGATGTTTGATGTGACTTGTAAATGATAAACAGTCTCCTTCCTTGAAAAATACATTTTTATTATTACGAATTAATTTACTTTTCAAACCATTTTCTTCTTTATTCAAGTGTGATGTTTCAACGTATTCTAACAATTTTGACCCTTTAATTTCATTGTGAAATATTTCTATTGTGTTATTATCATAGGAACAGTTAAAATATTTTTCTTCTTCGATATTGAGAAAGAATTGAATTACTGAATTTTTTGTTTTTAAAGTACGACTTTCAAAGTCAATTTTTGCATCTAAGGGTTCTAAAATGTTGTTCCCAATTATACCGTCGTATTTATCATGGAAGTTTACTTCGACAAATTCAACTATTAGGTTTTGCTCTTTAAATACTTCGAAAAGTGGGAATTTGTATACAATTTTTGAATTTATGAAACTACATAGACCTTGTACGTAATTCTGTTTTTGTTGTTTCCATTTCGGCTTGCAAGGATTAGGATTAATGACACTGAATTCGGCTCCAGTATCGATTATGAAACGCATAGTTTTTATAGGATTATTTATTACTATATAGGGAAGTCTTTTGACTGGTCCTCCTGAAAATTTCGTCTTTGGTTAATTGATATTTCCATTGGTTGGAAATATCTTTTTAACTTATTATAATTATTATAATTTTTATTATTATAATTATTATTATTATTTTTAAAACTATTTTGAGAAGAGTTTTGAGTATAAGTAGTTTGAGTACTCATTGGCTCGATATCTTCTGGTTTATGATGATTATAACTATTTTTAATATTTTGGGACGAGTTATGATTAAAATTTGCTTTATTACTATCAACATCTTGTCGTTGATAATTATTATAATTATTTCGATTTCTATTATGATTAACATATGTTTGATTATAGGATTGTTTATAATTAAAATTTTTGTTATGTATAGGCTTTTGGAAAGTATGATTTGTTTGAAAATATTTATTTCGTTGATTTGGTAAATGTTCTTATTTACATTCGCGAATTATATCCTCACTCCATGAAAAGTATTAAACGAGAATCCAGAGCATGATTTATTAGGATAGTAATATTTTTCTTTGGTCTCATTAAACACTTCATTGATTCCTCTATGATTATTACGGAGATGTTCCTCTTTTATTATTGAAAAAATTTTATTTTTATCTGTAATATCGATTAATTTCTTAGAAGATTTTAATATAGTTAAGTTTTTGTTAGCGGAAAAATATTTTTGGTATAAATTTTGGAATTTTACAAATAATCTTATATTTTCGCAATAAACGCATATCAATCCACGGTCTGGTATTGATTGCTTCATTAACTCTAGAAGATTGCTTTCATTGGCTACAATTATTTTTTTTGGCATTTTCGGTTAACTATTTTTAAGGAATATTTTGCTTTTTCTCCTTCTTCTAAATAAATTTGGTTTTTATAAAGATTGATGGGCTTTTCTGTAATGTAGATTAAATCGGATGAATCTTCCTGAGCACTATGAATTGTAGCATCGGTTGAAATAATTTCATCATTATTGCAACCTTTATTTGTTTTTGTGTCATTAGAATTTGCATTATGTAGGATGTTATATCTTTTTTTGCATGAGAATTTGTTATCAATGTCAGTATAAAAAGATAATGTTTCATCACATATTTTATATTCTTGATAATTTTTCGTTTCAATATCGGATGTAAGAATACTTTCATTTTTATTAAACTTCTCATTAGTATAGACTTTAGTAATACTTTCATTATCTATATTTTCTTCATTAAATAAAGGATTTCTGTTAAGATAGTGGGAAAACGAATCATCAGAATTTATTTTCCCTTCACTATTATCAACTCTTACTCGAGATAACCCATCGGCAACAAAATTTTGTTTTCCTTTTACGTACTCTATGTTAAAATCGTACTCATTTAGTCGGATTTTGTATCTTTGCAGCTTACTATTTGGTTCTTTCAATCCACTAAGCCAAACTAGGGGCCTATGGTCTGTTTTTATTGTAAACTTGCGACTGAAAAGATAGGGTCTAAATACTTTTGTTGCCCATACAATACACAAAAGTTCTTTTTCGATCGTTGAGTAATTTCTTTCATGTTTATTGAGGTTACGAGAGATAAAGGAAACTGGGTGGTTGCTCTGAGATAAGACGGCTCCCAATGCGAAATCTGATGCATCAGTTGTTAAGGTAAACATTTTCTCGAAGTCTGGGTACGCGAGGATCGAATCTGATGTTAGCAACTTTTTAAGTTTATCAAACGCGTTTCGGTATTCCTTGTCATTTGTGTTTATTCTCATACCTTTTCTCAAGTATTTTATTAAAGGGTGAGCTATTTTGGAATAATCTTTTATAAATTTCCGGTAAGACCCTGTTATACCGAGAAAGCTTTTAATTTCTTTTTGATTTTTGGGTAGTGGAATTTTTAGAATACATTCAATTTTATTTGGGTTAGGTTTGATGCCATTGTCCGTCACGATGTGTCCTAAAAATTCTGTTTCCCGTTTCAAAAAGGAGCATTTATTTAATTGGACTTTTAAGTTAACTTCTGATAATTTTTTTAATATTTTTTCAATTGACTCGATATGTTCTTGTAGTGAGGTAGAGAAAACAAGAATATCGTCCATATACACAATACATATGGAATTAATAATCCACGACAATGCGCCATTTTTGTTCTTTACTATTATCTAATTTTTTAGGTACAACCCAAATTGGTGAATTATAAGGCGAACTAGAGGGTTGTATAATATTATCCTTTAGCATTTCTTCTATTTGCCTATCTACTTCTCTTTTGTGGACCTGAGGATATAGGTACAGTTTAGAATAGACAGATATGTCATTTTTTGTTTTTATTTGATGTTTGATGTGACTTGTAAATGATAAACAGTCTCCTTCCTTGAAAAATACATTTTTATTATTACGAATTAATTTACTTTTCAAACCATTTTCTCCTTTATTCAAGTGTGATGTTTCAACGTATTCTAACAATTTTGACCCTTTAATTTCATTGTGAAATATTTCTATTGTGTTATTATCATAGGAACAGTTAAAATATTTTTCTTCTTCGATATTGAGAAAGAATTGAATTACTGAATTTTTTGTTTTTAAAGTACGACTTTCAAAGTCAATTTTTGCATCTAAGGGTTCTAAAATGTTGTTTCCAATTATACCGTCGTATTTATCATGGAAGTTTACTTCGACAAATTCAACTATTAGGTTTTGCTCTTTAAATACTTCGAAAAGTGGGAATTTGTATACAATTTTTGAATTTATGAAACTACATAGACCTTGTACGTAATTCTGTTTTTGTTGTTTCCATTTCGGCTTGCAAGGATTAGGATTAATGACACTGAATTCGGCTCCAGTATCGATTATGAAACGCATAGTTTTTATAGGATTATTTATTACTATATAGGGAAGTCTTTTGACTGGTCCTCCTGAAAATTTCGTCTTTGGTTAATTGATATTTCCATTGGTTGGAAATATCTTTTTAACTTATTATAATTATTATAATTTTTATTATTATAATTATTATTATTATTTTTAAAACTATTTTGAGAAGAGTTTTGAGTATAAGTAGTTTGAGTACTCATTGGCTCGATATCTTCTGGTTTATGATGATTATAACTATTTTTAATATTTTGGGACGAGTTATGATTAAAATTTGCTTTATTACTATCAACATCTTGTCGTTGATAATTATTATAATTATTTCGATTTCTATTATGATTAACATATGTTTGATTATAGGATTGTTTATAATTAAAATTTTTGTTATGTATAGGCTTTTGGAAAGTATGATTTGTTTGAAAATATTTATTTCGTTGATTTGGTAAATGTTCTTATTTACATTCGCGAATTATATCCTCACTCCATGAAAAGTATTAAACGAGAATCCAGAGCATGGTTTAATCGCACTTGCGAAGAAGCCATTCGTAAAAAGGAGGAGGCTTTTAAGCAATACCGGAACAGCGGGTTGGAGTCTGACAGGGCCAACTATATCGTGGTTCGAAACAGATGCAAGAGAGTTATTAATAAGCAAAAATTCTTATTCAACCGAAGGTTGAAACGTAAATTCCTACATATGCCTAAGAATAGCAAATCGTTTTGGACGTTTGCAAAAAATCTAAAGGAGGACACTAGTGGGTCCTCCTTCCCTCCGCTTATTGGTAAAAACAACTCAATTGTGTCAGATTCAAAAGAAAAGGCGAACTTGTTTGGCAAACAATTTTCCTTTAACTCAACACTGCCACAGTCAACTCAAAGACCACCAAATATTCCAGAAGTTGGCTGCTCCTTTGGTAGAATTTACTTTAGGATGCGAGCAGTGATGAAAATCTTGAAGAATCTAGATACAAACAAATCAGCCGGTCCCGATGGAATCACAACGATGGTTCTTAAAAATACCTACTCTACCATTTCAAAACCTCTACGCAACCTCTTCTATTTATCCTTTACTTCGGGTATTCATCCTGCCCAATGGAAAATTGCGCACGTTTTTCCAATTCCAAAAAAAGGTAACAAAAGCGATCCCTCTAACTACCGCCCTATAGCTATAACTTCGGTCCTTTCCAAAGTAATGGAAAAAATTATAAACCAAAAGCTATTGAAATATCTGGATCATAAAGGTTTGCTTCATGACCGACAATACGGGTTCAGAGCCCGTCGTTCAACTGGTGATCTCATGACTTACCTTTGTGAAAAGCTCAATATCAACCACTCTGGTGAATCTGATGTGGTAGCACTGGATATTTCTAAAGCTTTCGACCGTGTATGGCATGCTGCTTTATTAGCAAAATGCAGAGCTATAGGATTAGGTAGAGTCTTTCTCAAATGGATTGGAGATTTCCTTTCGAATCGTACGATTCGAGTTCTGGTCGATGGTTTATCATCTGACAAATTTAAACTAAACGCTGGTGTCCCTCAAGGTTCTGTTCTTTCTCCCACCCTCTTCTTAATATTCATTAATGATCTTCTATCTTTAACTTCCAATCCAATTCACAGTTTCGCAGATGACAGCACCCTTGTAGCTTCCTATGAATTCCATAGCCGCTGTAACATTAATCATCAGGTTAATACAACAGCAAAAAATTTCACTGTCAGTGAGCTAAATAACGATTTAGCAAAAATTCACAAATGGGGTGAAAATAATCGTGTTCAATTCAACACGAAGAAAACCCAATGCTGTCTCACCTCGCGAAAAATAGCAACTTCCATTCCCAACTTAATTTTTCAGGGAGAAGCTTTGCAGCACTCAACACATTTAAATATTTTGGGCATCGAGTTAAACCAGAAATTGACTTGGTCAAATCACATTTCTGGTATAGCTAAAGATGCAGCTAAGTGTTTGGGTTTTTTGTATCGCTGTAAAACTTTCTTCTCTCCATTAGATCTCCTCAATATCTATAAAACATATATTAGACCAAAAATGGAGTATAATACACATATCTGGGCTGGTGCACCCCAATCAGCGCTGGGATATCTTGATAAAGTGCAAAACAGAGCTATTCGTCTTATAAATGATCCCAGTGTTACCTCAACGCTCACTCCACTTAGCCATCGGCGCACAGTCTGGTCACTTACCCTGTTTTATAGATACCTAGTGGGGACGAACACCTGTTCTAAAGAAATAAAACAATTAATGCCTCCACTCAAAGTTTTCCAACGTGAAACAAGGAGTGCAACAGATGCTCATCCCTACTGCGTCAAATTGTTAAGATGGCGAAACACGGCTTATGGAAATTCGTTTGTTATGCGCATGTCGAGATTATGGAACCACATTCCGTCCAATGTGTTCCCTAAAGTTGGTAATTCGTATGTGTACGACTTAAATAAATTTAAGAAGAATATTAAAATCTTTCTCCTAAATATCCCTCCAAATTTTCCCCATCCACCATAATCCAAAATTTCCAAATATCCTCCCACAATCCTAAAATCCTTTCATATCCCATCCCTGTAACCAAACTGTACATTTGTATCACAGGTTCCTTCCTAAAGTTTGGTTCAAAAAGGGTGTGGTTTTGGTGCGTTAAAATCGCACACTACCCAACGAAATACCGCAAAGTTTCAATGGGTGGCTTTCGAGCGTTCCATTCCCTCGTAAAACAAAAAAAAAAAAAAAAAAAATATCATAGGCATCACTTAATGTTGTTGGATTTCTATTTAGAATGATGCTACGAGCTGGTTCGGGCAAATTATCTTTGAAAACTTCTAAAGCTATTCGCGTATTACTTTCAATGATATTTTTAGGATTTGATTCATTAGAATTTAATGAATAGTAATTATTAATTCTACATAACAGAGCATTTAGTTTTTCATAAAAGTTTTGAATGTCGGTAGTAACACGACATGATCTAATTTGGTCTAATAACTTGTTAGGAGATAATTTTTCTCCATGGTGCTTAACTATTAATTTTTTTATATTTTCCCAATTAGTAGGATTTCCGTTTAGTTGTAATGTAGTTTTGGCATTACCGGTAATTTTATCCCTTATATACCCATTTAATACTTTTTTATTGAATTCATCAAACAGATTTATCGTTGGAGTAATATTATCTATTCTTTCTATGAATTCGGGGAGACTGTTTGGGGTTTTCCCATCGAATATTGGAACTTTACTTATAAAATCTAAAATGATCTTAAATTTATCGGCCATTCCTAATTGTTCCATTTTCAGAACAGAGTAGAACAGAATATTATTTTTTCTTGACTTACTTATTTATTTAATTTAAAAAAGAAAAAAATACTATCATTTAATATTACGTATATTATAGTGCTATTTTAAAATTTTTTTTTTTCAAGTATTATATATGTATGTGTTCGAGACTACAAATTCAAGTTCAAAGTTAAAAAAAATTCTTTTGTTTTATTTTATATTTTTTTCTTTTGTTTTGTGAAAAAAAATTAGAAATTTATTTTAATATGACAAAAAAAATTTTGCATTACTTATCTTATTACATATAAAAAAATTTAATACTTCAAAGTACACCTAATTTTATTATATTTTTTTTTTTCTTGTTCTTTTTTTTTTTTTTGTGTTTTTTTTTTTTTTTATTTAGTAAATTGAACTTACTTAGTATTATGAATATGTTTTAATTTGAGCTTCCAGATTTTACAGATTTTTGTTGTACTGCCTGTTGCACGTTTTTTGATTAACACCTGCGGGAATGATGAAAATGATGATCTTGTTGAATTGATGATTTCACTGTTCCCTTGCTTTTTGTTTTTTTTTATTCAAAATGTGCTTACAATAATTGCAAAATTTTATATTTTCCACATATAATTAAAATGTTTTATTTTTTAATAAGTCATCATATTATTGTTAAAAAAATTTTTTTTTTTTTTTCAAGTAGTCCAGATGTAAGTTTTTGTAATAAAATTTTTTTCTTTTATCACTTATAATATTAAAGAAAAAATTTTTTGTTTTAATGCAAAAAAAAAAATGTATTTTAGGTTCAAATTAAAAATATTGTTTTTATTAATTTCGTTTTTATAACATTAACATTATTGTCATCATATAATTTAATTGTATTTTTGCACTGATCTTATATGTAATTAGTTTTATATATATATATTTTTTTTTTCATATTTAATTTAGTTTAATTTCTTCTAATTAACTTATTAGGTATTTGCATTAATTATCAAAAACAGATTTGTATTTTAGTTTTCATCTTCAAAAAAAAGAAAAAATAAACGTTCTATGGTTTTTTTTTTTTGTGTTTTTTTTTTTTATATTTAATTTAGTTTAATTTCTTCTAATTAACTTATTAGGTATTTGCATTAATTATCAAAAACAGATTTGTATTTTAGTTTTCTTCTTCAAAAAAAAAAATAAACGTTCTATGGTTTTTTTTTTTTATATTTTTATATGCGAGTTAGTAGGAACTTTTTAATGGTTTCGTTTCTTCTTCGAAATCGAAAGCACTCGCGACTGCCCCAATTAAGTAGTTAAAATTAAAACACTTTACTACTTTCGTTTGTTCTTCCAAACTGAGCTTTTTTATTAATTTTTATCAAACATTTATTTAAAATTACAAAATAAAATTAAAACTAAAATTGCTAATTTAACAGATTTAATTATAATGAACGAAAAGGAAGGAAAGATAGTTATCGTATTACTTTATGTGATTTGTTAGTTTAAGTTTTTCTCACCGTTATTATATTTGAGTTATATTTAAGTTATTTTAAGGCTGTTAAACTTAGGTGATATTCAAGGCTAGTTAAAACAGTTGTTTAAGCGGTTATTTAATTCACACGTTTAAAACCCGTATATGACAATATTATTACCTCTAATGGGAATCACTTCAGGCTCTTGCCCGCAATTGTTAAATAACAAAGTTTCATTTGAGTTTTTTGTAATTATAATCGTATCTGATAGTCTTTTTACTTCAGTTACAATATTTTTTTGATAGTTAATTGCATTTGGTCCGTATTTAATAAGTTTGAAACACAATTATCTTGGAATGATATTAAATTTTTTTCATAACATTTTTGTTTTCTACAATTATTATTATTATTAATATAATTGTCTAGAATGAGGTGTAACAAACGCATTCAATTAAATGTGTTTTGTTGGATGTGTTCAATTATAAAAAAATAAAGTATTAATGTTTTGTTGGATGTGTTTTATTTTAGAAAATAAAATATCCAAAACTATCATAAGCAGGCCAAAAAATATTTTATTAATTTTTAATAATAAAAAAAAAACATTTTTATGAACTTAAATTTATATGAAATAGTTCATTTCAGTTTTAAAAATCACAGAAGATTTTTGGGAAAATTTAAATAAATAGTAAAACATTTTGCATTTAAAATCGAGACTATGATTTACAGGATCATTCCTGTTTTAAGTCTTCATTAATTTCAGTGAAATACTGAATTAATAGTATAGGCCAAATATGTGCTTGTGCTCTGCTTGCTTTGCTTTGAAAGCAAATAACCAAGCAAAGCAACTAAAGCAATTTCAAATTTTCCCTAACTTTTTTTTTCGATTTCACAGGTACCTAAAAAAATAAAATTTTTGTTTATATTTTAACATTTATAATTAAATAAGTGTATAAAAATAATATGGTCTTAATAGTTTTGTAATTAACTCTAAATCAATTCCCTTTAACTATTTTTTTTCCTTCAATTAATATATATCAATCCCGTTTAACTATTTTTTTTTCTTCAATTAATATATATATAAAATATTTTAATAAGGCTTGCGGTAGTGCCTTCTGGTTTTGAAATCGAATCCTAATTTTTAATATTTATAATATATATATGTATATTATTGTATTAGGGAGAAAGCTTGTCCGTACAACAGGTGCAAGTGTAAAAACCAAATTTTTTTCTGTTAAAATTTAAATGCAATTTTTTTCGACTTAAAAATTTTAATTTCGGTAAATTTCAAAATCCCCAGTTTCGGTTCTTCCCGGAGTTTCAAATATAATCAATTAATAGAAAACCGATATATTGGTCGTTGTTAGAGATTTTTTATTGGAAAAAGTTAGATAAATAGTTAAAAAAGATATAAATATATATATATATATATATATATATATATATATTTATACATATATATAATTTGTAACACAACCAAATTAAAAAAAAAACTCTAACAAACAACATCTAAAATAAAAAGCCCATTAATTATCTAATACTATATATAAAATAAAAAATAAAAAAATTAAGAAAGCAGTAATATATAAAAAAACCCTAATCAGTAATCACAAAACACTAACAAATAATAATATCAGCTAAAAATTAAAAAATCAACTAAAAACAGGCTAAGAAATAAATCAATAAAATAAAATACTCAAATGAAATAATATGAGTCTTCCAATTTGTTTTGGAAAAACTTTTAAAAAAATAATATATAAACACACATTTTGTAATTAAGCAGACTAAAATAAATTTACTTAAGTTTTATAAACTAATTACAAAATACGGTTAATTAAAATACAGTTTTTCTTTTCTTCTTATTAGAATACATTTTTAGAGTGTCTGACTCCGAAATGTTGACACGCAGATTCGTTTCCGGATGGAAGGATATATTTTTAAATGCATATAAATTACAAAAAATTCCCTTTTTTCTTTTTCTTTACACCATTATTTAGCAAAGTGCAAATTATACATTATTCCGAAATTCCAAGAACTTATATATTTTTGAAAATAAATTCTAATTTAATATAATGAACTACGTCATTCTATGGCGGGCCAACAGCTAGTCTTAAAAATATTTTTCTTACAGGTAATGATTTCACTAATATTAGTCTTAAGTTCTAAAAACTTATCCTTAATTGGTATTTTTTCAATAATGGTTTTAAAACAATTATCTTTTGTAAAATTGGTAAAGATAAAACAAAAACAATTACATTTTCCTTAAATAATACACAATTTTTTATGTATGGTAACATTTCTACGGTTCTACGGTTCTATCTAGACTCCTTTATGCTGTTCGATTTCTTGAAGCAACTGCCGAAGGTGCTGCCTTGTACATCTCGAGATTGGCTTCTCAAAGGCTAGAAGACGAAAACTTCGAAAACAAATGACCCGGTCCTCCAGGTTGGGGGTTGGTCGTACGGTTAACATTCGTACACCGGAAAAAGAAGCTTGTTATGAGATCTTCAAATACGCCTCGGATAAATATGATTGATACAAATGGAAACCAGACCCGGCTCGTGAATAAGGAAAATGATTTAAGATTAGCTACTTGGAATATAAGAACAATGTTACAGGCAGGTAAAATGAATGAAATAGCCGAAGAAGTCATTAAGTACAACATAGACATCACGGCATTACAAGAAATAAGATGGAAAGGCTGCGGAGAAATTAAAAAACGGAGATATACATTATTCTACAGTGGTAACACACAAAGATCAGGTTTACATGGAACAGGGTTCATTGTTAGTAAATCAGTGCAGAAAAATATATTAGGATTCGCCCCACACAATGAAAGAATATGCGCTATAATAGTTAAAGGAAAATTCAACAACATAACAATAATATCAGCATATGCGCCAACCGAAGAAGCTGATGACATAGCGAAGGAGGAATTTTATTTAAAACTAAGTGCGGTATGTGAAAAAGTACCCAACTACGATACGACAATTATACTTGGAGATTTCAATTCAAAAATAGGAAAAGAAGAAGAAACACAGAAAATAGCTGGCAAATATTCTTTACACGATGAAACCAGCGAAAATGGACATCTCCTTCTACAATTCGCAAATGAAAACGCCTTAAAAATCAAAAGTACATCATTTGAGAGGAAAAATATATATAAAGGTACATGGAAAATTCCAGGTTCGAATAGGACAAACCAGATAGACCATGTCCTAATTTCATCAAGGTGGTCATCATCAATAATTGACACAAGAAGCTACAGAGGGCCAAACTGTGACAGTGATCACTATCTAGTCAAAGCCGTACTACGTCAAAGAATATCGAACGTTCCGAAAAGTAGAGGATTACGTAGAATTAAGTGGGATAGTGATAAATTAAGAAATGATGAGATAACTGAACAGTTTCAAAATGAGATAAGAAGTTGTATACCTGAAAATGATAGTAGGATTGAAGATATAAACATAGACGATGAGTGGAGAAGAATAGAAACTGCCATAACTGCAAGTGCAAGAAATACCATTGGTGAGAAACAACAATAAAGAGACTCCGAATGGTTTGATAATGAATGCAGAGAAGCCATTAACATTAAAAATGAAGCTCATAAAAAACTGCTACAAAGATGTACCAGATCAAACATGGAAAATTATAAAGAAAAACGAAAAATAGCTACAAAAATATGTAAACAAAAGAAAAGAGTATTCCTCAAAAACAAAATTTTAAAAATACAGGAGGAACATTATTGCGGTAACGTTAAAAAATTCTATAACAATATCAATAGACAAACTAAGAGCTTCCAACCAAGATTAACATCATGCAAAGATAAAGAAGGTAACTTATTAAATGAAGAGCAAAAAATTTTAGACAGATGGGACGAATATTATAAAGAAACGCTAAATAAAACAAGTCAACAATGTCAAACAGAAAACAATATCTTATACACAGCCGAATTCCTTGTAAATGAACCCACATTAAATGATGTCAAGAATGCCATAAAGAAATTGAAAAATAACAAAGCACCGGGGGAAGATTCGATAACATCTGAATTTATGTGTAACGGGGGGGATTATCTACATAAAACGATACACAGATTAGTATATGCAATATGGCTTAATGAAACAATACCAAAAAAATGGCGAACAAGTCTACTGAAGCCAATACATAAGAAGGGAGATAGAACGAATTGCAATAACTATAGGGGTATTATGTTACTAAATTCGGCGTACAAAATACTATCAAATATATTATATGAAAAAATTGAACCGTATGCTGAAGAAATACTTGGTGAATATCAATGCGGATTCCGTAGACAACGATCTACTATCGACCAAATATATTTACTAAAACAAAACATGGAGAAATGCTATGTATTTGGGCAAGATCTACCTTTTTTATTTATTGACTATAAGCAGGCCTTCGATAGCATTAATAGAAACAAAATAGCATATTCACTGATTCAATTAGGTGTGCCCCGCAAATTAGTAAATCTGACAATGGAAACTATGTTCAAATCGCGAGCAAAAGTTCTGATACAAAATACTGCTTCGGTGGAATTTGAGATAAAATCGGGAGTTCGGCAAGGCGACGCGCTGTCAGCGCTGCTGTTCAACATGGTCTTAGAGCAAGCAGTAGGCAAAATTGAGAAGGGTGGTAACATTTCTGGTGGTGGTCACAAAATCTTACCAAATTATAGCCTACGCTGATGATATTGCAATTGTAGCTAAGAACTATAGGACATTGGTAGAAATATTTGTGACATTAGAAGAAAATACAAGAGAAAAGTAGGTCTGGAAATTAACGAAAACAAAACAAAATATATGAGAATGTCCAATAGATCAAATCAGAGAAACCCGCAAAATATTACAATCAACGATTTTAATTTTGAAGGTGTCGCAAACTTTAATTATCTTGGTGTACTAATAAAAAATGACAACAGTATGCACTCGTGCATACAAGAGAGAATAAACGCAGGCAACAGAAGCTATTATATTAATAAAAAACTATTGCAGTCAAGAATCCTTACAAGGCAAACAAAACTTGTAATTTATAAAACAATAATAAAGCCAATAGTAACATATGGATGTGAATGCTGGACGCTTACACTGAGAGATGAAGAACAGCTACGTATATTTGAAAGAAAAATCATCCGAAAAATCTTTGGCCCAATAAGATTAGAAAACGGAGAATATCAAAGAAGAAGTAATGAAAACATCAATAACATAATTAATGGCGAAGATATTGTAAAGTTTGTAAAGGCACAGCGGCTACGATGGGCAGGGCATATAATAAGAATGAATGAAAATCTCCCTCAACAAAGAATTTTCAAAACCAGACCACTATACAGTAGAGCAAGAGGCAGGCCCAGAACCAGATGGAAAGATAACATCGAAAATGACTGCCGAAAAATGAGCGTGGAAAACTGGCAGAGTTCTGCGCAGGATCGATCTACCTG